>JASVEL010004254.1:0-125000 GCA_032618575.1 Nicotiana noctiflora | reverse complement strand
ACAGTGGTCGGAAAATTTGGTTGAAATTTGGTAGCATACTGCCATTTTATTACAACATCACCTGTCAAATGCAAAATATTATGACCAATCAATTCCAACATCAACAAACAAACATTCAAATCCCATAATATCAAACAAAAACAATACTTAACGTCGAAATATTTAATACTCCATAAAATCTGAGTAGCTAATACATATCAATACTAATATAATAAAGTCTAAATATCATTCAAATCTACCATAAAGTCTAAATATAAAATTTAAACATCCAAGAATAGTAATCAACCTTAAATCACTACTATTCATCGGAATCAGACTCTTCAACATCATAAAAGTGGGGCATGTGTTTTTTCATGTATTTATCCATTCTAGCAATGTAAGCTTCGGACGTCTCACATCGTTTCGACAACAACTCAATATTCTTTTGCATTGCTCCCATTTCTTCCTCATTAGGAGCATCCGAAACTAATGGGGATGGACGAAAAGAGGAAGGCCGTTATACTCCAAGCCCGTAAACTCTTCCTTTGGATACACCACCGGCTACATCGGTCCATATTGAAGTCAAAACATCAGGCAACGGTTGGATTGGGGTACCATCATCAGAAGAAGGCTGCATATGACACCATTCATCCAAGATTGGGGTACCATCATCAGAAGAAGGCTGCATATGACACCATTCATCCACGCTTCTATGAAATCCATCCTGAAATAAAAGTAATAAGGATTATATAAATAAATAATTGTTACTGAAGATTTAAAAAGCGGGAACAGAAGGCTAAATAAAGAACTGCAAGAACTAAAATCTCTAAAAATAGTCTTAAAGTTATGATCTCACATATTGTTCCGATGCACGTGTCTCAACTCATCCTTCCCTTGAACCATCTTTCTTTTTTTTCTTATGTGTCTCCGCAAAGACCTCAACATGAGATACTGGTCCACCTTTTATAATTTCCTGCAAATATAGAAAGTCCAACTGAGAATTGATTGTAGTCTAATATATGAAAAAGTTAAAATTTCTTATAAGCAACCCATAATTGATTTGTGGTATCAACATAGGACTCTTATTAACAATATAAAAAGGAAGATTTTCATACTATAGGAAACTTTGCCGAAAAGAATTATGAAAATCGTGATTCTCTCCATGAACAGTCCACACATAATAATTTTCTATAATTCCATTCTTGTAAAGATGAAGTTCAACGCAAGAATGAATATCATTTAACAACATCTTCATTGCAATAGCACCTTAAGTGTGTTTCAAGATATTTGTTCAATACCTCATTTTGTCCATCGGATTGAGGGTGATTACAAATCTTATAGTTTTAGTTCAAACTGAAAACAAATTAGCGAGAACTTAGAAACAAACTGATAACTTAGAAATAAATTGATTTAGCACGATCATACATAGAATCAAGCGAAGCTACTAGTCGCGGACTAATAGAGGTGAACGAAACATGATAACGACAAACACAAATAACTTCAACGAAGAAAAATCAATTCAACTGTTATAGTTTATTCTAATACTTAAATTGGTTTTGAACATGTAAAAGCAATCAATTAGTTAGAAATTGCAAATTGCAAATGTTTCGTACCTTATAACAATGAAATTGCTAACCAAAATGTTATCTTCCCTTTGCCTTGCAGCCCGCAACTTCCACTTGTTGGAGAATTCCTATACATAAATTGCCAGATCAGGATCACACAATTAACATCCAAAAATATCTGTATTCAGAAAAGTATTTCCAAAGTATTGTACTCCAAAGTTAATTAGAATTTCCACATTCAATGAATTCTACTCCAAAGTATTGTAAAACAAATCATTTACCTTAAAAAAAGAACAGAAAAGGACAAAAAATAATGTATTAGAATAGAATAAGAATACATGAGAAAGCCCCAAGAATGAAAGAGTAGAAAGAAAACGCGCAAAAACACAGAGGCAAAGCTAAAAAGAATCGGCGTGGCTTGGACTGCAATTCAAGTGCCGCTAAGCCACCGTCAGAACCCAATTGATAAGGATAATTTAACTATTAACTATTAATACAGTCTCCAACTAATCTCACACGCCAATTAAATCATAAAATGTGTCATTAAATTAACATGCTATTAAGTAAAAAGAAAAAAGAAGAAGAAACCCATCTTCTTCCTTGATGAAAACCAACCAACATGGTTGGTACAACCTTCATCTCAATTTCATGGTAGAGAACATGACAAATCAACAACCAAAGTTTTCAATATCAACCTCAGATTTCATCAAATTTAAGACCTAACTCAAAAATTTAAAGCACTCTTTTTTGGCCTTCTTAAACAAATTTCGATCCAACTTAGTTAATCACTAAATGTGTTTCAATTGAAATGGAGCTTCTAATATACAACTAATTCAATCCCCAAACACCAATTTCAACAAACAACAATAATTTCAATTAATCAATTTCTGGGTCTTGCGCAATTTGTAAAAATAATTCGGATGATAATAAGTGAAAACCAAAAATCTTAAGAGGATTTTACGTTGGAAAAAATAAAACCCAAAAAAAGAAGAAGCAAAGGCTAGAGATAGGCGCAGAAGAATGGTAACATGTCTAGGATTGAAGCGGGCTGGGATTTTAGCGAGGATGAAAGGCAATATCTGAGAAAAAAAATGCTCTGCAATGGATTTGGATATACTTCAACTGATATGCCTTTAGAAATACTTACCGGGGAGTGACGGTGGCAGCGGAGTGGTTGCGAGCAGGTTAGGAGGCGAGAGAGAGGAGATTGAAAAAAGAGAGGAGATCAGCGAAATAAAACCTAGATATGTAGTTATTTTATTTTTCCGACTACTTTAGTCGGAAATTTCTTTAACTTTTCCGACTACTATAGTCAAAAGATTAGTCAAATTTTATTATTGACTTTGTTCCGATTATAGTGGTCAGAAAAATTAATTTGCGGGATTTTGCGCCAAATTTTACGACTACTACAGTCGAAAAGTCAGTCGCCTATAATATAAAAAGAAATTAAAAAAATAAATTATACTTTTCCGACTACTGTAGTCGGAAAATTATGACTACTATTTTGTAGTCGGAATTTGTAGTCGGAAAATAACATTTTTTTGGTAGTGTTTCGAGCTCAAAATTTCAAATTTTTGACATTTCTAAAAACATAAATCGAAGTATTCCGATTTAGTTTATGTCGAAACTCGTTTAATTTATTTTCTTGAATGTGTTTCCACATTGATTTGTGTATGTTGCTTAAATTTGTATGTTATTTTTAGCCGGATTAAATTATTAGAGTTTAAAAAAAATTGAATTGAAAAATAATTTTTATTGTTAATAAAAATATTCATAAATTCGTTTTACTGTTTTATATGTGATATCGTGAATGTTATGTTCATATTTGATATTTTTATTTTGTTTAGATTATTTAATTGCTTAAGGAATAATGACATTTTAGCGAAGTAAAGTATAGAGTCTTATAGCATAGTAAAATATATAGTCTTTTAGCGTAGTAAAATATATAGTCTTATAGTGTAGTAAAGCAGATAGCCTTTTAACATAGTAAAATATAGAGCCTTTTAGCTTAGAATCTCTATAGTTTAAGTATCTACTAACTACAAACTCTATCCAATTACAGTATCCATGTTGATTTGTGTTATGTTTGCTTAAATTTATATGTTATTTTACCCGGATTAAATTATTAGTGTTTTAAAAAAAAGTTAAAAGTTGAAAAATAATTTTTATTATTAATAAAAATGTTCATAAATTTCTTTTACTGTTTTATGTGTAATTTTGTGAATGTTATGTTCATATGTTTGTTGCTTTTATTTAGTTAAGTTTATTTAATTGCTTAAGGAATAGTCGCATTTTAGTGTAGTAAAATATAGAGTCTTATAGCATAGTAAAATATAGAGCCTTTTAGCATAGTAAAATAGAGCCTTATAGCGTAGTAAAATATAAAGCCTTTTAACATAGTAAAATATAGAGCCTTTTAGCTTAGAATCTCTCTAGTTTAAGTATCTACTAACTTTAAACTCTATCCAATCACAAAACTGAAAAATTAATATATGTTGTCAAATTAAATATCGAGCGTGGAACCCATGGTTATATACCCTATCCAATTAAAAATTAATTATATAATTTATAAAACGAACAAAATTTTAAAAAATTAAAATTGACACACATAAGAATTCAAGATAGCTTGGTGCTATTGAGCCTTAAATATCAGTATAGAACCTATAGTTATATGTCCTATTAAATAATTAATATTAATTATTATAACACAAAGAAAATTCTAAAAATATTGAAATTGACACACATAAGAATTCAAGACAAATTGGTACTACTGAGCCTCAAGTATCGAGCCTCGAACCCATAGTTATATACTACATCCTATTAAATATTTAAATAATTATTATTATGAAACAAATAAAATTCTAAAAATATTGAAATTGACACACATAATAATTCATGATAGCTTGGTCGTATTGGACCTCAAATATCGAGCCTGAAACCTATAGTTAAATACTCTGTTCCTATTAAAAAATTAGATACTAATTATTATACAACAACAACAAAATTATTATACTAATTATTATAACGCATTGTTATACTAATTATTATAGCGCAAACAAAATTCTAAAAATATTAAAATTGGCACACATAAGAATTAAGAATAGTTTGGTGCTACTGAGCTTCAAATATCGGGCCTGGAACTCGTAGTTATATATTATGTCCTACTAATAATTAATATTAATTATTATAACAGAAACACACAACTAATATTGTTTAATTTACAGTAGACGTCATGGACTTGTCGCCTGTGCATCCTAGACTAGCCTCGGATTAGATATTAGTGTTACAAGGCGACCATAGGTCCGCGTATGTATGGGAGGGACATCTATTGGATCAGACTCTCCACGCTAGGAGACTTAACGACTTGTGGGACTTTTGAGGCATAGAGATTTCCATCCCTACATAGTCCATCGCCTACGTGATACAGGTTTCCTTAGGATTTTTGAGATTGGATGACTATAGCTTAACTGGTCTCTCATCGCTGTATTGATAGAGCGGTGGCGATCGGAGACACACAATTTTCACATGTCCACTGGATAGGCCACTATCACGCTTCAGGATGTTCGTGTTTTATATGGGTTGCGTGTTGATGGACTGGCCATTGCACTGCCCAAGTATATAAGAGCTATGATCCATCCCCAATATTTGAATTTGCTGGGGCAATATACTGGTTTCAGGCCACAGGGTAAGGCTGCAGCTAGATGGGGCAATCACATTTTTGTGACAGCTATCGGACAACATATGGAGGTATTGCACCCCGGCATTACCGGCGAGACAGAGGATCTCCATATTCAGCGATATACGAGGTTGGTGTTGTTCCTTCTTTTTGGGGGTGTCTTGTTCCTGAACACTTCAGAAAATTTAGTGAGTCTGCACTTTCTACATTATCTTCAACAACTAGATGAATTCCTCAGTACAGCTGGGGTGCTGCTGTTTTCTCTTACCTGTACAGGAGTATGTGCCGGGCTAGCATGGACACCCACGTCGACATATCTGATTTTTTACCCCCTTTACAGGTGACAACATATTCAAATACTCTGTTTATTACTTTAAATTATATATAGTCAAAATGACTCTTAAATTGTATGTCAACATTTTATGTTAGATTTGAGCCTAGGAGCGGGTCCTGCCGTTGAATCCACCTTTACCACCATTAAAGCATGATATAACACCTCCATTTCTCCCTCTAGATAGGAGGTGGATTCTCCAGTGTGGGAACTACTAAGGCAGTGATGCTCATCATAATCTCCCCCTTGTCAAGGATGTGTTAGATATACTGGAGTACGCATACTCACTTTTATGTTATTATTTGATAATTCATCTGTACGCCATACATCGACGAGTTGATAGCTGATCTGCCCGATTATTATCGATTAACCGACTGCTTTGGAGCACTTCCGTCCCGCTGATGTGCCTCGATATTGTGGATCATCATGCCACAGAATGGGAACTTCTCCAGTTTGACCATCCCCAAACTTTACCGAGGGAGCCTGCATGGGTGGCTACACAATATCAGCGGGATAATTGTTCGAGGGTGGACGATGTATTAGTAGGATGGCTAGAGGTGCAGTTCCATATTTGGGAACAACGAGAGGACCTGATTTCGCCACCACGTTCGCAGATCCAGGCGACGACTATTGCATAAATACTGCATTATGTAAATAATGGCAAGAATTGTATTTTAACAATAATTTTATTTAAACAGCACAACACAAATATAGCAAACCTAACATAACATAAATTCAATACAACAAATAAAAACACATGGCAAGGGAAACAAAAAAATACACTGCTACACTCAATACATACATGTTATTATTTAGTCACGACCGCCTAGTGTTTTCTGCAACAACCGCTTGAGTTGGTCTACCCGCTTATTTTTTTCTTCTTTCACCTCCTTGAGTTTTGCCTTCAACTCTGCAACTTCTCGTTGTATTGTTTTTCATATTTCCACTGCTTCAAATACAAATTATGAAGAGAATACAACTTGTCTTTGTAGCATTCTTGCTCACAGGGTTCATCAATCCATACCTCAAAATTTCATGTTGATTCATCCGGTTGCCTATAAAACGTATTCATACACGCCTAGTAGCGTAGTCCAACTTCTTTCCAATAATCGTGCATCATGTATTTTTTGCCGCACTCGCACCTTGGCACATAAAGGGGTTGTTGAGACATTTTTTAAGAGAAACCTTGGTTTTATGAAAATATTTGCTATTGGTTATTGTTAAGCACAGAAAATAACTATAATGCGCCTGTTATTTATAGGAAAGATTTTCTTCAAAAGTAGTATTATACCACGCTTTACATATTACTTTTTTTAGACGAAAAAACTTTTGCACAGTCGGTTCAGCTTTTTTTTTTCAGACCGAAAAGACAACACACAAAATGTAGTATTATACCACGCTTTATATATTAAATTTTTGTTAGACGAAACAACTTTTGCAATGTCGATTCATCTTTTTCAGACCGACAAGATAACACACAAAATATAGTATTATACCATACTTTACATATTAAATTTTTCTAAGACGAAACTGTTTTTGCACAGTCGGTTTAGCTTTTTCAGACTGATAAGATAACACACAAAATGTAGTATAATACATGCTTTACATATTAAATTTTTCTGAGATGAAACAACTTTTGCACTGTCGGTTCAGCTTTTTTCAGATCTACAAGACAACACACAATACATAGTATTATACCATGCTATACATATATTAAATTTTTCCTATTGTTCATTATCCTTTATTTTCTTTTACGTTGCTTTAGTTATTTTCTTCGATTCCTTTTTTAAGACAACGACCATTTTAAGAAGCAAATTTTCAAGAAGGATAATAAAGGATGTCTTGATTTTATAGTTTTTTTTTAATTTTAAGATTGATCTTCTTTACTAACACCAATAAGTTGAATATTTGAACTACCATATTAGCATCCCAATTCATACTTCTATTTTATAAATATTGCAACATACACAAGTACAGATATGTATTACAAAAAGATAATACGAAAATAAAAGACTAGGTGTATCCTTGATAGTTGGGTGGATTCGACGAACTTGCACTGGGAGCTGGATTATCACTGCCACGCACACCAGCCGAAGGACATTTACAATGGCCAAATCTTGCTTGCGAGTATATGCCACATTTACGCGCATAAACGGTGTCACCAATATCCATTTGGTTTCGTATACACATTCTCTTTTGCACTTGAAGCTTACAAAAATAGTCCTTATTACACACCATTTAAAATGTTTGTAGGGGCCAATAATGCTCAGCACTCAATGGTCACTATACATGTCTTTGTATGCAGCAACACTGTATTGCCTATCAATATAGTTGGTTGCCCCTAAACCAACTTGTAGAAAGCGCTTCAACGCATGTGCGCACGACATATGGTAGATTATCCATTTCCCACATGAACACCACATGCTGGCTTCATTTATCGTCTTTAGATTATTTCTGCGGTGTCCACGGATAGCGGTGCGAATTTTAAAAATACCCCGGTTATGATCGTACTGTAAAAATAAATGCCAATGTGCTCGACTCATGTACTTCTCAAATCTTCTCATCGGTAATGGCATAAATTGAACACCCCTGTCCATCCATAATGACACAGCTCTATGACTTTCAACAAACCTCTCCGTGTGCAGACTTTCAACACTGTATTGCCTATCAATATAGTTTGAATGTCATCCGGACCATGGCAGTGACAGGCAATCCACGTGCAGACTTCATCAAGCTGTTGAATGAATTCGACACATTTGTAGTCAGGGATCCCCATCGTTTACTACCATCAACATACAATGTCCACATGTGAAGCCATGTCCCATCAGCCATGTATAGGCTCGTAGATCTAACTTCTAGATCGCTTCCTTGCGCCTCATGAATTTGCACTGCTGGTTCTCAGTTACTGCCATCGACATTAAATTATGCAAGGCTTTGTCGTGATATTTCTTCTAGAAATTGGCCTTTAGGTGCCTCACACAGTAACGGTGGTATGCATAGGGTTCCTGCCATTTAGGCAAATGCCGTACAAAACTTAAAATACCACCATATCGATCAAATATTAGACAAATACCTGAAGGCTGTTTGACAATGTACTGCTTCAAGTGGTTCAAAAAAAGCATCCACGTTGCTTCGCTTTCATTGGCTCAAATGGCAAAAGCTAGTGGAAATATTTGTTCGTTGGCATCTACTGCAACTGCAATCAAAAGCTTAATATCATGCTTTCCATAGATATGAGTATCGTCTATGGAAATTAAAGGACGATAATGTACAAAACCATCAATTGTTGGTTTAAATGACCAGAACACATAGTTAAAAATATATTCGGGTCTGTTCGGACTTCGCTCATGCCTCCTTTCAACAACAGTCCCGAGGTAAAGTATTATAGTGCGGCCATGTACTTGGGTAGAGATGAAAAAGACTTATCCTAGTTGCCATAAATAATTTTAAAGGTATGTTTGCACTCGAGATATATATTTCTTTTGGTTATAGTACACTCATACTCCTGGTGAACGAGTAATACACTCTTTAATCTTGAACATAATGGACATTTTAAAGTATGGAATAAAGATAAGAGAAATCAAATCTACATCCAGGTTGAAGTGATTCTCATTGAATATGTCCATTTCACATATGTGGGTGATAATATATTTACCCACTTTTCATAACCCTGATTTTTCTTCTTGCTAGAACGTAAAATCCAATGACAACCCAGAAAGTTTCTACGACATACATCATTGTATACCTCCGTAGTTGACTCCGTTACCGTCATCTCATGGCACTCTGTTATGTTGTAGATTTTAATAGCCCTGATTAGGCGGGCTTTATCGGCGAAATACATGCCCTTTGCCAGCACTGCTGGTCAAGAGTCATCCCACATTGCTGACCAAAATTTATCATCATCCCTTGTGAGTGCATCCACGTTTGGCATACTTGGCAAATTATCATGGTAAGGAATATTCTGCTCATGAAATGGCACATGGGACTTGTACGCTCTTGGTCTAACGGGAAGGTGGAGGAGCATGCTCCTCCGTTAGCTCAGTTTCGACATTCACTTCCTCCTCAGCATCACCCTCATAAGGGAAGGGTCTCTCATCTCCAAACTCATCGGCATTGTTTTTATAATCACGATCATCTTCCTAACTCTACGCATATGCCAAATCATGAGTCAATACATCGTCTATGGGCAACTGTGTGACGCCAGGAACATCAAGTTGCTCGTTTTCACTACACAAAAAGAATAAATTGATAAGCTACTCAACTAGATAAATATTTTAAATATAACTATATCTCTTTACTTACAAGTCGTACTATGTTGACGTTCCATGATGTATATTTTCTTGTTGGTGATGACTCCCGGATGGACCGTCATGGTCCAACACTCCAGAACTACGCATATTCCAACTAGGAGCGGGGTCATAACTTGTAAAATTCATATCCGGACGGTACCACCTATAAAAAATATGAGTGTTAATACAAATTCAATTCAAACATAAAATAAACATCGCTAAAGCATAGAAAAATTAAAGTTTACGGGTCGTCTTGTGGATTATATAATGTTGAAAAATTATTTTTTCGATGCTTATTCGCCGGTGGTGACAAGTTTAAATCAAGGCAAACTCTTTCATCGGGAATCTGTCCGGCAAAAACTGCTCCAAATAAGCACCCCATGACTGGGGGTTATCTTAACTATGCAATCCCTCATTGTTGGGAACGTCTTCAACCTTAACGTATATTTTCTACAATTATTATTACAACAAATTCCATGTATTCATCCGAATTCTGTGAAAATCTCTAAGAGTTTCATCATCTTCGATGTTATTGTCACGACCCAAAATTCACTTAGAGTCGTGGTGGCATCGGACACCGCTATCAGGCAAGCCAACTTAATAAATCAATTAACTTCTCCTTTTAATATCCTTTGAAATCTAGGATTTTTCTTTCTATTTTTCTTAAAATAAAAAGATCACTTCTTAAATTCAAATTAAATAATAAATAATTAGTACGAATCTTTCGAAAATCATCCCAGAACCCGGTATCACAAGTGCACGAGCATATACTGATAAGAAAATAAAATACAATACTCGTCCAAAATATAGTGGATATGAAAGAAATACAATATGCTAAAAGGGACTATACTAGCTGCGGGTCGCCTCGAATCATACAACTCACCTACTCCCAGAATCATTTGTGCTGCTACGCCCAGTAGGCCACTACTATTACATATACATGTGCATCATGCTGAGGCGACGGCCTAATCCAACAGAAATAAACTGTGCACTTGTCGATGGTGCACCTATAGATGCATCTATTTAATCTGCCGAGGCGTTCGGCCCGTTCCAAAAAATAAATAAACACAGAGACATTCAATCATGAAGACAACATAGGGCAATTATACAAAGAAAAGCTAATTCTCTTTTAACAATTAAGAAAATGAAGTTTAGATCTTGTTAGAAATTCATTTACTATTTTGATGTGGTTTAAGCTATTCAACTATCCATAAGATTACAAATATTTAAGGTATAGCATATTTTTGGGTCCTAAACTATCCGGATAATAGCATAATATTAGCTACGCACGAACTCTCGTCACTTCGTGCGTACGTAGCACCCACAAATAGAGCACATAACCAATTAACTCACCTATGGGGATAATTTCCTCTTACAAGGTTAGAAAAAATACTCACCTCACTCAGAAGCCTATAATCCGATTCAAGAACGCGCTCAAACATCTAATTTAGAGCCGAACGATCCACAACTATTCAAAATAGGGTAAGAACAAGTCGATACATGCTTAAACATTCATATTCTAACTATCAACCAGATTTACCAACCTCAAATTCAAGGTTTCTATAATCCGACCCAAGGCCCACGTACTCGGATTCCGAAATTTATCGAAGGAATTTGTTCTCCATAACCTGAGGATAAGAATATATGATTTCTACTTCATTCCATGACTAATCTTATGGTTAAATTTTGTTTTTAACAAAACCCTAGGTTTTACTCTATTCCCATAATTTTCACTAATTTTATATGTGTTAATATACCCAGAACTCAAGTATTAAACTAAGAATAGGTGGGATAGCTTACCCCAAGACGCTAGGTGGAAGTCTTCTCTCAAAATCTCCCAAAATCGCCCAAGAAACGAGTAAAAAATGAGCAAAAATGGCCTTGAGCCCGACTAAATGAAGGCTACTGCCTTATGCGATTTCCACATACACAATCTTGGGCCGCACCTACGACCACTGCTTCTGCGGAAGAAAGACCGCTTCTACAGTCTGAGGTGCTTCTGCGAAGAGGCCCACCACTTTTGTAGTTCCGTTTCTGCGGATTTTGGGCAGCATATGTGGTCTTGACTGCCTGGCCTTAGGCCGCTTCTGCGAACAAGCCCACCGCTTCTGCAGGTTTAGGGCCGCATCTGCGATCTTGGTCGCTTTCGTGAATGAACGACTGCTTATGCGGTCTCGCACCTACGATCAACCAACCACAAGTGCGGTTATGATAAAAGCAGATGCTTCAGAACTTCCAAAAATCCCCTTTTTGATCCGTTAACCTCCCAGAATCCATCTGAGGCCCCCGGGACCCCAACCAATCATACCAACTAGTCCCAAAACATATTAGGGACTTTCTCGAGGCCTTAAATCATATCAAACAATGCTAAAACCATGAATTACACCCCGATTCAAGCTTTATGAACTTCGAAATTTCAAACTTCTACTTCCGACGTTTAAACCTATCAAATCACGTTTGATTGACCTAAATTTTGCACATACGTCATATTTGACATTACGGACCTACTCCAGCTTTCGGAATCGGATTTTGACCCCTATATCAAAAAGTTCACTTCCGGTCAAACTTCTCAAAAACCTCCAAATTTCTATCTTTAGCCAAATGGCTCCAAAATGACCTACGGACCTCAGAATTTACTTTCGATCGCGCTCCCAACTCCAGAATCACCATAGGGAGCAATTCACAGTGTCGGAATCCCAAATAAATATTGGTAACACTGAAATACACTTCAACTTTTCAAGTAAAAATATTATAAAATCTGGCAAGTGTGACTTTTGTGATAACTAGAATAAAGTAAAATCATGTGTAACAAAAGAAAGAAAAGTAACTGTTGAGTAATAAACACAAAGTTAGATGATTTTTACGTAATAAAAAAAATAAATTTTGAGTAACAAACACAAAATTCAATGACTATCAATAAAATTAACTCAAATAAAAAATAATATGGATAGATAACTATTTTATTTTAACCATTTTGTCAGCAATAATTCCAACAATCTTATCATACCCTTAAATTTATGAATTGAACTATCATGTTAGATAGGAGGTCGTACTAGTAATAATATTCACAATCACAAATGATAGAGCACTTAATTTTGCATTGTGCCTCTGTGGGGGGGCCTTCTCCCTTGCCATTTCTCTTCTTTTCCTACTTCAATCTTTCTCAGATACCCCCAGTTAGTCTTCGTTTTTGGGAATATTTACTAGTACAGTCAGTCCACCGACCAAAAACCATCATAATCACTCTTGGATTTTTATTTTTACTTCTTATTTTTTTCATCTTTTTTGTGACTTTGTCGATGAGTGGGGCTGAGGAAAGTACCTGATATAATGCAGAGAGGAGATGCTTTTTGACTGTTGGTATCATGTTTTTGTGTAGCTTTGTTCTTAGTATAAACTTAGTCTTGGTTATTGCAAAAGGCAAATTCCATTTAGATTCCTTAGGGAGAAAAAATACTTATATGTAAGCCCATCATTATTATGTATGCATATAAAAGATGAGAAAATTTTATTTTGTGTCTCATACAACTAATACTAATTGTATGAGGTATCTAATTTATCTTATAATTTTTGTGGACCCAAAAATATAAAATTGGATCTGCAAATTGGTGAGATAAAAAAAAGCATATTATATCTAGTATTAGTAATATGAAACACAAAATAAAATTTTTTTAAAGATATCCTTGCGCGTCGATACTTAACAAGCGTAAGATATTTAACTATTACATTTGGAGCATGAATAATATAATATGGATCGGAGGTCTAATATAATAAGCATGAACGAGGCTACGGCTTTTTCCACAGCATTGTTTTGAGTGAGAATTTGGCGTTTATGGCTTTCTCTTTTGTTCATCTCTCTCTTTTCTCTATACAAGATCACAAACAAGTACAACTATAGTGATAACAAGAGAATAGCAATTCACTTTCTTGACGTCTAAAGGATGGGCAAGTAACAGGTTTCTTGGAATAAGGGTGAAAAAATAACTAACCTCACATTATTAATCTCCCAAAAATACGAGACATTTAATCATATGGGAATGTGTAACTTCCAAAATTAGTGACTATAGTGGTAGTCATTCAAGAGTTATGTACTAGAATTGTCAGTAATAAAGTGATGACACATTACAAATTCGTTGCTTTATGTTTTGAGACCGGATTGGAATATTTTTTAAGAACCTGAAACTTAAATAATGGTATTTTGGACTCAAAATATCATTATACAGTTAAAAAAGAAATTATATTGCTAACTAAGACGCAGTATTATACTGTATTTTAGTTTAATGAAAAGTTAACTGTTACTGTAAAACGTAATATAATAATACGTTTTAATTAAAAAATTATTTTTAATGTAAAATGCAATATAATATTATGATTTACTAAAATGCAGTATAATACTGCATTTTACTTCCTTTTGGGCCCCACCAATAAGTATTCTGCGGATAACTGACATAACAATAATTCAAATACATAAAGCATGGTATTATACTACATTTTACATACCAGAATTCTGCACCCCAAGCTAGGACTTGCCTTATTTAAAGGCGTTAGGATTTTATGAAAATCCATTCAAAACATTCCTTCAAACATCCATTCATACTTCTCTTCTTGTTATCAAGCATTTTTTTTATAATGTCGGAAGAACCAAAAATAAAGGTTTCATTTTATTGGGGGTGAGGTTATAATGGAGAATAACTCTGTGAGGTATAGTTCACCAGCACAATGTCATGTTAAATTGCCGCTTATAATGGAGTACGATAAATTGGTATCGTTGTCACGTAAAACAAATGGTGTGAGGAAACGTTTGGTGAACCTTAAAACAACCGGTAGATTTTCGTATTCTCTGACTCCGTAGTGGTTGGATTATTATTCCAAGTTTAACTGTAATGATCCGACCGGTAGTTTTGAGTCCTAGTGTTCCGTTCAGCAGCTAGAAGCCATGAACATCTTCATTTCAGGTATTATGGCTTATACGCGTGGTCAGAATTAAGTTCCGGGAAGTTCAGAGTTAGTTTGAAAGAGAATTCTTATTTCAGGAGCTTAAATTGAAAGAATGAACTAGGATTACAATTTTGAGTAAACGATCTCTAAATCAGGATCTGAAGGTTCCAGCAAGTTCATATGATGTTTTCGGACTTGGGCGTATGCTCAGTTCAAGGTTCGGATAACTCGAGATCATTTTGGCACCTATTGTGGAAGTTAGTATTTTAGAATAAATTTCATAAGTTTGGCTTAGCCTTATGTCACCAGAAACTTTGACAACCGGGCTTCAACAATCCTTTTTACGTAACAAATATATTAGACATAAGTCGAGCTGACGACATTATTATGCACTTGATATTATATAAATCTTCATATTTATGTAATACTTTCTATAGTATATACTATATAATATATTTTTACCTAGGTATTTTATTTATAACTAAAATAACTTAATATTATTTTATTTATTATTTTTATAATATATTCGTATATTTAATATTTTTTAATGTTAATTTTTAAGATATATTAGTAGTGTTATTAAATTTGTCAGTAACTTTATTATGAACAAATATCACGTCAACGTTCTTAGCCACTCCTAATGAAATATTTTTCATAAGAATATAAAATCAAGCCATATTCGTTAATATAATAAGTAAAATACCAATATTTATTAAACTCACACATCAGATTAATAATTTTAAATAAGTAATATCAACAGATGAAGCTTAAAATTTAGTAATAAACTTAATTATCTTTTAGAAAAATTAAAAGTTTTACTGAGTATAAAAAAACTATCATATGTAAAACAAACCTGATTTTTTTATTTCAAATAAATATTTCTTTGTCGTTTTCATATTTGAAAAATATGTTGATGCCTGAATATGGTTAAACGAATTCAGTATCATGAAAAAACTAAACGTACGAATATATTATAAAAATAATAAATAAAATAATATTAATTTATTTTAATTATAAATAAAATACTTGGGTAAAAATATATTAGTACATAGTATATAATATAGAATGTATTATATAAATATGATAATTTATATAATATCAAGGACATAATAGACTTTTCAAGTAAAAATATTATAAAATCCGGTAAATATGACTTTTGTGATAACTAGAGCAAATTAAATAATTTGTGTGTAATAAAGAATAATAACTTTTGAGTAATGAACACAAAGTTAAATGATTTTTACGTAACAAAAAAAATGTGACGTCTGGGTACAAACGCAAAAGTTCAATGACCATCGATAAAATTAACTCATTTTATTCATTAAAAAATAGGTATGATAGCAAAATTTTTAGAAACGGATCAAATATGGATAAGAACTACACTATCCACTTAGAAAATGGATAACTAATGGGTTTAACTTTTTTATTTGTAAAGCTTCAAATTGGAATTTTTCCAAATTTAGGAAATTAGAAATTCTTTCAAAAGTGATCATACTCAAGAAGTCCTGGACAAGTGGACATATATCCATACTATCTACTGGTTAAACAGTTTTTATTCATATTAAATATTGCTTAAATTGAGTAATTTAATTTATCTATTTTTGTATTACCCGTTTTCGACTTATCATTACCTAACCGGCCCGTTTGTCATCCTTAATTGGAGATATCGAGTTTGACTTTTGGAAATGCAAATATTTTTGTATGGACCAAGGAGCGTTTTACTCCCATGTCGGGTCTATCCGACATGTATTCGAATTAGTTGGCGCAGTAGAAAGTGAATTCGCATAGTTAAACCGAAAAACGTTTGTGCCGAATTGTTTGACGTCTTAGAAAAAGTAGAAGTTACTACCCATAATCACTGAATTGTATTTAAGCGAGGCATTTAAGGGAGTTCAATAAAATGTCTTATTTAACTTAAGGAATATGTAAAAATCATTAAAGAAGAAATATTACAGATCGGAGGTATATAATAAGTTTCTTACTTGCTTCCTGGGGTCATTTTGACGTGTCATTTAAGTTATTGCCAAACCTGTTAAGAACACACTTAATAGCCTAAGTCGTATTATTTGACCAATTTACCTTTATTTCCTCTTGAAATGAGCACGGGAAGGCACATGGTCATAGAAAAAACTTGGGGTCGGCCTCATGACTTTAATGCCTTTATTGAAGTGATAAGCTTTGAAGATATGATTTTCTCATTTGGATTATTTGATTGGGCTTTCAATTACACCAAATTGACTTGGAGCAATAATCAAACAGGTCAACATTGTATCTGGGCCAGACTAGATAGAATCCTTTTGAATGGGGACTGCCCGCTTCTATATAAAAGACGTTTTGTATATATTAGTAAAATATTACGTTTAGAAATATATAGTTGTCACGATCCCAGTTCGCCCTCCGTGAACATGGTGTGATGACACCTAGTCCCTATAACTAGGTAAGCCTAACAATGCATAATTTATACAACTTGCAAATAAATAAACTAAATTGCAAAAGCAAACGAATAGAGGTATAAATCACAATTAGATATTTAACATCGGGGATCTCCTGATATCCCGAGGATCGCTTGATATCCTCAATAAATCGTTCGGGGATCTCTTGGTATCCCGAGGATCTCTTGGTAACCTCATAAAGATTCTGGGATATCTTGGTATCCACAATAATAATTCAGGGATCTCTTGGTATCCTCAATAATAATTCTGGGATCTCTTGGTATCCACAATAATAATTCCGGGATCTCTTGGTATCCCAAGGATCTCTTGGTATCCTCAATAATAATTCCGGGATCTCTTGGTATCCACAATAATAATTCGGGGATCTCTTGGTATCCTCAATAATAAATTTTGGGATCTCTTGGTATCCACAATATATAATCATTTCTGTGCCAGGGATCTCTTGGTATCCCGCACTCTCAGTATTAGAACATAACACGTGCAGGGGGATCTCCCGGGAATCGAACCCGTAGTCCCAAAGTAAACAAACAAGGGGAAAGTTTCATGAATCCCACATCCATAGTCCCAACGTAAATGCACAACCAAGATCCGAGATATATTCAAATATTGAAGTATAACAATACAAATAAATAAATAATTCTGGCCCAACATGCTCCACGTAGATTCAATTAAGGAAAATTAAGCAATTAGGCAATTTTTAATCAATTAAACATGCTTTTCTATAGTAGCACATGCTATAATAGCAAGTAGAATAAACAGATACGAAAGAAACTCAGTTCAAGTAATTTAAGTAACGGGTTTTCAACAATTAGCTCAAGTATGTGTTCGTCACCTCACGTACAAGGCATTCAATTGCCACATATCATATCCTAAGAGACAAAGTCCCCCACACAAGGTTAGACAAGCCACTTACCCCGACCAAGCGCAATGCAACCTGAAAACACGCTCTTGCCACAAGTATCCGACTCCAAATGGCTCAAATCTATTCAATTAAATTGCATTTGTAAATAATAATCCAAGTAAATTAAACTACAAATAAATTCTAAGTTAATACGCGAAATTATGTAAAATGACCAAAATACCCCTCGGACCCCACGTCTTGAAAATTTCCGAAAATCACATTTTCGGACTCCTCGTTTTGCCACGAGTCTGTACATACCAAGAACACCCAATTCGGACCAAAAATAGCCCCTCAAATCCTAAGTTTAAGGTTTTTGCTCCAAGCCCTAATTTTCTTGTTTTTTAGCCATAAATTCATGAATTCCATGGATGATTCTTGAACAAAAATATGTATTTAACTCATAAAACTTACCTCCAATTAATTCCCAGCCGAAACTTCTTACTTCCTGTCGAAAATGCTCCCAAGACGCCCAAAAATAGTGAAAAAATGGGTTATTTTCGCAACTGAAATATTTTTAACATTCTGTCTGGTTACAGTAGCTAACACTATGCAATCGCATTAGAGCATTGCGATTGCATAGAAAATAATTCCCGATCACTGTAGCTAAGTCTATGCGATTGCATAGAACAAAATCATGGGTATTGTAGCTAATACTATGCGATCCCATTAGAGCATTGCGATCGCATAGAACAAAATTCTCTGCAGTTTTTCAGCTGAATTTTTCAACTTATAAATTCCCGTTAGCAATCTGAAATCACCCCGAGGGCCCCCGGGACCTCAACAAAAAATACCATTACATCCTATAATGTTATTCAAACTTGTTCCAATCACAAAAATACATCCAACAACAATAAAACCATCAAATTATATCAGATTCAAGCGTAAGTTTCTTCAAAACTTTCGAAATACGCATTCGATCAAAAACCCGATCAGATGATGTCCGAATGACCTGAAAATTTTCTGACATATCCAAAATCACCTAACGAAGCTAGTAAAACTCTCGGAATTCCATTCGGACTCCCAGATCAAAATCTCACCTGTCAACCAGAAATCGTCATAATACCAACTTCGCCAATTCAATCCTAAATTAGCTACGGACTTCAAAACTACATTCCGAACATGCTCCCAACCCCAAAATCACGTAACGGAGCGAATATAACCATCAGATTCTCATTCTGAGGTCGTCTTCACACTGTCCTGAATATGGACCATTTTTCAAGTCTTAACCTCTCATTTAGTGACTAAGTGTCCCAAATCACTCCAAATTCTAATACCGAACGTCCCGAAAAACCAAAATAGCAGAAAATAACTAAGAGAAAATAGTTAATGGGGGATCGGGGCGTAAATTCCAAAAATGATCGGCCGGGTCGTTACATCCTCTTACAACTTAAACATTCGTTCGTCCTCGAACGAGCATAGAAAACATAAATGAAGTAGTAAAAAAAATAAGGGTACTCACTGTGCATATCCTGCTCGGCCTCCCAAGTCGCCTCCTTGGCCGGCTGACCCCGCCATTGGACCTTCACTGAAGCAATGTCCTTTGACTTTAACTTTCTGATCTGCTTGTCCAAAATGGCCACATGCTCCTCAACATAGGATAGATCCTTGTCCAGCTGGACTGAACTGAAATCCAACACATGCGACAGATCACCATAATATCTCTGGAGCATCGAGACATAAAATACCGGATAAATGTCGGCCAGGCTGGGAGGTAAGGCAATCTCATAAGCAACATCCCCAACTCGCCTCAAGATCTCAAAAGGCCCAATAAATTTCGGACTCAGCTTCCCTTTCTTTCTAAAACTCACAACGCCCTTCATAGGAAATATCCGAAGCAGAACCTGCTCACCAACCATATATGCCACATCACAAACCTTTTTGTCCGCATAACTCTTCTATCTGGATTGAGCTGCACGGAGTCTATCCTGAATCACTTTAACTTTCTCCATCGAATCCTGAACCATCTCTGTGCCCAATAATCTACCCTCGCCTAGCTCAAACCAACCCACCGAAAATCTACATCTTTTACCATAGAAGGCCTCATACGATGCCATTTGGATGCCAGACTGATAGCTGTTGTTATAAGCAAACTCCGGTGATCAATATAAATCTCACAAGACACACCGTACAAATAATGACACCAGATTCTCGAGGCATGGACAATAACATCTAACTCAAGGTCATGAACAATGTAATTCTTTTCATGTCTCTTTAACTGTCTGAACGCTAGGCAATCCCCTACCGTCCTGCATCAACATTGATCCAATGCTAACCCGTGAAGCATCAAAATATACTGTATAAGACCCCGAACCAGTAGGCAATATCAAAATTGGGGTCGTGATCAAAGCTGTCTTGAGCTTTTGAAAGATCGCCTCACACTCCGTTTTCCACTGAAATGGAGCATCATTCTAGGTCAATCTAGTCATAAAGGTTGCAATCGATGAAAACCCCTCCGCACAATGACGGTAGTAACCCGCCAAGCCAAGGAAACTGCGAATCTCTGTAGCTGAGGAGGGTCTAGACCAACTCTACACTGCCTCTATCTTCTTTGGATCCACCCTAATACCTTCACTTGATACAACGTGACCTAAAAATGCCACAGAATTCAACAAGAACTTACATCTTGAAAACCTTGCATATAATTTTTTTCTTTCAGAGTCTAAAGCACTTTCCTCAGGTGCTGCTCATGATCTTCCCGACTCCGAGAATACACCAAAATTTCATCAACAAAGACAATAACAAAGGGTAAATATATTTCCAAAATACTCTGTGCATCAAATGCACAAAAACTGTTGAGGCATTAGTTAGCCCAAATGACATACATGAAACTCATAATGATCATATTGAGTCCTAAAGCAAATGTTCGGGATAGCTGGCTCCCGAACCTTCAACAGATGGTAGCCTGAGCATAAGTCAATCTTAGAAAATACATGTGCGCCCTAAAGCTAGTCAACAGATCACCAGTATGAGGCAAAAGATAGCGGTTATTCACTATAGTCTTGTTCAACTGGCGATAATCAATACACATACGTATGGAACCATCCTTATTTTTCACAAAAAAGATAGGAGCACCCCAGGATGATACACTCGGCCGAATAAATTCCTTTTCAAGAAAATTCTTATAATTGGTCCTTCAACGTAACTGGAGGTTTCACCTCATCCTTAGTCCATAATCATAACCTTATGACAAGACCAAATCTTCAAAATCAGCCATTCGTCATAGGATCCGAATTCCACACCATCACACTACATTAGTCTTATTTCAACACACTTAAACTTTTAATAATGCTTGAATACTTCAAAATTGTTTCTTCGGGTTGTTACATTCTCCCCCACTTAGGGTCATTCATCCTCAAATACAAGACATAGCTTATCTCTTTCTTCGCACATCTAAATTTCTCAAATTTTTCTAACTCCCAAATTTTTCAGAAATTTCGGCAGAGCCTCCCCTCTAATTGGGCCTATCCACCCGCCAGAGTAACACCAAAACAACTCCTAACAACACATCCACAACCCAACGAAACATCATGATGTATATATCAATAACAATAATCTCATTATTATAAGCATCGCATTAACATGCTGATATCTGGACATATAACACATTATGTGTATGTTAATAACCATGTCTCTAACCATTATAGTTATTCATAAATCACAACATTGCCAATTAACCTTATGTTAACAAACATCTCATTTCAGACCTCCGCTTTACTCACAAACGAAACATGAAGATCTCATAATTACTTACCCGAATTGACGAGTCACATTTAACACCACTTGGGCGCCCATCTCGTAGGCTAAAACTCAATGTTTACAACACAAAAATGACTGAATATTAACAGAAAATATAGAAGAATTGTCAAATAATCCTAACAGGCATGTTTCCCATTTAAATGATAGTAAAAAATTTTATATTTCATAAAATGAGAATTTTAAACACATAACTTTTCACCGCCACGACCTTGTCCTTATATAACATCCACCGCATCTTCTAGCTCGGTTTAAAGCATTTTACATCATATAATTATTCGAGGAAATCATCCTCAACTCTGAATCACATGTAATTGCACATTGCGCCAATTGGAATTTTTCATTTCCTTTCTTTCTCTTTTCAATAATTTCCGTCAAAGAGAATCACAACATATAATGAACCCTCATACCGATAGGGCATATAATTGACAATTGAAATTAATTATCCTAAAATTACATCAAAACCTACTGTAGTAAGTAACAGAAAGTCACTTTTAGCCTCATAGATATATTTAGTGACCAACACATAATGATAGGGATAACTATCTCCATATAATAGTCCAATGTGAGTGTTCATAGAAGTAGATTTCAGGATTACGAAGTTCACTCATTAGTGATGCGTATTAAGAGGACTTACCTTAGTTTTCAAAACCAAATCAAGTTAAGGAAAATTTTCCCTTTTATAACAATCCAAAATTGTACATGTAATGACACCATCTGGTGTAGTGGCCTCAGCCACACTATAGCAATTATATCAATGGTTCGGGCGTCTACCTCTTAAACGTTATCTACCCGTTCGTTCTCCATATCTAACTTGTAGCATATGTAGATTAGTAAATATAATGGAGTGTGTTGATTATGTGTTCTGATGAAATAGATTTCTCCCAAGTCTGGGATAATTTCTCATGTTGTTTCTAGTATCACCACATTCATAACAACCCATTTGCAGTTCCGCTGCTCATACTGAGTCTTTGCCTTATAACTAGAATATCTATTTAAGGAATCCCATGCCAGTGGTGCATTAAAAGATGATTGTCCCATGGAAGTGCCTTGATTGACTGGAGCACTACGAGTATCCTGAAATTCTTTCCAATTCCTTACTGATACTGAAATGTAGAATTATTATGGACATAGGAACATCGAAGGTCCAAACACCATCCCATACAAATCTGAGCTCTTACTCATATACAAGTTTCAAAGAACTCTTGAATACCATTTAAATACATCGCATTCCAAAACTGATATGACACATGACCCACAATTTGATCGTTGATAGTGGACTCTCTTCATTTTAGTGCAAAGCCATAAGATACATCCCGCTACTCCACAATACTGGCATTTATCGTTCGTACATCCCAAGCCGTTCTATTGGTATATGTCATTCTTAGGACAGTTAAAACTCACTCCCTTCAGTATCTGGGTTGCTAGTTCTACCCTTCGCTAAATAGATATCTCATACGAACCACATAGTCACTATTACCACCAACTATCTTTAGATCTACATCCACCTTGTGACTCTTCCATTACTGCGATGTCAGAACCTACTGCACTCCCATGTGCATAATTGAATGATTTTTTAATACTTCTGTATTATTGGTATGGATGATGCGTGGTTATAATGGTTGAGTAAATTCTTGGCTCCCTTGAAATCTTTTGTAGCATCACAAACCGTCAGCGCATAATTGATACCGAGTGCGCAATTTTAATACATGAGTGGACTCAAAAAAACATATGATATAGGTTCCAACTGAATAAATGACGCACGATAAGGAATAAAATAAAGTGGAATTTCCTGATGGGTACATAGCCTCTCGTAGATAAGTACAGACGTCTCCGTACTGATCAGCGAGACTCTAATAAACATTATTGTGTCACGTGACTCCAATGAACCTAGGCTTCTGATACCAACTTGTCACAACCCCAGTTCCCCCTCCGTGAACATATCGTGATGACCCCTAGTCCCTACAACTACTTAAGCCTAATAATGCATAATTTATACAACTTGCAAAAAAAATAAACTAAATTGCGGAAGCAAACGACTGAAATTTTACTGTCAAAGAAATTTTTTGTATAAGTGCCACTTGGCATAATACAACCCATATGACGAAATCCAAACAAACTTCCAAAGCTCGGAAACTCACAGGAAACACAGGCTATTAAAATGAAAATACACTACTCTAACTCTAGAATGTATACACAACCGAAAGAAAGGAAGTCATATACTAAAGCTGGAATAAGATAGAGACTTCTGGTCTGTGGATGTAGCAGATATACCTCAAAGTCTCTGGTAGATGTCTCCGCCGCGAGGATAGTGCACCTGGGTAGAGGTACCTGGAGTTGCACATGAAAAACATGCACAGAAGAGGCATGAGTACACCACAATCGTACTCAGTAAGTGCCAAGCCTAACCTCGATTGGGTAGTGACGAGAAAAGTCACTGCCCTACTGAGGTAAAACATAATAATCCATATGATAATGAGGAGACAATATGAGTACAATCGCAATAGAAATCCAACAAGAAAATAAGTAAAATAGTAACATAGAACAACACAATCAGTGAATAGAGGTATAAATCATAACCAGATATTTAACATCACGGATCTCCTGGTATCACGAGGATCACCTAGTATCCTCAATAAATCGTTCGGGGATCTCTTGGGTTCCTCAATAAAGATTCTGGGTCTCTTGGTATCCATAATAATAATTCAGGGATCTCTTGGTATCCCGAGGATCTCTTGGTATCCTCAATAATAATTCAGGGATCTCTTGGTACCCAAAATATTAATTCGGGGATCTCTTGGTATCCCGAGGATCTCTTGGTATCGTCAATAATAATTCTGGGATACTAATAATAATTCGGGGATCTCTTGGTATCCCGAGGATCTCTTGGTATCCTCAATAATAATTCCGGGATATCTTGGTATCCACAATAATAATTTGGGGATCTCTTGGTATCCTCAATAATAAATTCTGGGATCTCTTGGTATCCATAATATATAATCATTTATGTGCCAGGGATCTCTTGGTATCCCGCACTCTCAGTCTTAGAACATAACACGTGTAGGGGGATCTCTCGGGAATCGAACTCGTAGCCCCAAAGTAAACAAACAAGGGGGAAGTTACCCGAATCCCGCATCCGTAGTCCCAATATAAATGCACAACCAAGATCCGAGAAATATTCAGAAATTGAAGTATAACAACACAAAGAAATAAATAATTCTGGCCCAACATGCTCTATGTAATTTTAATTAAGGAAAATTAAGCAATTAGATAATTTGGATCAATTAAACATGCTTTTCTATACTAGCACAGGCTATAATAGCAAGTAGAATAAACATCTAACGAAAGAAACTCAGTTCAAGTAATTTAAGTAATATTCGGGTTTTCAACAATTATCTCAAGTACGCATTCGTCACATCACGTACAAGGCTTTCAATTACCACATACCATATCCTAAGGGACAAAGTCCCCACACAAGGTTAGACAAGCCACTTACCTCGATCAAGCGCAAGTTAACCCGGAAACACACTCTTGCCACGAGTATCCGACTCCAAATGGCTCAAATCTATTTAATTAAATTGCATTTGTAAATAATAATCCAAGTAAATGAAACTACAATTAAATTCAAAGTTAATACGCGAAATTATATAAAATGACGAAAATACCCCTCGGACCCACATCTTGAAAAATTCCGAAAATCGTATTTCTGAGCTTCCCGTTTCGTCATGATTCCGTACATACTAAGAACTCCCAATTCGGACCACAAATGACCCCTCAAATCCAAAATTTAAGGTTTTTGGTCCAAGCCCTAATTTTCTTGATTTTTAGCCATAAATTCATGAATTCCATGGATGATTCTTGAATAAAAACATGTATTTAACACATAAAACTTACCTCCAATCAATTCCTAGTTGAAACTTCTTACATCCCGTCGAAAATGCTCCCAAGACGCTAAAAAATGATGGAAAATGTGTTGTTTTCGTGACTGAAATATTTTTAACATTCTGTCCGGTTACTGTAGCTAATACTATGCAATAGCATTAGAGTTCCTGCGATCACATAGAACAAATTTTCTGGGCACAGTAGCTAACTCTATGCGATTGCATAGAACAAAATCTGGGGTACTGTAGCTAACACTATGTGATCGCATTAGGGCATTGCGATCGCATATAACAAAATTCTCTGCAATTTTTCTGCTGCATTTTTCAACTTAAAAATTCCCGTTTGCCATCTCATATCACCCCGAGCCCCTTCGGTACCTCAACCAAAAATACCAATACATCCTATAATGTTATTCAAACTTTTCCAATCACAAAAATACATCCAACAACACTAAAACCATCAAATTACATCGGATTCAAGCCTAAGTTTCTTCAAAACTTTCAAAATGCGCATTTGATAAAAAACCCGACCAAACATTATCCGAATGGCCTGAAAATTTGCGGACATATCCAAAATCACCTAACCAAGCTACTACAACTCTCGAAATTTCATTTCGACTCCCGGTTCAAAATCTCACCTATCAACCGGAAATCGTCAAAATACCAACTTCGCAAATTCAAGCCTAAATTAGCTACGGACTTCAAAAACACACTCCGAACACGCTCCCAACTCCGAAATCATCTAACGGAGCTAGCGGAACCATCAGATTCACATTTCGAGGTCGTCTTTACATTGTCCCGAATACGGACCATTTTTCAAGTCTTAACCTCTCATTTAGGGATTAAGTGTCCCAAAATACTCCGAATTCTAATACCGAACGTCTCGGCAAAATAACAGAAACGAACTTAGGAAAAACAGATAATGGGGGATCGGGGGGTAAATTCCCAAACGACCGGCCGGATCGTTACAATAGTATATATTGAATACCCTTTCTTGAAATTTTTTTATGATTTGTGTTTCATTTCCTAACTTCGCTACTAAAAATGAGCAATTTATGATTTTATGCCTTAATGGAGTACTAGTAAGATGCAAATTGGAACCATATAATAAGTACTTCGTTAATGCTTTTCTTAGACGTTCTCTGAGCCGACGAATATTTGGACCAAAATTTTATTAAATTGACAGATAAAAAGAAGCAACACACGAGTATATACTGTTCATTGAATTAAAAATGTGCATATATACAAGCATAATTAAATAGAAGGAGAATGCATGTATATATATACGTTAGTGCATTTTTTATATGCCCACATGCATCAACGTGAACACGTTATCTGTTTCCATTGTTGCTTTCACTTTTTCTTATAGCTGACGTCCTAATTATTCCTTCTATCCAATCTCTTTCTGCTTTTTTATCGTCTTCCAATACAAGCAGTACTCTTATTCTCTCTTCATTTCTCTATGAAGGCCTCACGTTCGACGGGCCGGGGTTGAAGAGTTGATCGCACTACACAGCTACATTCTTCCCATCTTCCCTGGAAGAATTTATTGCTTAAACAATCATTGAATTACTAGAAATGAGTGAATAAAATTATTTTTCCTTTTGTATCAAAAAGTTATTTTTCTTTTGCTATTTCACGGAAAAGGTTATTTTAGTCGGCAAGTGATTATGTATTGGGCCACTTTTTAATGGCATACACCTAAATTTTAAGTCCTAAAATAGAAATATTACATCCAAACTATTGTTACTATTAGAAATTCGGTAAATACTGATCAAAATTTTCCGACCAACGTTGGTCGGTAAAAAAAAAAGAGACCAAAGTTGGACAGAAACTGGAAGAAAAATATTTTATATTTATTTAAAAAAAAATGCCGACCAATGTTGGCCAACAAGTTGACTGGACTGGTCAGACATGCTTAGTCAAAGAAACTTTCATATTACCGACCAACTTTAGTCTGTAATATGGACCCAATTTTTAAAATTTTAATAGTTATATTATTATTTAAAATATTTTATAAAATTTAAAGAAATATTTGTTAAAATTACCGACCAAAGTTGGTCGGTTAGTTCGGAGGAAGCATTTACCAACCAACTTTGGTCGGTATATTTTAATATCTAGAAAATTGCCGATCAAAGTTGGTCAGTTATTAGGTCAACATTAGTCAAAATTATGAATCGCTTTTATCTTTACTATCTAAATAATATAATTATAATCTGTTAACACTTCTGTAATATAAATAATGAATACACTAACATATATTATAGCATGTTATATACTCCCTCCGTTTCAATTTATGTGAACCTATTTCCTTTTTAGTCCGTGCCAAAAAGAATGACCTCTTTCCTTATTTGGAAACAATTTAACTTTATGCAATGATTTATAGCCACACAAAATAAAGGTGCCTCATTTTACACCACAAGATCAAAAGTCTTCTCTCTTTTCTTAAACTCCGTGCCCAGTCAAATGGGTTCACATAAATTGAAACGGAGGGAGTATGTAGTTAAAGTAGTACAATGAAGTGTGGTCCATCCAAATATGTCGCAATCACAGGGATATCAACCATCTTCATCAACGACTCCATCTATTTCAGGTCTTCGCCCGTGATGCAGTAACTTTGACCCCGTACACCGTCCACACATGCCTCTGATACATATGCTTGGGACGATGATGATAATGAGGAGGAAGTGCATTATGATTAATATGGCAGGATCATCATAGTCTTTGAGGGTGATGGGTAAGAGTTATTTGTTATTTTTGCGTTTATTATTTTGTAGCGTTTTTACTAAGATATTAATCTATTTTTATTGTTAAATTACAGGTTTATCCCGAGTAATAAGACCACGAGCATAATCACCAAAGCCATTAGAAAGCTTTATGCTGGCCCCTATGCTACTTGGACTGATTTTTTATGCGACTTGGACTGATAGATAATGACGAACTTAACCTCCTCAAGGATAACTGAAATAATGTACAAAAACGTAGGCATGCTTTCACTTAAATAAACAACTCGAATAATAAAACATAACAGGTATGAATAAGGTAAAGGAGTGTAACTCTGCTACATCTACATGTCAATGCACATGTTGTATGGAATGCACCATGCTGAGTGCCTCATGTGCATACAACCTCCAATGCTCGTCCACTCAGTATTGTATATGGCTCATACGACCCAGGGAATATAGATCTCTAATAGTAATCGCTCAGTACTAAGTAGGGACATTTCAGTCTACGGAGAACATCCATCTCTGGATAATATCAATAACAAACTCACAACCACTTGGTATTGTATATGGCACACAAGGCCCAGGGAAGATCCATCACGGAATATATACACATTACTGGCAACAGTTATCTAGTAACGACGAAGGCCATTCCAGCCTATGGAAAATATCCATCTCCAAATATAAATACTTTGGACAAGATCCATGTCCAGGGAAGATTCATCCCTCAATATCATCAACTGGGCTCACTGGGGGTGTAAAGACTCCGGAGGGGCTTCTCTCTTTAGCCCAAGCGCTATAACGAAGGCATGTTCAATGTCTCGATGCGTCGTGCAACCCGAATCCATACTGTCACTCAATATCAAACTCTCGGCCTCACTCAGTCACCCCTCTCTAGTCTCACACACACGGGTAAAAATGTCATGATACTAGCCCAAAAAATTATATAATGTGTCAAATAATAATTCTCGAGATTGAGGCATGATATAATATATATGCATGAACAAGACTGAGTATAGAATATCAATGAAACAAATGATATGACAATAAGAAATGACCTCTCGGGTTTCAACAGTATTAGCGTGAAGCCTCAACATCATAATTAGCATAATTTGTAGCTCATTAACTTAATAACATAATTACAACACAAATTTCAGCTAGAAAATTCACTAAGCGGTACCATTGAATGATCCAGGATGAATTCTCACAGTGCACGCCTAAAGCTCGTCACTTGGTATTTGCGTCACCTTAATAGTAATCATAGAGCATATATTTCGGGGTTTCGAACCCTCAAAACCAAGCTTGGAAGCGTTACTTACCTCAAGCCAAGCCAAAACTTTAGCCCGCGTTGCCCTTACCTCTCGATTCGACCTCCAAATTCCTCGAATCTAACCAAATCAGAATCATAACATCAATATATGCTAAGGGAGCAAAGCCCACTCAAAAATAAACTAATTACATCTTAAATCCCGAAATTGGTCAAATCCAACCCTTGGGCCCATACCTCGGATTCCGATAAAAATCATATCACTAAAATCCTTATCCTCCCACGAGTCTATACATACTCACATCAAAATTGGACCTCAAATAGACCCTCAAATCACCACTCAAATCTTTTCAAAACTCAACCCCTAATCCTCTATTTTAAAGCTTTAAATCCCACTAATTTCATAATTAAACAATAGAAAAATCATCATAAACACAAATAATGAGGCCCAAGAAACTTACCCAATTGAAAATCTTTGATTCCTCTTGAAAATCACTACCAAAAGCTCAAGTCCCGGAAAAAAATGGTGAAAAACGATCACGAATTTGTGAAATAGACTTTATATACACTCTTCCATGCACATCCTTATATGCGGTCCCCATTATACATCTATGGAGTTGCATCTGCGCGATATCCTCCACTTCTGCGCAATTTCATTAAAATGAATTTCCGCTTCTGTGATTGCCTGACCACACATGCGGTCATTGAAAATGCGGGGACCAAGTCATACCTGCCACCCCTGTTGCGCACATGCGCTACATAACCGCTTCTGCAGACCTCGCACCTGCGGTCACAAATCCGTAGGTGCAGAAATTACAGGAACAACAAAATCTACAGCACAACTCAAATTCCAAAAATCTCATCAACCACTCAAAACCATTTCAAGGCCCTCGGGACCTCAACCAAATATGCCGACAAGTCACGTAACATCATACAAACTTGCTCCAACCTTCAGAACGCTTAAAACAACATCAAAATATCAAATCACCCTCGGATTTATGCCTAAGGATTTCTAATCTTCCGAATTCGATCAAAACGTCTATCAAACCTCGTCTAAATGACCTAATCACACACGTCGCAAATGAAACCACTGACCTACTCTAACCTTTGGAAGTCCATTTTGACCCTGATATCAAAATTTCCAACTAGAAAGTGCCAAAATACCAATTTCGCCAATTCAAGCCTAAATCTACCACGAACCTGCAAATTATATTTTGAACATGCTCATAAGTTTTAAATCACCTCAAGAAGCTATCCCAATCATAAAAACCAAATTTCGAGATCGTTTACTCACAAGTCAACTTCCGGTTAACTTTTCCAACTAAATGGCCAACTTAAAGAGACTAAGTATCTCATTCCTCCACAAAACCACTCCGAAATCGAATCACTCAACCCGATACTGCATAATACAACTGAACAAGACATGAAGAAGCAGAAATGGGAGAAACGGGGCTGAAATTCATAAAACGACCGGCTAGGTCATTATAGCCTCCCTTACTTAAACATACATACGTCCTCGAACGTGCCTAGAGTTGTTCTGAAAACATCAAATCGATGTAGAACCTTACCATGCAAATACCCAGGGGTTATCCCACGTCACCATATCTCATAAAGGTCTAATAGCATAGCGTAACTGAAATTTCACAATCCAACCTAGCCCCTGAACCTTAGAACAAAATTTCCACTTTCAAAAGTTATCTATAAGGTCAGAATCTCACATTCGTACGCCGAATAAATCTGAACACGTTGTAGAAAGCCGTAGTTACAACTCAAGATGGAAACCACATGGTATACCATACAACACGAACACTCATAACGAAGACTCCAAATCATAACAACTACACTAAACAGCCAAATATCGATAATAAACCTCTTATCAAATAAGGCCTCATTCCACCACTTTTTTACTGTCAACGATGAATGAAACACGTAGAAAATCATAACTATTCCTCAGATTAACTAGCCATGGAGCTCCCTCTCCTTCGGCAAGGACCATAGTAAATTTCTAAGCCGAATCTTGCTATTATCCATCCAACATGCTAAAATCAAATCTGATAGTATCCATTTTAGATCTTAATGACCTCATATCATCCAACACGACTACTCTAGTGACATGACACATCGATACAATATAAATCCACAACTCGTGAGACCCGTGAACGAATAAGCAACAATTTGAATGTACTTAAATCATGGCAATATTACCCAAATGAGAGAGCTATACCGCAAGCTCACTAGTACCACCCCAGCGCAATGCTGAGAACCCATCACACATCGTAGAACTAGAATACATGAATCTAACCTGAAGGATCATATCTCCACATAACCTTGCTATAATGCGCGACCTTATCCGAATACCGGTACACATGAAATACCTCAAGTCATTATGCTCAAAATCAACAACCATGCACAATTTACTGCCTAAAACCAAAGCAAATTATCATAAACATGACGAAACAATTTACATAACACCACGCAACCCGAAAGACTATAATCGATACCTAGCAACACTCAATACTCCTCCCGCTCGAATTCCATTATAAGACCCCAATAGTACCACAACATATGTGCCTATAACCAACAAATCATAACACCCCGTAACATGAAAAGGTAACTCATAGATCTCCCTATACTAATAAGCTCAATAACAATAGAGTTAATACATCCCTCAACAATATCAACTCAGAGTCAACAAGGCCGAAAAGATGCAGAACGCACATCAATGAACCCCCTTATCAAGGAGTCCCTGAAGCAGCTCCGTCAACTTCTTTGACTCTTTAGTTGCGATATGATACAATGCTCGCCCACCAAATCAATATCAAAATCAATACATCCCTCAACAATATCAACTCAGAGTCAACAAGGCCGAAAAGATGCAGAACGCACACCAATGAACCCCCTTATCAAGGAGTCCCTGAAGCAGCTCCGTCAACTTCTTTGACTCTTTAGTTGTGATATGATACAATGCTCGCCCACCAAATCAATATCGAAATCAACAGATCCTATTCGGCGACATGCCTAGTAGTAGGAAACATATCCAGAAAGATCCCTCACCGCCAGAATTGAACCTCCTCAAGGATAACTAAAATAATGTACAGAAACGTAGGCATGCTTTAGTTAAATAAATATTTCAAACAATAAAATAGAGCAGGTATGAAAAAGGTAAAAGAGTGTAACTTTGCTACATCTACATGTCAATGCACATGTTTTATGGAATACACCATGTTGAGTGCCTCATATGCCCACTGACCCTTTTTCTTGTGTTTTGATAAAAGATATATATAAAGTAGTCCAAAGGCTTACATGTCATACTTGTTTGCAGGGTTTGGTCAAAATGGAAACAATTAGTCAAAACCAGCTCAAAAAGGAGTGAAACATGAACAACTACCAAGGACAAGTCCAAGCACAGTTGAAACTGATCCACTGCAGCCACAATCCATTTTGTGCGGTTCTCAATGATGAGATTCAGAGAGGTGCAGCTTTTGGTAACTCAAGCACTACGGCCGCAAACCATTTTGTGTAGACCGTAGTAGCCTCACCGTGGCCTCAAAGCATTTTGTGTAGTCCGTGGAGATGATACTTAGAGAGATATGAAAAATGGAGATTGAAGCTAGCGCATTTCGCAAACCATTTTGTGCGGACCGCATTGATGCCACTGCGGCCGCGGTGCATTTTGTACGGCACGCAGTGGCCAGATTCAAAGAATGCAAAGTCAAGCCAAAAGGCCTCAGCGCGGTCTGTGGTGTATTTTGTGCGGACCGCATTACCTTGCAGGGTATTTTTGTCCAGAAAATTTGGGCTTGTATAAGTACTTTCTTTACACATTGTTAGGTCATGTTTTGTAATCTGACTGTGGGCTAAGTATGTGAACTACTCTTTCATTCCACTTGGAGTAATTTGAAGCTAAATTTACACTGGATCTTTGTTATCTTATTTTGTAATTAAATATTATGAGTTATTCTTCATCTAATTTCGTGTTTTCTTTCATAATTATGAGTAGTTAGACCCATTAGCTAGGTTTGAAAGTACAAGAGGTGGGTGAAAGCTAAATTATTTAAAATAATCCGTTTGCAAGTTGACTTATAACTAGAGTAGTCGACTGGATATAATTAGTAAGTAGGTATAGTATCTTAAATTAAAATGCAAAAAGTAAACTGCATGAATTAAAGACACTAGGATTTTATATTAGTTCAGATTCAATGTGAATCCTAATCCAGTCCCCTTGAGTTGCAAGGGAGTTCTCTCTTGGCAAATAAATAAATTTCGAGTACAGATGTGATGAATATCGCGTAGTTATTCTAGCACTCGTTTGATACAATGCCTCACCAGTTTAGTACCCTCTTTCTATCCCTGACTTGTTACACAACAGATTTAAGTAAACTACTATGCTTGTTTGCAGTAGAATAAGGAGAGTATTTTGGTTCGATCAAAGTATATCTAGACTAGGGTTTATACAAGAGTATTTATACTATAATGGATGATAGAGGCTTATTAACCCAAGGGATTTGATCCTTGGAAAGAATTGATTCTTTCCAAGAATAAGGAGTGAGCCATTGGCTCCACTTGATCTTCTTTCCTTTGGCAGATGGTTGCATTGCAAGATATTCCTTGATTATTGGATCGTCAAAATAAGTTCACTTCCCACATCTTCTCCCATAATTCTGCCTTGATTATTTTAACTCCGCAAATCCCAGATCTTCTGCCTTGATTATTCCAATTTTGTCAATTAAGCTGTTGTTGATTTGAGGAAGATTTGATTTCCTATATTTAGGAAGTTAATCCAGATTTGCTGCTGAATAATTATTTCTTTCCTTGAAAATCATTACGAGTAAATTCTTTCCTCATTTGTTATAGATTATCTTGTCAGATCTTCTTTACTTATTTGGGTCCTGCACATGTATATTAGTTGCATCATTGAAACATGATCTAATAATATCCCTCTCTTTGATGATGGCAAAATAATATACTATGTAAATAAGTAAACATCATTTGACTTCCCTATATTTTATTAGTCGACTTGACTCCTCCTCAATGTATGCAGTCAACTTGGTTTGTCCATTAATCTCCCCCTTAATACGTGCAATCAACTTGTACCTATACCTGACAGGCTTCCCCTCAATAGGTGCAGTTGACTTGTACCTGTACCATATTCATGTAGTGCACTACCTATGTATATACAAAATGTGCGGTCAAGTTCCACACATAGTCGAGTTGTACCTATACCCGTATAGTATTTGTTCACCTGATAACACATATCAAGCACTACCTATTGAAAATGTGCGATCATGTTCCACATATAATCAATTTGTACATGTACCTGTATAGTACTTGTTCACCTGATAACACATAGCAAGCACACAAGCACACAATGCTAGAATACATAGCAAACAACACAATGCAAACACATATCAAACGTACAATACCAGATATTAACTGTATTTTCTCCCCCATTTTTGACATTAGTAAAGAGGGACAAGAGGCAGAGCGAGAAAAATTAAGATCATCTAGTGGCTGATGAGACAGGACACATCAAAAGAAAGGAAAATAAAAAAATTATCCAGGGGCACAACCCGCAAAACTAGCACACATTATTTTGAATAATAGCCAGATTCACGACGCAGGAAATAGGTAAGAGTGTTGCAGATGACCTCCTTCAGTTGTTCGAAGCTTGTATTTGCAGGGATGCTCATACTATCCATCCTGTCGTGAACCTCCTTGAAAGCTTTGACAGCATTTTCCCTGACACAAAGAACAACAACTCTAAGTTTTAACACGTCAGACCCTATTTCCTTGGAGATAGAATAAATGTCACCCACAATCGACTGATTAGCAGAAAGAAGATTCTGGATGTCAGAGAGTTTAGAGTCAATGGATTTGAGTTTTTCACTCAGATCAAAACCAGCAAAAGCAGGATGAGGAACATCTGAGGAAGTTTTGGCTTCTATAGGAGCCTGTTTGGCCTCACTCTCACTTTTCTTAACCCAACAACCCTTAATACTCACATAGCCTATACATGAAAAAGCTCTAGAATTGTAACATTTTGAGATACATATGAAGTGATAATTAGATAAAGATGTTTGATGGGCTTCAAGAATGTCGGTAATTGCCATACTATAGGGTAAACTAGTGGGATCTTCAGTACTCTCCATCATGAAATTTATGACCTAAGAGGAAAGTTTGAGTTTGAGTTTGGTAATGAGACAGTAGACAAAAAATGTAGCCTTTTGACAGAAAGTTGAGAATGGCCCAGTGCGGAGAAGCAAGGAGGTGGCCACAATGTAGGATAAAACTAAAGTCTCAAAACTCATATCACTAGAACCCAATTGACTTGGAAGGGTTTCAAAGGGGTTTTTAACGGTGCATTGTTTGGCTTGGTCAAAAGAAATTTCAAAGTTTTTAGGCCATATATTTTTAAATAGGGTGGGGAAACCAGAGCAATAACATTGGAAAAGTGAGTCAAACAAAGAACAATCAAGAATAATTCGTTTACCTAGCTCTAGGGATTCAAGCCTATCTAATTTATTAGAGCGCCGATTGGTATAAAACAAATAGACTAAGGGCTCATAAACTTTAGGAGGAGGAACATAGTGAAATTTTTCCCACCCTTGATAGACAAAAAGACCTTTTACCTTACAATTGAGAGCCTCCATATCATCAAGATCCACGACTCTTCCATGGGCGATAGACTTATCCTTGAGAGGAAAAAAAAGATCCTTATTTGGGGTATCCTAGAAAATTATGTCAGAATCAAGAGAGATTGAGAAACCAACTTTTGATTTCTTTGGAGTGGATGGGATAGATGGATATTCCATGGGTCGTTTGCCTATGGCTTTTTCCCATAGTAGTTGGGACGGTTCAGAGAGATCACCTTGGGATGAGGCTTAGCCTTTAGAATGATCAGACTCTAGGTCTACTTTCTCAGGCGGAGCGGAAGGAGGTTTCGCCCTTGAGCGGGTGCTTTTTTGAGTAGAAGCAAAGGCCTTGGAATGTTTCGCCATTGAAGAAGAGGTTTTGCAGAAGGTGTTAGAGAGAGATGTGTGTGAGGGAGACTGAAAGGGTTTTCTAACTTAAGAAGGAAATATTTGACGGTTAATTGCATAAAAGGAAAAGGTGTCAGTTGAGAAGATGTGACGATTGGCTTTCCATCTTCATACTGCAAATTGATGTGAAAAGAGAGGAAAAGAAATGGGGGCGCAATTAATGCATGGGAAAGGACAATTATAACATTTTTTTTGTAAAAATAGCAAACATTTCCTAAGAGTTCTTTGACCAGCAAATAATACCAAGTAATTTCCTCAAAGTACAAAATCTTCTTCTAGCAAAGGTTTAGTGAAAATATCTGCTAATTGGGCAGCGGTACCAACAAAAGCTATTTCTATATCACATTTAAGAACATGATCTCTTATAAAATGATGCTTAATATCTATATGCTTAGCTCTAGGGTGATGCACAGGATTCTTTGATAGGCAAATAACACTGGAATTGTCACAAAAAATTTATATAGGTTTAAACAAAAGTTCATAGTAACCTAGTTGATGAGACATCCACAGAAGTTGTGCACAACATTATCCAATTGCAATGTACTCAGCTTCAGCAGTGGATAAGGCGACTGATGCTTGCTTTTGCTATTCCATGATATTAGTGTTTTTTCTAGTAATTGACATATCTCACTTGTGCTTTTTCTATCTTCTCTGTCACCTACAAGATCATCATCTGAAAAACCTTCTAATTTAAATGAGTTAGAGCGAGAATACCATAAACCATGAGACACTATTCCAATAAGATATCAAATGATTCTCTTTACAGCAGTCAGATGTGACTCCTTGGGAGCCAACTAAAACCTGGTGCATTTACATATGCTAAACATAATATCTGGCCGACTTGCAGTCAGATATAGTTGGGATCCAATCATTCCTTTTCATCAACTGGAGTGACATGTTCATCTTTATCCAAATTTGTAGCTGGGCTCATAGGAGTCTCAATTGACTTAATATTGCTCATGCCAAATTTCTGAATTAGCTCCTTTGTATATTTAGCTTGACAAATAAAGGTTCCTTCTTCGTTTTACTGAATTTGTAGCCCAAGAAAAAATGTAATTTATCCCATCATGCTCATTTCAAACTCTCTTTGCATAAGACTTGAAAATTCCTTGCACATAAGAGGGTTATCACTTCCAAAAATAATATCGTCAACATAAATTTGAGTAATAAAATTGCCTTTTGTTGATCATTTAATGAACAATGCAGTGTCTATTTTACCTCTGGTAAATCCATGATCAATAAGAAAAGTACTTAATCTATCATACCAAGCACGCGGATCTTGTTTCAAACCATGTAGTGCTTTAGAAATCTTGTATACATGATATGGAAATTTTGAGTCCTCAAACCTGGGGCTATTTTACAAAGACTTATTCCTCGATGAATCTGTTTAAAAAGAAGCTTTTGACATCCATTTGAAATAGCATGGACCCTTTAAAAGATGTGTAAGCCAGGAGGATTCGTATAGGTTCCAATCGAGCTACTGGAGCAAAAGATTCATCATAGTTGACTCCTTCTTACTGTGAATAACACTGAGCAACTAATCTTGCCTTATTGCTTATGACTTTTCCATCCTCGTTTAATATGTTCCTGAATACCCTTTTTGTTCCAATTACGGACACATTTTAGGTTTGGGTATTAATTTCCATACTTGATTCTTGCTAAATTGATCCAATTCTTCTTGCATGGCTTGCACCCATCTTGAATCCTTCGGTGCTTCTTCTTCCTTTTTTGGCTCAACTTGAGAGACTAATGTAATATTTGCTTTCTTTTTGAGAGCAGCCCTGGTTTTTATTCCTTCATTTACATCTCTTATATTATATTTTTGAGGATATTCGGGTTCACTTCTCCACTCACTTAGTCAAGCGGTATTTGCAGTTGACTCTGCTGGTTGATCTGGAGTATTGTTGTTATTTTCTTCAGTTGACTCAATCAAGCTAGTCGTGATAGTCGACTCCTATGATTTTCCCTTCTCCCGAGTTCCTTGAATTTGCTCTTTGTCACCTGCAGTTATTCTGTTCTTGACCAAAGGATTATTTTGATCGAATATAACATGTACAGATTCTTCTACACATAGAGTGCATTTATTATAAACTCTAAAAGATCTGCTATTTAATGAATATCTAAGAAAAATACCTTCATCACTCCTTGGATAAAATTTTCCAAGATTTTCCTTACCACTATTGTGAATAAAACATTTGCTTCCAAAGGGATGAAAATAACTTATATTTGGGCATTTACACCTTCTGCCCAAAAATGATTTGGCAATGAGTGTTCAAGTAGCATAGTTCTTGCCTTGTAGGGTTCTGTTCTTTCTTTTTACAATCCCATTTTGCTGTGGTGTAGAGAAATTGTGAGTGTAAGCTTGATCGTTACAGAAGTGCTCAAAAGCTCTGCTTTCAAATTCTCCTCCATGGCCACTCTGAATTTTTGAGATTAGATACCCTTTTTCTCTTTCAGTCCTTTTGTAGAAAACTTCAAAATTTCTTAAGGCTTCATCCTTATGAGACAAGAAAACCATCCATGTGAAACATGAAAAGTCGTCAACAATAAGAAAAGCATATTTCTTACCTCCTAAGCTAGTAGTTCTAGTGGGTCCGAATAAATCCATATGAAGTAGTTGAAGAGGTTTCAAAGTAGACTAATGTCTTTTTTTAAAGAGTTTCTAGTTTGCTTACCTATTTAGCATGCATCACAAATATGAGTTCTGGACAATTTAGGTAAGGCAATAACTAAATCATGTTTGGACAATTTTTCAATCAATGCATGCTTGCGTAGCCAAGTTTTCTGTGCCATAGCCATGGATCATCAGAAATAGAGGTTAAGCAGATGTGACCATTTATATTTTTGAATCCATCAAGAATATAGACATTTCCATACCTTTTTCCAGGGAGGATTATCTTACCTGATTCATCTTCAATAGCGCAACCTGTTCGTTTAAACTTTACCTCATAGCCAGAGTCGCATAGTTGACTTATACTTATGATATTATAGTTTAGGCCATCAACAAAATAAAATTCTATAATATCACAATTTTTGTTGAAGGGAATTGTTCCACTGCCAACTATTTTTCCCTTTGAATTGTCTCCAAATTTACACTTCCTCCATCGATCTTTATAACTTCTTTGAACAAGTTTTTATGACATGTCATGTGGTTGGAACATGCACTATCCATATACTATTTTCCTTTACGACTTATTTTGTGGTGTTCCTGCAAAACAAGATGATCACTTCCTTTTAGGTACCTAAGCTTGCTTGGGTCCTGTAGAGTTAGTGTTACTAGGTTTAGTATTTTTGGGCTTCCAAAACCATCATGACATATTAGATTTTTGAAATTTACAACTAGAATATTTATGCCCACTTTTATTATAGTAATGATATTTAGCTCCCGACCTGTTTTTAGATCTCTCATAAGAGTTGGAACCATCTGATCTAGAGTTAGCTGGTTTCTTCCCAGTTGACTTGTAAGTTACCTGGTCTGACCGATTGGTCGATTTGGTTTTGATTGGCTCATTTCCAGTTGACTAGTAAGTCGTCTGGTTTGACCTGGCAAAACTTTGATTGGTAGATTTGCGCAAGTTGTTCAGCTGCATTTGCAATTCCTCGAACTCTTCTTGAAGTACGTCTTTTTCAATTTCACATACTTCATGTTTGAGTTTCCAGTCTTTGATTTCCTTAGTGAGTCTCTTAATTTCATTCATCATTCTTTGAGACTCCTTTAAGGTAGATTCAAGAATATCCTGTAATTCATTACATCTTTCACAGTCATATGATCTTACCTCGCTAGTTTTGCCTCGTGCCTTGAAGCAGGTTTTGTCATCTGAATCATCTTCACCTATCCAACACCCTGTGGTTTTGTCTATTTCATTTTCCAGAATAGTCATAAAATAAAGATTTGCTATTTTTTAGGTCTGGTTCATCTTCATTGCTCTAGCTTCCAAAAGATTTGTTTTTGTTCAAGACTCTAGAGATCCTCTTTTTCAGTTCTGGACAGTCAACTTGAATGTGCTCGAATTTTCCACATTTATAGCATTTGCCGTCATTCTTATATTGTTCATTGTATTGCCTAGACCGTCTTGGAGGGAATCTTCCTTTCCATGTATTTCTGTATCTTCTCATTAGTCCATCCATCTTTCTAGACATCATTACAATTTCTTCTTTAGAGCTTCAGGATCATCAGTTTCATTTTCGGCTAATTTAGTAGATGGTTTGAATGCGACTGTCCTTTTCTTCTTCTTGCTTTATCTTTTTCATATGCGTCCTTAAATAACAATTAGTTCTTTTTGAAGTTTATCGTAGGATAATTTGTTTAGGTCTTGAGATTCCAGTGTGACTACCTTGGTCTGCCAAGTGGTTGGTAAATGATAATAGGTGAATTTGACTATAATTGTACCCTAAATAATCACACTTTGCTATGGAATTAATGTTGTTTATGAGGACAAAATGCTTTGATTAGTGTTCGATTGTGATTTGTAGGTACATGTGACACATTGGATGCCATAAAGAGCTATTTTGGAGTCCTATGTTGATGAAAAGGCCAAAAGAAGAGCTAAAGTGAAGAGGTCTGGAAGCAGCAGTGAAGAATCAGAAGTCTTGTTCATCCACGGTTCACTCGTGGCCGCGGATGAACCACGAAAAAAGAAGGCCTCTGAAGTTTGACTGTTCGCGGTCCGCTCGAGGCCGCGAACGAACCGCGGAAGGCTCCGCGGCAGCAATCCCAATTGGACTCAAACTTAGTTTTTAAGCCCTAAAACCTCTATATAAACTCCTAGTTTGCCCCATAGAGGCATGTAATCTATTATTCAATACTTTTGCAAGGTTTTAGTAAGAGAGATTCCTCTCAAACTCTTTCTTTTATTTTATATCAAGCAATTCTTTATGATTTCAATTATTATTCTTGTTTCTTCAAGAATGAGTAGCTAAATTCTTTTCTAAGGTTTTGATGGAACCTATTGGGTGATGAACTTATTGTTTATGTGATTACAAATTGTAACTTAGAATTCTATTTGTTCAACTTTGTTCTTGTTGTAGTTAATTGGTAGGATCCCCAATTAGCGGTGCCTATTTAGTGTGCATAACTTGGAAAAGAGTGCATATTTAGGTTTATTGTTGAACAACACTACACCTAGGTTATTAGAGGAATCTATAACTTTAGGCGTAAAGACGGGGTTAGGAATAACTAAGTCTTGGGTGCAATCTTAAGTGAACTATTCAAATTAAAGCTAGCTAGGGTAGCTTGGGAGAGTGCACTAGTAAATTATTGTAATTGCTCGGGAGAGGGTTATGATACACATAGCGTTCATGATTGATAGAATATATTAACAATTTGTATGAGCATAACGATAAGGGATTCCATCAATATGGAAAATCAATACCTTAGTCTTTCTCATAATATTCTTTTTACTCTACATTCAATTCTTTCTTTTAAGCATTCTTAATTATTGCAAAGTAGATTTTAGAAAATTACACAAATATATATTCAAAGTTTGGGAACTTGATTCAGAAGTACTTTTGGGGTTGTGATAGTTGCAATTGGTAGGTTAATTCTCTGTGGGATCGATCTTGGACTTAGTAAACCAAGTTATATTGACTACGACCGTTGCTTGGACGTGAATCAATTTTGGTGCCGTTGCGGGGGAATTAACGGAATTATTAATTGCCATTGCCAGGAACTTCAAGATTCTTGTGTATTCAGGTTCTTTCTACACTCTACATTGAATATTTTGACGTTTGTTGATTTGGGTATTCGGGTGCATGCCTAGAAAATCTGCAAGGACTGGAGAACTAATTGAAGGACTCTCAGACCCCGAGCAAACCTTCCTGGCACGTAACAAATCCATCAAACAAATTCAACAATCTCAACAACCAATCAAACTATACTTCGACATGGGTGACATAAACGCTCAAAACCAGCAAGCCGGGCTAAATATGCAAGAGGCACAGGAGGCACAAGAAGGTGCATTGTTCGACCGGGCACAACCCACAGCGGATAATTTGGCAACTGCCATCGTTGTGCCAGCAATTCAAGCTGAGTCTTTCCAGATTACTAACAACATGCTTCACTTGTTGCAAAATAAGGGATTTTTCTTTGAGTCTCAGGTCGAAGATCCACAGCAGCACCTCAAGAACTTTCTATCAATATGCAAAACACAAAGTCAACCGAATGTAACTCCGGAAGCTATCAGATTACTAGTTTTTCCATTCTCAGTTACAGGAGCAGCACAGATATGGCTAAACTCACTCCCTATAAACTCCATTGCCACTTGGGATGAGTTAGTCAAACAATTCCACAACAAGTTTCATCCACCTAACAAGACAGCTCAACAAATTGATGAGATCGTGAGCTTCAAGCAAAAACCAATGGAAACATTACATGAAACTTGGGGCAGATTCAAGGGTATGCTCGTTATGTGTCCTCATCATGGGATCCCTGAGCAAATGTTGGGTCAAAGGTTCTACATGGGACTTTCAAACAGTATGAAGAATATTGTAGATGCCTCCGCAGGTGGGGCTTTTCTAAGCAAGACTTGGAGAGAGAGCCAAAATTTGCTAGACAAAATGGCTCAAAATTTCGGGTGGACGTCCAGGAATGCTCCTATCACACCAGTAGTACACTTTGTACCTCTGGATCCATCCAACACTCTGGAGGAGAACGTGGCAGCTTTATTGACACAAATGAGCATCCTGACGAAGAAGGTGGAAGAATCAGGGGTTAAGCAGCAGGTTCATATTGTAGATACTACCAATGGTGGTTTATGCACATCTTGCATTAGCCAACCCATAGGTAATCCATGGGCTGCAGGACCAAGAACATCATCATCAGCATGAAGATATGAACTATGTGGCTAACTATGGAGGACAGCGACAAGGTAATCAAAGCTGGGGCCAACAGGCTCCAATGCAATACAGACCTCCCCAGCCACAATTCAATGCAGCAGGTATGAGGCCACCACACAACATGGCTCCATATCCTAGACCTCAGAATTTTGGCAATCAGCAGCAGGGATATCATCCACCTCCACCACAGCATGGGGTTAGACATGACGATGGGTTCGCAGAATTGAAAGCTATGATGCAGCAGGTAATTGGGTCAAATGCCAAAACCAATGAAAGAAAAGATGCACATGATGCAACAATCAAAAATATGGAAGTGCAGATGGGTCAGATTGCTATGTCACTTAACAATCGTCCTCAAGGGACATTGCCTGCAGATACACAAACAAACCCAAAGGACAAAATCCCAAAGCAGATGATGGCAGTGACTCTGAGAAGCGGTAGAGATCTTGATGCTGAGAATGAAAGTGAGAAAATTGACAGACAGGCTGAGACACCTACTCCATTGCCCATTGAACTGGATGAGTCCACATGGTTGACAAAAGTCACAGTACAACCAGTTGCTGAAAATAAAGAAGCACAACAGGGAATGGAGAAAGTAGCTGAACAGGTAGAGCAACAGATTGATGAGAAATTAATTGAAAAAGAAAAATCCCAAATCACCGGGAAGAAGAGTCCTCCACCACCATTCCCCCAAAGGCTGGCCAAACACCAAAAAGAGGAACAATACAAAAAGTTCTTCGACATGCTCAAGCAAATTCAGGTAAACTTTCCATTAATTGAAGATTTAAAAGAAATGCCTGGTTATGCTAAGATGATGAAGGATTTAATGTCGCGGAAATTTGATTTGCAAGACTTGGCCACAGTTACACTCACCCAGACTTGTAGTGCAGTGGTCTCTAGACCCATTGCTGAGAAGCTATATGATCCAGGTAGCTTCACCATCCCATGCACTATAGGGAATTATGCCTTTGCTAAGGCTTTATGTGATTTGGGGGCTAGCATTAATCTCATGCCCTTAGTTGTCTATAAGAGGTTAGGTATTGGGAGAGCCAGACCCACCTCTATGCTTTTACAGCTTGCTAACAGGACGGTTAAGCGTCCATTTGGTATTATAGATGATGTGCTAATCCAGGTTGGGAAGTTCGTGTTTCCCGCCGATTTTGTTATTCTTGATTGCAAGGTCGACGAAGAAATCCCCATAATCCTGGGAAGACCATTCCTAGCCACTGGGAGAGCCATAATTGATTGTGAAACCGGGGAACTCAAGATGAGGTTGAATGATAAGGAGATCATCTTCAATGTGCAAAAATCCATGAGGCGTCCTAGTGAGTTCGCAAATTGCTCTCAAATTGATGCGGTTGATGTGATAGTAGAGACCGACGATGCAGAATTGACCATTGAAGACCCACTTCAAGTATGCCTGATGAACATGGAAGAGGTAAATGGTAAAAGTTTGGCCGAATGGGTATTATCTCTGGAAGGCAAGGGATTTTGGAAGCGAGAGATCGAATTCGAACCCTTACATTTAGAGAAAAGAGAGAACCCACCAGCAAAGCCATCTATAGAAGAGCCACCGAAGCTTGAACTTAAACCACTACCATCACATCTGAGGTATGAGTATCTAGGTCCTAACTCCACGTTACCTGTTATTATCTCATCTAGTTTGTTAGATGTGCAAGCCCAAAATCTTATACAGGTACTCAAGGAATGCAAGACTGCCATCGGGTGGACCATGGCAGACATAAAGAGGATCATCCCAGCCTATTGCATGCATAAAATCCTCTTGGAAGATGGACACAAACCTTCCAGAGAACATCAAAGAAGGCTCAACCCCAACATGAAGGAAGTGGTGAAGAAGGAAGTAATAAAGTGGCTAGATGCGGGAATCATCTTCCCAATCTCAGACAGCAGCTGGGTCAGTCCGGTCCAATGTGTGCCCAAGAAAGGAGGCATGACGGTAGTGAAAAATGACAACAATGAATTGATTTCAACAAGAACCGTCACCGGATGGAGAATATGCATGGACTATAGGAAGTTGAATCTAGCCACCCGCAAAGATCACTTCCCACTTCCCTTCATTGATCAAATGCTTGACGGGTTGGCAGGGAGGTCCCACTTTTGCTTTCTTGATGGATACTCGGGGTACAATCAAATCTCCATAGGCCCCGAAGATAGAGAGAAGACCTCCTTCACATGCCCTTATGGTGTCTTCGCCTTCAGGAGGATGCCATTCGAACTATGCAATGCACCTGCCACCTTCCAAAGGTGCATGATGGCTATTTTCACCGACATGGTGGAAGACATCATGGAAGTGTTCATAGATGATTTCTCAGTGGTAGGGAATTCATTCAATGAATGCCTTGCCAACCTGACTAGAGTACTACAAAGGTGCATGGAAACAAATTTAGTGCTAAACTGGGAGAAGTGCCACTTTATGGTACAAGAAGGTATAGTACTGGGGCACAGGGTTTCAAGCAAAGGTATTGAGGTAGACCGTGCTAAAGTTGATGTCATTGCAAAGTTGCCTCCACCAACATTCGTCAAGGCCATAAGAAGCTTTCTTGGACACGTCGGTTTTTACCGGAGGTTCATTAAAGACTTTTCCAAAATATCAAACCCTCTCTGTAAGTTACTTGAAAAAGATCACCCTTTTGTTTTTACTGACGAATGCAGGATTGCTTTTGAGGAACTAAAAAAGATGCTGGTCATAGAACCCATCATCATTGCCCCCGACTGGGAGCAACCGTTCGAGTTAATGTGTGATGCAAGTGATTATGCAGTGGGGGCAGTGCTGGGCCAGAGGAAAAATAAGCTGATGCATCCAATATACTATGCAAGTAGAACTTTCAGTGGAGCACAGCTAAACTACACAGTGACAGAAAAGGAGATGCTGGCGGTCGTGTTTGCATTCGACAAATTCCGGTCCTATCTTATAGGATCAAAGGTAATCGTATACACAGACCATGCAGCCTTAAGGTATTTAATTGATAAAAAGGACTCTAAGCCACGCCTAATTCGTTGGGTGTTGCTTCTCCAAGAGTTCGACCTCGAAATCAGAGATAGAAAAGGTACTGAAAATCAAGTAGCTGACCATTTGTCAAGACTTGAAGGAGCTGAACTTGTCAAAGAGAGTGGGGAAATTCTGGAAACCTTTCCAGATGAGCAGTTGCTCACCACCACTCTCCTGGAAGCTCCATGGTATGCTGACTATGCCAATTATCTAGCCAGTGGCATTGTTCCTTATGACCTATCATCGGTCCAGAGGAAAAGATTTTTTCGTGAAAATCAGTATTATTATTGGGATGAACCATATTTTTTTAGGATATGTCTTGATAACATGATTCGGAGATGCGTCCCCGAAATAGAACAATCTTCTGTTTTGCAGGCATGTCATGCTTCAGCATATGGTGGTCACTTTGGAGGAATACGTATAGCTTCCAAAATACTCGAGGCCAGTTTCTATTGGCCGATGGTGTTTAAGGATGCACACTTGTGGGTGAAAGGGTGCAACGAATGTCAACGCACCGGAAACATCTCCCGGCGCCATGAGATGCCAATGACTCCAATCCAGCAAGTGGAAGTGCTTGATGTCTGGGGAATAGATTTCATGGGGCCCTTTATTAGCTTATACGACAATAAGTACATACTTGTTGCAGTTGACTACGTGTCCAAATGGGTGAAAGCTGCAGCACTACCCACCAATGATGCTAAGGTGGTAGTGGGATTTTTGAAGAAGAATATTTTCACCCGGTTTGGGACTCCAAGGGCTATCATTAGTGACGGGGGCACACACTTTTGCAATCGAGCTTTTGAAAAATTATTTGCCAAGTATGATGTTAAACACCGTGTGGCCACTCCATATCACCCGCAAACTAGTGGACAAGTTGAGGTCTCCAACAGGGAGATAAAAAGTGTACTGACTAAAACAGTGAACGCCACAAGGACCGACTGGTCCAGGAAGCTTGATGATGCACTATGGGCATATAAAACATCATTCAAAACACCCATCGGCATGTCTCCTTACAAGTTGGTGTTCGGAAAAGCTTGTCACTTGCCGGTTGAACTAGAGCATAAAGCGTGGTGGCCACTGAAACAAATGAATCTCAACTTGGATGAAGCAGGTAAAGCAAGGTTTACTGGGATGCATGAGTTAGAAGAATTTCGGTACCTAGCATTTGAAAATACAAGATTGTATAAAGAAAGGATGAAGCGGATCCATGATCAAAATATCGTTGAGCGTACCTTCAAAAATGGGGACAAAGTACTACTATACAATTCAAGATTATGACTTTTCCCAAGTAAATTGAAATCAACGTAGTTAGGACCCTTCAAGGTAATTGAGGCATCTGAGTCAGGAGCTGTGGAAATTCAAACCATGGATGGATCACGTACATTCAAGGTAAACGGACAGCGGTTGAAACAATACGTAGGCCTAGATTACATGGAGGACAAGATAGAATTGCGGTTGGATGAACCTCAAGGGTCTAGCGAGCCGTAAAATGCGCTAAGTTGAGTCGTGCCGTGACGTTAAATCAGGCACTACGTGGGAGGCAACCCACGAACATGTTGTAAGTAATTTTATCTTAGTAGTAAGTAATAAAGGAATATAGGAAAAACACAAATTTTTGCTGAACAGTCGAAATTTTTTTCAGAGAAGAGCACTGTCCGCGGTCCATCCGCGACCGCGGATGAACCGCGGAAAAATGCTGTGACGACCCAAAGGGTTATCACTTATTTAATTAATCATTTCGAGCTTTCTGAGGCCTTGAAAACCTCATTCTATGTTGCCTCGATTTACGTGCACGATCCGAGCATGTAGCCGGAAAGATTTTGTGATAGAAAATATGAATTCTATGAGAAATTTGGATAAAAATGATATTAATATTGATATGGTTGACTTCGGTCAGCATTTTTGGTAAACGGATCCGGACCCGAGATTGGATGGTCCCGAGAGGTCCGTAGAAAAATATGGGACTTGGACATGCGTCCGGAGTCGAATTCTGAGGCCTAGAGCCCAAGTTATGAATTTTTATGTGAAATTGTTTTTGATGTAATTATTAAAGGAAATAAATTAATTGACCCTGGTATCGGGCTCGTATTTTGGTTCCGACGCCCTGTACAAGTCTTAAATATTATATATGTGATTTCTGTAAAGTTTGGTGACATTTGGATGTCGTTTGAGATGTTTTGGACCTTGAGTTCCAAGTTAAGAAGTTTTGAAAATCAAAAGTATGAAAATCATGAGTTTGAGGCTTTATTTGATTAAAACGAAGTGATATTGGCGATATGATCGCACGAACAAGTCCATAATGTGTTTTTGAGGTTGTGTACATGTTTGGTTTGGAGCCGGGGGGGCTCGGGTAAAGATTTGATAGGCCGTTGGATGAAACTCTGATTTTTTTGAACTGCTGGTTTTTTTCACCCAGCTGTTGGCTTCGCAATTGCGAAGTTTTCTCGCAATTGCGAAGGGGGACAGGCTCGCAAATGCGAACATACATCGCAAATGCGAAGCCCCCTTTGGCCCAGCCTTGTTCGCAAATGCGAACAATTGTTCGCATTTGCGAAGGTCCCAAGTGCCAGCCTATGTTCGCAAATGCGAACAAAAGTTCGCAAATGCGAACATTCCCCATTATGCCTTGGTTCGCAAATGCGAACCATTGTTCGCAAATGCGAACACTGCCTTATACAGCATGTGTTCGCAAATGCGAACATTAGTTCGCAAATGCGAACTGTTCGCAAATGCGAACTGTTCGCAAATGCGAACAAATGTTCGCAAATGAGAACTTCCCACCCTTAGCTTATTTTTCAAACTCCAGAAATTGGTCGGGGTTCGCAATTGCGAACCCATGTTCGCAAATGCGAACACAGAGACCTGAAAAACACGAATTTCGGTCATTTCTTCACATTTTACAAAACCAAAACACCCATTTGCGATTCTTCAAGGATTTCTTCTTCATCAAAACGATTGTAAGTCACTTTTTACTTAATTCTTTCAATTCCTAACATCATTAAACATGTATTTCATAAGAAATCAAAGATTTTCATGGTAAAATTCTTGTTTTTGTTAGAAAATTGGGTTTTTCATAAATTGGGGAATTGGACCTCGAATTGAGGTCCGATTTTGAAACAAATCATATATATGAACTCGTGGGGGAATGGGTAACCGGATTTTGGTCATAACCCCGAATTCCGACCATGTGGGCCCGAGGTTGAAATTCACTATTCATGACAGAATGTTGTAAAAGTTGTATTTGGTATTAGGAATTAGTTTGTTGAGTAGAATTGATGATATTAAATCAATTGTGTATAGATACGGTTGGATTGGAGCCAAATTGAAAGAAAAGACATTTCCACGGAGTGAATTGTTCATAAGCATTTGAGGTAAGTGTTTGTTCTATCCTAGCTTGAGGGAATAGGATTATGTGTTATGTGTTATGTGATCGAGTGCGGTGTATGGGCTGTGGTGACGAGCATCCATACACCGGCGTCTAGTATGACCGTGAGTCGTTGGAAAATGATATTTTGAGATATATTACAGGTGAATTGTTATTGTTCTCCCTTGTTGGGACTTGTTGTGAAGATAATTATTGATTGCCCTTGATGGGACGATTTATGAATTGTTGTTTCTTTCTCTGCCCTTAACCGTGATTGTTATTTGGGTGAGGAAGAGTGATAATGCACGAAGGGTGATGCCGTGCCATGTTTATTTATTTATGCACGAAGGTTAATGCCGTGCCATGTTTATTTATTGATTATGCACGAAGGATCATGCCGTGCCCTTGTTATTGATTATGCACGAAGGATCATGACGTGCCCTGTTATTGAACCATGTACGAAGGATCATGCCGTACTATGGATGTGAGGATGAGAGTAAAAGCACGAAGGGTGATGCCGTGTACTTTATTTGTTTGTTTGGTGAGGATGAGAGTAAAAGCACGAAGGGTGATGCCGTGTACTTTATTTGTTTATTTGGTGAGGATGAGAGTAAAAGCATGAAGGGTGATGCCGTGCAATTGCTTGCTATTTCTTGAAGTGATATTATTCGTGTTTACATTATACTTTGTTTTCTTTGTGAAATTATTAACTGTGGTTAATTGTTGAATTCTTTAAGATATTCCTCATTGTGTTATTACTTGATTATTTCTTGTTATTTTGTGGTACACATATATATATTGAATTGCACAGGTTTATGTGAGTGTCTGGTCCTAGGCTTGTCACTACTTCGCCGGGATAGGCCAGACACTTACCAGCACATGGGGTCGGTTGTGCTGATGCTACACTTCTGTGCGTTTTTGCACAGGTCCAGGTTACGATCAGGAGCAGCAGCAGCAGTAAATAGATTGCGTGGGAGTTGATCATATTTGAGACCGAGGTAGCTTGCGGACGTCCGCAGGCCCGGCGTCTCTTTCTTTATTTATGTTATTATCTGTAGTCTCTTTGTTCCGAGACAAACAGGAATTATGTTATATTTCTTTCGGACTTTTATGTGTAGTATTCCATAGTAGTTCGTGAGTTGGTGACTCCACGTCTTGGGTAGAGGATTTCGGTATGATTTTCACCTTGTGATTTGTTATTTCCATTTCGATAAAGTATTTCGCATTTATTTAATTAAAATTGTGTTAAAAACAGGAGAGTATGAATACAACGGCTTGCCTAGCTACCACGAGTAGGCGCCATCACGATCCCGATGTTGGGGGAAAATCCGGGTCGTGACAAGTTGGTATCAAAGCTCTAGGTTACATAGGTCTCACCACTCACGAACAAGCTTAGTAGAATTTGAGAGGTAGGTACGGAGACGTCCGTACTTGTCCTCCAGAGTCTATTGAGTTAAGAAAAAGTCTCTCATTTGTTCTTTCTTGTCGTGCTACTTAATCCTCAATTACTGATTGAATTTCTATTCTGTCCTTTCGCAGATGGTAAGGACACGCGCTTCTTCGTCCGCTGACCAGCAGCCCGAGCCCCAGACAGCTCCCGTGAGGGGCAGGGGCCAAGGCCGTATCAGAGGCCGTGGTAGGGGTAGAGCTCAGCCCCAGGCAGCTACTCCAGAGGTGGAGCCTCATATTGAGATTGACGAGGAGGCTCCGGTTCCAGCAGCTCCAGTGGGCCCAGCTCAGGTCCAAGGAGAGGCTTTATTTACCCCGGATCTCCGGGATGCTTTGGTCGGAATAGCGAGATTCATGGACAGCATTGCCAGAGCGGGTTTATTATCAGTTGCCCCAGCCACTTCTTAGGCTGGAGGAGGGGCCCAGACTCCTATTGCTCATACTCCGGAGCCAGTAGCTCCTCAGCCTCAGGCACCAGTAATTCAGCCAGCTGTGGCCACTCAGTCAGGTACCACAGCTCATGCCGGTGATGGAACGACCATGACTTCCGATTCGTTATGGAGGCTTGATCGGTTCTCCAAGCTATTTACCACTACATTCAGTGGAGCCGCATCAGAGGATCCTCAGGACTTCTTATTCAGTTGCCATGAGATTCTCAAGACTATGGGGATTGTGGAGACAAATGGAGTTGACTTCTGTACATTCAGGCTTGCAGGATCCGCCAAGACTTGGTGGAGAGATTATTGCTTGACTCGACCAGCAGGGTCCCCAGCTTTATCATGGGATCAGTTTGCGGAGTTATTTCTGGAGAAGTTTCTCCCTGCTACTCAGCGGGATGTACTTCGGAGGCAGTTTGAGCGCCTCCATCAGGGCACTATGACGGTCACACATTATGAGACGAGATTTGTCGATTTGGCTCGTCATGCAGTGGTGATACTTCCCACGAAGCGGGAGAGGGTCCGCAGGTTTTATAGATGGGCTTAATCAGAGCCAATTAGACTCTAGATGGCTTTGGGCGTGGGGAGTGACATATCATTTCGGGAGGCGGCCAATGCAACACGCGAGTTGAGATGGCTCTTGCTAGGGGAGGCGGTTATTCTTCGGATAAAAGGCCTCGTCATTCGAGCGAGGTTTGGTTGGGTTTCCTCCGGTAGCAGAGAATCCTTTGATAGAGGCCAGTCCTCCAGGCCTTTTCATTCCGCCCTTCAGGCTTCACAGGGTGGATCAGGTGATCGTGGTTCTCGGGGGCATTATTCAGACCAGTCTCTTATTAATGCTCAGCCTCTTCAGAGTGTTCGTGGAGGCCATTCGGGTCGTCAGGGCCAGCAGCCCTATCAGTCTAAGAGTTGCTACGGTTGTGGCGACCCAGGTCATTTTATCAGAAATTGCCCTCTAGCAGCGGGCAACTCTCAGCAGCGAGGTCCTCGTCCTATGATTCAGGCCCCAGCTGACCTCAGCCTGCCCAGCCAGCCGGAGGCGGGGGTAGAGATTATAGAGGTGGAGGTCGAGACCGTAGAGGTGGAGACCGTCCGGCGAGAGGTAGAGGTCAGCCAGTTGATGGTCGTCCTAGAGACGCAGCTCAGAGGGGAGGTGCAGATCCCCGATTCTATGCTTTACCGGCCAGGCCAGAGGCAGAGGCATCAGATGCCGTGATTACAGGTACTATTCTTGTGTGTGGCAGAGGTGCTTCAGTATTATTTGACCCTGGATGTACATATTCCTATGTGTCTTCCTACTTCGCACCGTATTTGGCTGTGCCCAGCTATGCTCTGGATATTCCAGTTTATGTGGCTACACCAGTGGGCGACTCTATTGTAGTCGATCGGGTGCATCGTTCGTGCGTAGTTATATTTGGGGGTCTTGAGACCCGTGTTGATCTGTTGCTCTTGGATATGGTAGATTTTGATGTCATATTGGGGATGGACTGGTTGTCCCCATACCATGCTATTCTTGATTGTCATGCTATGACTGTCACCTTAGCCTTGCCGGAATCACCCCGATTAGAGTGGAAGGGAACCTCAAGCCTCAAGCCACTCCGTTCGCACTGTTATTTCTTATGTTAAGGCTCGACGTATGGTCGAGAAGGGGTGTCTAGCTTATTTGGCTTATGTTCGTGATTCCAGCGCGGAAGTTCCTTCCATTGAGTCGGTCCCTATTGCACGGGAGTTTCCTGGAGGTTTTTTCCTTCAGACCTGCCGGGCATGCCACCCGACAGGGATATTGATTTCTGTATTGATCTGGCACCGGGTACTCAGCCGATCTCTATTCCACCCTATCGTATGGCCCCGCCGGGACTAAAAGAGTTGAAAGATCAGTTGCAGGACCTTCTTGAGAAGGGCTTTATCAGGCCCAGTGTTTCCCCCTGGGGAGCACCTGTGTTATTTGTAAAGAAGAAGGATGGCTCGATGCGGATGTGTATTGATTACCGGCGGTTAAACAAGGTGACTATCAAAAATAAATATCCACTGCCGAGGATTGATGATTTGTTTGACCAGCTCCAGGGAGCGAGGGTATTCTCTAAGATAGACTTGAGATCGGGCTACCATCAGCTGAAGATCAGGGCGGCTGACATTCCTAAGACAGCCTTTCGCTCTAGATATGGGCATTATGAGTTCTTGGTCATGTCCTTCGGGTTGACCAATGCCCCAACAGCATTCATGGAGTTGATGAATCGGGTATTCAGGCCTTACTTAGATCTGTTCGTGATAGTCTTCATAGATGACATCCTGGTGTACTCCCGCAGCCGGGAAGAGCACGAGCAGCACCTCAGAGTGGTTCTTCAGACTCTGAAAGATAACCAGCTATATGCCAAATTTTCTAAATGTGAGTTCTGGCTGAGTTCGGTAGCATTTCTGGGTCACATTGTATCAGTGGAAGGTATTCGGGTAGACCCAAAGAAGATTGAGGCAGTCCAGAATTGGCCTCGACCAGCTTCAGTGACTGAGATCCGGAGTTTCTTGGGATTAGGAGGTTACTACCGTCGTTTTGTAGAGGGGTTTTCTTCTATTGCAGCCCCGATGACCAGGTTGACCCAGAAGGGTGTGTCAAGTTTCAGTGGTCAGAGGAGTGTGAGGCGAGCTTTCAGAAGCTCAAGACAGCCTTGACCACCGCACCGGTGTTGGTACTACCTACAAGTACAGGGCCTTATACAGTTTATTGTGACGCATCTCGTACAGGGCTTGGAGCGGTATTGATGCAGGATGGTAAGGTAATCGTTTATGCTTCGAGGCAATTAAAGATACATGAGAAGAATTATCCAGTTCATGATCTTGAGTTAGCAGCAGTGGTTCATGCCTTAAAGATCTGGAGGCATTATCTATATGGTGTGACATGTGAGGTGTACACTGATCACAAAAGCCTACAGTACTTGTTCAAACAGAAGGAGTTGAATCTACGACAGCGGAGATGGTTAGAGTTGCTAAAAGACTATGATGTTACTATATTATATCACCCGGGTAAGGCCAATGTGGTGGCCGATGCATTGAGTAGAAAGTATGCCAGCATGGGTAGTCTTGCATATATTCCGGTCAATCAGAGACCATTAGCTCTAGATGTCCAGGCCTTAGCCAACCGGTTCGTGAGATTAGACATTTTTGAGCCTAGTAGAGTGTTAGCCTGAACGGTCGCTCGTTCTTCGTTATTAGAGCGTATCCGTGAGAGGCAATTTGATGATCCTCATTTGCGTGAGTTGAGAGATACAGTACAGCGGGGAGGTGCCACACAGGTAAATCTAGATGATGATGGGGTATTGAAATTGCAGGGTCGAGTTTGTGTGCCCAATGTCGAAGGAATTCGAGAGTTGATCTTAGCAGAGGCCCACAGTTCGCGGTATTCTATTCACCCAGGCGCCGCGAAGATGTACCGGGACTTACGGCAACACTATTGGTGGCGCAGAATGAAGAAAGATATCGTTGCGTATGTCGCTCGGTGTCTAAATTGTCAGCAGGTGAAATATGAGCACCAGAGACCTGGTGGTGTATTCCGGAGGATTGAAATTCCCGAGTGGAAATGGGAGCGGATCACTATGGACTTCGTTACTGGACTTCCTTTGACTCGGAGGAAATTTGATGCTATTTGGGTCATTGTGGATAGGCTGACCAAATCGGCACACTTTATTCCAGTATCGGTCTCCTACTCGTCGGAGAGGTTAGCGGAGGTTTACATTAGGGAGATTGTTCGTCTCCGTGGGGTGCCAGTATCTATTATCTCTGATCGGGGAACGCAGTTTACCTCGCGGTTCTGGAGAGCGGTCCAGCAGGGAGTTAGGCACCCAGGTTCAGTTGAGTACAGCATTTCATCCTCAGACGGATGGCCAGTCCGAGAGGACTATTCAGATTCTTGAGGACATGCTTCGAGCCTGTGTTATTGATTTCGGAGGCTCGTGGGATCGGTTTCTACCATTAGCAGAGTTCGCCTACAATAACAGTTACCAATCTAGCATCCAGATGGCTCCGTATGAGGCGTTGTATGGTAGGCGATGTCGATCTCCAGTCGGATGGTTTGAGCCGGGGAAGGCTCGGTTGTTGGGTACAGACTTAGTTCCGGAGGCCTTGGATAAGGTCAAAATTATCCAGGAGAGATTGCGTGCCACTCAGTCCAGAGAGAAGACTTATGCGGATCGTAAGGTTCGAGATGTAGATTTCATGGTCGGTGAGCAAGTATTGCTCCGAGTGTCGCCTATGAAGGGCGTGATGAGGTTCGGGAAGAAGGGCAAGCTCAGCCCTAGGTATATTGGTCAATTTGAGATTCTAGACCGAGTGGGAGGGGTGGCTTACAGACTAGCTCTGCGCCTAGCTTATCAGCCGTGCATCCGGTTTTTCATGTATCTATGCTTCGGAGATACCACGACGATCCCACACATGTGTTAGACTTCAGTACTGTCCAATTGGACAATGAACTATCTTACGAGGAGGAGCCGGTAGCCATTCTAGACCGGCAGGTTCGACAGTTGAGGTCGAAGAGTTATCCTTCTGTGCGTGTTCAGTGGAGAGGTCAGCCTCCCGAGGCATCGACCTGGGAGTCCGAGTCTGATATGCGGAGCCGTTACCCACACTTGTTTCCTGACTCGGTACTTCTTTCTTTTGTCCGTTCGAGGACGAACGGTTGTTTTAGAGGTGGAGATTGTGACGACCCAAAGGGTCATCACTTATTTTATTAATAATTTCGAGCTTCTGAGGCCTTGAAAACCTCATTCTATGTTGCCTCGATTTACGTGCACGATCCGAGCATGTAGCCGGAAAGATTTTGTTATAGAAAATATGAATTCTATGAGAAATTTGGATAAAAATGATATTAATATTGATATGGTTGACTTCGGTCAACATTTTTGGTAAACGGATCCGGACCCGAGATTGGATGGTCCCGAGAGGTCCGTAGAAAAATATGGGACTTGGACATGCGTCCGGAGTCGAATTCGGAGGCCTAGAGCCCAAGTTATGAATTTTTATGTGAAATTGTTTTTGATGTAATTATTAAAGGAAATAAATTAATTGACCTTGGTATCGGGCTCGTATTTTGGTTCCGACGCCCGGTACAAGTCTTAAATATTATATATGTGATTTCCGTAAAGTTTGGTGACATTTGGATGTCGTTTGAGATGTTTTGGACCTTGAGTTCCAAGTTAAGAAGTTTTGAAAATCAAAAGTATGAAAATCATGAGTTTGAGGCTTGATTTGATTAAAACGAAGTGATATTGGCGATATGATCGCACGAACAAGTCCATAATGTGTTTTTGAGGTTGTGTACATGTTTGGTTTGGAGCCCGGAGGGCTCGGGTAAAGATTTGATAGGCCGTTGGATGAAACTCTGAATTTTTGAACTGCTGGTTTTTCACCCAGCTGTTGGCTTCGCAATTGCGAAGTTTTCTCGCAATTGCAAAGGGGGACAGGCTCGCAAATGCGAACATTCATCGCAAATGCGAAGCCCCCTTTGGCCCAGCCTTGTTCGCAAATGCGAACAATTGTTCGCATTTGCGAAGGTCCCCAGTGCCTGCCTATGTTCGCAAATGCGAACAAAAGTTCGCAAATGCGAACATTCCCCATTATGCCTTGGTTCGCAAATGCGAACCATTGTTCGCAAATGCGAACACTGCCTTATACAACATGTGTTCGCAAATGCGAACATTAGTTCGCAAATGCGAACAAATGTTCGCAAATGCGAACTTCCCACCCTTAGCTTATTTTTCAAACTCCAGAAATTGGTCGGGGTTCGCAATTGCGAACCCATGTTCGCAAATGCGAACACAGAGACCTGAAAAACACGAATTTCAGTCATTTCTTCACATTTTACAAAACCAAAACACCCATTTGCGATTCTTCAAGGATTTCTTCTTCACCAAAACGATTGTAAGTCACTTTTTACTTAATTCTTTCAATTCCTAACATCATTAAACATGTTTTTCATAAGAAATCAAAGATTTTCATGGTAAAATTCTTGTTTTTGTTAGAAAATAGGGTTTTTCATAAATTGGGGAATTGGACCTCGAATTGAGGTCCGATTTTGAAACAAATCATATATATGAACTCGTGGGGGAATGGGTAACCGGATTTTGGTCATAACCCCGAATTCCGACCATGTGGGCCCGGGGTTGAAATTCACTATTCATGACAGAATGTTGTAAAAGTTGTATTTGGTATTAAGAATTAGTTTGTTGAGTAGAATTGATGATATTAAATCAATTGTGTATAGATACGGTTGGATTGGAGCCAAATTGAAAGAAAAGACATTTCCACGGAGTGAATTGTTCATAAGCATTCGAGGTAAGTGTGTGTTCTATCCTAGCTTGAGGGAATAGGATTATGTGTTATGTGTTATGTGATCGAGTGCGGTGTATGGGCTGTGGTGACGAGCATCCATACACTGGCGTCTAGTATGACCGTGAGTCGTTGGAAAATGATATTTTGAGATATATTACGGGTGAATTGTTATTGTTCTCCCTTGTTGGGACTTGTTGTGAAGATAATTATTGATTGCCCTTGATGGGACGATTTATGAATTGCTGTTTCTTTCTCTGCCCTTAACTGTGATTGTTATTTGGGTGAGGAAGAGTGATAATGCACGAAGGGTGATGCCGTGCCATGTTTATTTATTTATGCACGAAGGTTAATGTCGTGCCATGTTTATTTATTGATTATGCACGAAGGATCATGCCGTGCCCCGTTATTGAACCATGTACGAAAGATCATGCCGTGCCCCGTTATTGAACCATGTACGAAGGATCATGCCGTACTATGGATGTGAGGATGAGAGTAAAAGCACGAAGGGTGATGCCGTGTACTTTATTTGTTTGTTTGGTGAGGATGAGAGTAAAAGCACGAAGGGTGATGCCGTGTACTTTATTTGTTTATTTGGTGAGGATGAGAGTAAAAGCACGAAGGGTGATGCCGTGCAATTGCTTGCTATTTCTTGAAGTGATATTATTCGTGTTTACATTATACTTTGTTTTCTTTGTGAAATTATTAACTGTGGTTAATTTTTGAATTCTTTAAGATATTCCTCATTGTGTTATTACTTGATTATTTCTTGTTATTTTGTGGTACACATATATATATTGAATTGCACAGGTTTATGTGAGTGTCTGGTCCTAGGCTTGTCACTACTTCGTCGGGATAGGCCAGGCACTTACCAGCACATGGGGTCGGTTGTGCTGATGCTACACTTCTGTGCGTTTTTGCACAGGTCCAGGTTACGATCAGGAGCAGCAGCAGGAGTAAATAGATTGCGTGGGAGTTGATCATATTTGAGACCGAGGTAGCTTGCAGACGTCCGCAGGCCCGGCGTCTCTTTCTTTATTTATGTTATTAGCTGTAGTCTCTTTGTTCCGAGACAAACAGAATTATGTTATATTTCTTTCAGACTTTTATGTGTAGTATTCCATAGTAGTTCGTGAGTTGGTGACTCCACGTCTTGGGTAGAGGATTTCAGTATGATTTTCACCTTGTGATTTGTTATTTCCATTTCGATAAAGTATTCCGCATTTATTTAATTAAAATTGTGTTAAAAACGGGATAGTATGAATACAGGTGGCTTGCCTAGCTACCACGAGTAGGCGCCATCACGATCCCGATGTTGGGGGAAAATCCGGGTCGTGACAAGTTGGTATCAAAGCTCTAGGTTACATAGGTCTCACCACTCACGAACAAGCTTAGTAGAGTTTGAGAGGTAGGTACGGAGACGTCCGTACTTGTCCTCCACAGTCTATTGAGTTAGGAAAGAGTCTCTCATTTGTTCTTTCTTGTCGTGCGACTTGTTCCTCAATTACCGATTGGATTTCTATTCGTCCTTTCGCGGATGGTGAGGACACGCGCTTCTTCGTCCGCCGACCGGCGGCCCGAGCCCCGGACGGCTCCCGTGAGGGGCGGGGGCCAAAGCCGTATCGAGAGGCCGTGGTAGGGGTAGAGCTCGGCCCCGGGCGGCTACTCCGGAGGTGGAGCCTCATATTGAGATTGACGAGGAGGCTCCGGTTCCAGCAGCTCCAGTGGGCCCAGGCTCAGGTCCCGGGAGAGGCTTTATTTACCCCGGATCTTCGGGATGCTTTGGTCGGAATAGCGGGGATTCATGGACAGCATTGCCGGAGCGGGTTTATTATCGGTTGCCCCGGCCACTTCTCGGGGCCGGAGGAGGGGCCCGGACTCCTGTCGCTCATACTCCGGAGCCGGTAGCTCCTCGGCCTCAGGCACCGGTAATCCAGCCAGCTGTGGCCACTCGGTCGGGTACCACGGCTCATGCCGGCGATGGAGCGGCCATGACTTTCGATTCGTTATGGAGGCTTGATCGGTTCTCCAAGCTATTTACCACTACATTCGGTGGAGCCGCATCAGAGGATCCTCAGGACTTCTTATTCAGTTGCCATGAGATTCTCAAGACTATGGGGATTGTGGAGACAAACGGAGTTGACTTCTGTACCTTCGGACTTGCAGGATCCGCCAAGACTTGGTGGAGAGATTATTGCCTGACTCGACCAGCAGGGTCCCCAGCTTTATCATGGGACCAGTTTGCGGAACTATTTATGGAGAAGTTTTTCCCTACTACTCAGAGGGATGTACTCCGGAGGCAGTTTGAGTGCCTCCATCAGGGCACTATGACAGTTACACGGTATGAGACGAGATTTATCGACTTGGCTCGTCATGCGGTGGTGATACTTCCCACGGAGCGGGAGAGGGTCCGCGGTTTATAGATGGGCTTAATCAGCCAATTAGACTCCGGATGGCTATGGGCGTGGGGAGTGACATATCATTTCGGGAGGCGGCCAATGCGAGCACGCGAGTTGAGATGGCTCTTGCTAGGGGAGGCGGTTATTCTTCGGATAAAAGGCCTCGTCATTCGGGCGAGTTTGGTGGTTCTTCCTCCGGTAGCGAGAGAATCCTTTGATAGAGGCCAGTCCTCCAGGCCTTTTCATTCCGCCCTTCAGGCTTCACAGGGTGGATCAGGTGATCGTGGTTCTCGGGGGCATTATTCAGACCAGTCTCTTATTAATGCTCAGCCTCTTCAGAGTGTTCGTGGAGGCCATTCGGGTCGTCAGGGCCAGCAGCCCTATCAGTCTAAGAGTTGCTACGGTTGTGGCGACCCAGGTCATTTTATCAGAAATTGCCCTCTAGCAGCGGGCAACTCTCAGCAGCGAGGTCCTCGTCCTATGATTCAGGCCCCAGCTGACCTCAGCCTGCCCAGCCAGCCGGAGGCGGGGGTAGAGATTATAGAGGTGGAGGTCGAGACCGTAGAGGTGGAGACCGTCCGGCGAGAGGTAGAGGTCAGCCAGTTGATGGTCGTCCTAGAGACGCAGCTCAGAGGGGAGGTGCAGATCCCCGATTCTATGCTTTACCGGCCAGGCCAGAGGCAGAGGCATCAGATGCTGTGATTACAGGTACTATTCTTGTGTGTGGCAGAGGTGCTTCAGTATTATTTGACCCTGGATCTACATATTCCTATGTGTCTTCCTACTTCACACCGTATTTGGCTGTGCCCAGCTATGCTCTGGATATTCCAGTTTATGTGGCTACACCGGTGGGCGACTCCATTGTAGTCGATCGGGTGCATCGTTCGTGCGTAGTTATATTTGGGGGTCTTGAGACCCGTATTGATCTGTTGCTCTTGGATATGGTAGATTTTGATGTCATATTGGGGATGGACTGGTTGTCCCCATACCATGCTATTCTTGATTGTCATGCTAAGACTCTCACCTTAGCCTTGCCAGAATCACCCCGATTAGAGTGGAAGGGTACCTCAAGCCACTCGGTTCGCACTGTTATTTCTTATGTTAAGGCTCGACGTATGGTCGAAAAGGGGTGTCTAGCTTATTTGGCTTATGTTCGTGATTCCGGCAGCGCCGAAGTTCCTTCCATTGAGTCGGTCCCTATTGCACGGGAGTTTCTCGAGGTTTTTCCTTCGGACCTGCCGGGCATGCCACCCGACGGGGATATTGATTTCTGTATTGATCAAGTTCCGGTACTCGGCCCATCTCTATTCCACCCTATCGTATGGCCCCGCCGGAACTAAAAGAGTTGAAAGATCGGTTGCAGGACCTTCTTGAGAAGGGCTTTATCAGGCCCAGTGTTTCCCCCTCGGGAGCACCTGTGTTATTTGTAAAGAAGAAGGATGGCTCGATGCGGATGTGTATTGATTACCGGCGGTTAAACAAGGTGACTATCAAAAATAAATATCCACTGCCGAGGATTGATGATTTGTTTGACCAGCTCCGGGGAGCGAGGGTATTCTCTAAGATAGACTTGAGGTCAGGCTACCATCAGCTGAAGATCAGGGCGGCTGACGCATCCAATATACTATGCAAGTAGAACTATAAGTACAGCACAGCTAAACTACACAGTGACGGAAAAGGAGATGCTGGCGGTCGTGTTTGCATTCGACAAATTCCGGTCCTATCTCATAGGATCAAAGGTAATCGTATACACAGACCATGCAGCCTTAAGGTATTTAATTGATAAAAAGGACTCTAAGCCACGCCTAATTCGTTGGGTGTTGCTTCTCCAAGAGTTCGACCTCGAAATCAGAGATAGAAAAGGTACTGAGAATCAAGTAGCTGACCATTTGTCAAGACTTGAAGGAGCTGAACTTGTCAAAGAGAGTGGGAAATTCTGGAAACTTTTCCAGACGAGCAATTGCTCACAACTACTCTCCTGAAAGCTCCATGGTATGTTGACTACGCTAATTATCTAGCCAGTGGCATTGTTCCTTATGACCTATCATCGGTCCAGAGGAAAAGATTTTTTCGTGAAAATCAGTATTATTATTGGGATGAACCATATTTTTTTAGGATATGTCTTGATAACATGATTCGGAGATGCGTCCCCGAAATAGAACAATCTTCTGTTTTGCAGGCATGTCATGCTTCAGCATATGGTGGTCACTTTGGAGGAATACGTATAGCTTCCAAAATACTCGAGGCCAGTTTCTATTGGCCGACGGTGTTTAAGGATGCACACTTGTAGGTGAAAGGGTGCAACGAATGTCAACGCACCGGAAACATCTCCCGGCGCCATGAGATGCCAATGACTCCAATCCAGCAAGTGGAAGTGCTTGATGTCTGGGGAATAGATTTCATGGGGCCCTTTATTAGCTTATACGGCAATAAGTACATACTTGTTGCAGTTGATTACGTGTCCAAATGGGTGAAAGCTGCAGCACTACCCACCAATGATGCTAAGGTGGTAGTGGGATTTTTGAAGAAGAATATTTTCACCCGGTTTGGGACTCCAAGGGCTATCATTAGTGACGGGGGCACACACTTTTGCAACCGAGCTTTTGAAAAATTATTGGCCAAGTATGATGTTAAACACCGTGTGGCCACTCCATATCACCCGCAAACTAGTGGACAAGTTGAGGTCTCCAACAGGGAGATAAAAAGTGTACTGACTAAAACAGTGAACGCCACAAGGACCGACTGGTCCAGGAAGCTTGATGATGCACTATGGGCATATAAAACATCATTCAAAACACCCATCGGCATGTCTCCTTACAAGTTGGTGTTCGGAAAAGCTTGTCACTTGCCGGTTGAACTAGAGCATAAAGCGTGGTGGCCACTGAAACAAATGAATCTCAACTTGGATGAAGCAGGTAAAGCAAGGTTTACTGGGATGCATGAGTTAGAAGAATTTCGGTACCTAGCATTTGAAAATACAAGATTGTATAAAGAAAGGATGAAGCGGATCCATGATCAAAATATCGTTGAGCGTACCTTCAAAAATGGGGACAAAGTACTACTATACAATTCAAGATTATGACTTTTCCCAAGTAAATTGAAATCAACGTAGTTAGGACCCTTCAAGGTAATTGAGGCATCTGAGTCAGGAGCTGTGGAAATTCAAACCATGGATGGATCACGTACATTCAAGGTAAACGGACAGCGGTTGAAACAATACGTAGGCCTAGATTACATGGAGGACAAGATAGAATTGCGGTTGGATGAACCTCAAGGGTCTAGCGAGCCGTAAAATGCGCTAAGTTGAGTCGTGCCGCGACGTTAAATCAGGCACTACGTGGGAGGCAACCCACGAACATGTTGTAAGTAATTTTATCTTAGTAGTAACTAATAAAGGAATATAAGAAAAACACAAATTTTTGCTGAACAGTCGAAATTTTTTTCAGAGAAGAGCACTGTCCGCGGTCCATCCGCGACCGCGGATGAACCGCGGAAAAATGCCCTCTTTGAACTTTCTCTGTTCGCGGTCCATTTGTAGCCGCGAACCAACCACGGAAAAATGACCTCTCTAAATCTCGACTATTTGCGGTCCATCCGCGGTCGCGAACGAACCGCGAACAGTCGCGGTCAGTTCCGCGGTTGGCGCAAAATTAATGTTTTTTTTATTTTTCTTTTCCCTCCCCCTTTAAAACCCTAAAAGCACTCTCCCCTCTTTCCCACAACACCATTCAGCCGCCCCTCCCCTCTCAAAACTCTCTCTCTCTAACTTCAAATCCTCTCCCTTCTCTCTACAAATCCCCAACCCCTTCTTCTCCAAATCATCCCCTTCTTCCACCCTACTTCTCCATTGCTATAACTTGTAAGTTTTTCTACTTTTCTCTTTTATTTTGTTTCTATTTTTTGTTTTTGATTGTTTATTTTGTCTAAGTAATTAGTTAGTGTTAGTTTAGGGTACATTCATGAATATTGCTTGGTTTCTTATTGAACATTTAATTTTTCCATGAAATTCTTCTAAGGAACCTTGTATATGATTGATATTTGGTAAAGAATGGGTTGTTGGGTCTTCAATTGTGTTTATGATGTTAATTTTATGATTTGGAGACCCAATAGTAGTTTAACCATATATGTGGGTTGGTTAGCCAAGTTGGGCACATTACCCTTGATCATAATAGATTAATGAAGTTTAGGAGACATAATGGCCAACTCATGAATTGGTTATTGAGTATTTTATTGGGGATGAATTAAGTCAATGGGGTACTATTAGAAGTGTTTAAAGAACTAAGTGTGGGGTGCTCAAATAGGCATGTGTGAAATAGTTAGATAAAGAAACCTAATATAGGAGTATGAGGGAATTGCACAAAAATAATGATCAATTGTGAGTTTTCAAGGATGGCGAAGTCTGAGTAGCCTTCCAATGACTAACGGTTTACAAACTTTTTAGCTATCTTAATTGTACAGGATCATGGCCCCAAAGAGAGCACGACATGGTGCTAGCTCATCCAGGCAACCGACTTATGACGAGTCTAGATTTGCTGATGAAGGAGCCGAAAATGCATTTCACATTAAAGCAAACAAGAAGTGGCTCCAAGAGGTAGAAGTGGACAGGATACCTATCCGCTCAGAGAAGCCGGAAATTTATGATGAGATTCGGAGAAGAGAGATGGAGTTCCTCTTTGAAACACCTCTTAAGGTGAACAAGATGCTTGTCCGAGAATTCTATGCCAATGCCCCTTATGCCTCGGTCAGAGCAGTTTTCGTCAGAGGTAAGCGAGTCAATGCTCAAATTCCTACTATTCGGCAGGTACTTCGCCTGCCATTGCACACTAGTGATATTGATTACTACCATGATAGGCCCGGTGTCACATGGGACATGCTAATAGAGGCCTTATGTGTAGATGGCATTCCAGTATGGATTAGAAATCAAACTCTGCACTCTAACTGTTTTACACACACTGCCAAATGTTGGTTCTCCATAATTTGCAACCGTATTTTGCCCTCAAGTAACACCACGGATGTTAACTTTAATAGGGCTGTTTTGACTTGGTGTTTTGTAACACATCGGGATGTTGATACTGCCCGAGTTATTAGTTACGAGATGGTATTGAGGGGATCCCTCACTGCCAAGGGTTTTTATTACCTATCTCTTGTCACTACATTGTGTCTCCTCAACCACACCCCAGTTACTGATGCTGACGGTGAGCTACTACCGAAAGCTCCATTTAGAGCTGCTACTATCCGGGTCGGACGAGACACAACACCTATTGACTTAGATGAGGAGGATGATCCTGTACCGGATGCCCGGGCCAGACATTCCACGAATTCAGCCGGACCTTCCAGGCCTGCTCCTCGTGGAGCAAGCATGTCTAGATCCGAGTCCACACGACCTATGTTGAGGTCAATGGAGGAGGAGGTTGCTGCTCTGCGCACTTCCGTAGATGGACTACACACACGGCTAGATGCCATGTCCACTAGGAAAGCCCGGTCAGAGAACAGGTTTATGGCATGGTTCAGAGCACTTAGGAGAGCATGCCATGTCGACCCATCTACCGTCTCCGACTCCGAGTGAGTCACAGGTATGTTCTCTTGCCCCTCTTGTGCTTTCATTTTTATTTGTGCCATGACGACATGACATATTTTTAAGTGTGGGGTGGGAAACTTATCTTGTACATAATGTATATATTAGTGTAGTAAGTAATATAAAATAATAAAAATACAAAAAAATCAGAAAATTTTAAAAAATCCAAAAATATGAGTAGAGGACTCTTCCTGATGACGGACTATTTAGGACAAGTACTCTTGAGGGAAGTAGTCCACGTAGGAATTTTCTTTCTTTTATTTTCTTTTTCTAGGTAGTATATCATCTCCCGTTTGGTTTTTCTTTTGACCACGGTTCTTTTCCAAGGGTTTTTATTGAACCGGGTTAGGTAGATTTTTTTTCTTTTTCTTAGGATTAGAGGTAAAAAGTGCAACATGTAACCCCGAATATGCACATTAGCAAAAGAGTAAATTGAACTTGAGAATGTATCTTCTAAGCTTGATTGTAGAATCTCAATATGCCTTAAATTGCACAATAATGCTTGCTTGAACATCGATAGGACTTTGTAGATAAACCGGACTCCATTTGAGTTGCATGCCATGTGTGTGTGTGAGGTTTTTACTTACATTGTATGTTGTACATGACGCCTAGAACTTGCCCTGTGTGTTTGCAAAGCGAAATAGAAGTTGTTTGGTTGTAGAAAGGATAGAGGCATTTCTTTGTGTAACCCCATATGCCAATAAATATGAATCCACCCGTACATTATATCTTAGTTAACCCCTTTGAGCTTAAAGCCTATTTTTTTATAACCCTTGAATGTTCTTCACATTATTATATGTGTTCTACTTTGCCTCCTAGAAGCACTTGTATTGTAATGAACATGCAAAAGTTTAAGTGTGGGGTGAAGGGAAATTGAAAAGGGAAAATCAAGAATGAATGGTAGAAAATAGTGACTTGGCCAAAATAAAGTAAATGTATTGTAAAGCAATGAACAGATGAGCTATATTGAATAAAATCTTAGAAAAGCCAGTCACATCAATAAAAGAAAAAGTGGGGGTAAAAGTGAAGGAAGGTGAAGGTATGTATGTGGGAGACATAAGGAAGTAAACAAAAAGGGAAGTTGTGAAAAAGAAAAGAAAAGTGCTTAGGGAGGTTAGTCACCATAACCAAAAGTATCCTACCCGTCCCGTAGCCATCATTACAACCCTTAAAGACCTCTTGATCTATGATTGAACAACTCGATTAGTGGAGTATTACACTAGGGGCAAGCCTATGGTGTGTCTGTATGCATATGAATGTTCTTTGTTGAGAGTGAGTGAATTTTTTCGATATTTACAAGTTCCATGTTTTTGAATTGATAATGTGTGGGAACTTCTCTCAATAAATTTGGTGAGGGCATGTAATTCAAGAGGACAAAGGTAAATTTGCAAGTTTTTGGTAATAAGTAGAGTAAGTAATAATGTGCTGGCATGAGAGTTTTCAGTTAAGTATAGATCATGCATATCTTAAGTTGTTCATGTATAAGCTTTTGTGACATAATTTGGGGGAGACAAATTTTTGTTAATTGGCCTAAAGTGTGATTAAAGATTGCTCGAGGACGAGCAAAGGTTTAAGAGTGGGGTATTGATAATAGGTGAATTTGACTATAATTGTACCCTAAATAATCACACTTTGCTATGGAATTAATGTTGTTCATGAGGACAAAATGCTTTGATTAGTGTTCGATTGTGTTTTGTAGGTACATGTGACACATTGGATGCCATAAAGAGCTATTTTGGAGTCCTAGGTTGACGAAAAGGCCAAAAGAAGAGCTAAAGTGAAGAGGTCTGGAAGCAACAGTGAAGAATCAGAAGTCCTGTTCATCCGCGGTTCACTTGCGGCCGCGGATGAACCGCGAAAAAAGAAGGCCTCTAAAGTTTGACTGTTCGCGGCCCGCGGAAGGCTCCGCGACAGCAATCCCAATTGGACTCAAACTTAGTTTTAAGCCCTAAAACCTCTATATAAACTCCTAGTTTGCCCCATAGAGGCATGTAATCTATTATTCAATACTTTTGCAAGGTTTTAGTAAGAGAGATTCCTCTCAAACTCTTTCTTTTATTTTATATCAAGCAATTCTTTATGATTTCAATTATTATTCTTGTTTCTTCAAGCATGAGTAGCTAAATTCTTTTCTAAGGTTTTGATGGAACCTATTGGGTGATGAACTTATCGTTTATGTGATTACAAATTGTAACTTAGAATTCTATTTGTTCAACTTTGTTCTTGTTGTAGTTAATTGGTAGGATCCCCAATTAGCGGTGACTATTTAGTGTGCATAACTTGGAAAAGAGTGCATATTTAGGTTTATTGTTGAACAACACCACGCCTAGGTTATTAGAGGAAGCTATAACTTTAGGCGTAAAGACGGGGTTAGGAATAAATAAGTCTTGGGTGCAATCTTAAGTGAACTATTCAAATTAAAGCTAGCTAGGGTAGCTCGGGAGAGTGCACTAGTAAATTATTGTAATTGCTCGGGAGAGGGTTATGATACACATAGCGTTCATGATTGATAGAATATATTAACAATTTGTATGAGCATAACGATAAGGGATTCCATCAATAGGGAAAATCAATACCTTAGTCTTTTTCATAATACTCTTTTTACTCTACATTCAATTCTTTCTTTTAAGCATTCTTAATTATTGCAAAGTAGATTTTAGAAAATCACACAAATATATATTCAAAGTTTGGGAACTTGATTCAGAAGTACTTTTGGGGTTGTGATAGTTGCAATTGGTAGGTTAATTCTTTGTGGGATCGATCTTGGACTTATTAGACCAAGTTATATTGACTACGACCGTTGCTTAGACGTGAATCAGTAAACTTCTACGAATTTTTTTGACTTGTTCACCACTGATGTAGGGCTTACTAAAAGCTTTTAAGTCACTGATTATCTTACTAAATCTAACAAACATTTCCTCAATAGATTCTCCTTCTTTCATAGAGAAAAGTTCATAGTCATGAACTAGCATGTTGATGTGAGTTTACTTTGCTGGTTCCCTCATAAGTGACTTCAAGTTTGTCCCACATCCCTTTGGTTGTATCACAACTTGATATTTTTTCGTACTCTTCGCCACTTATAGAATTGTGAAGTAGATTCCTTGCCTTGTTGTTTACTTGAACAACTTCCAGTTGTTCTTTAGAGTGTGAGTCTGTGTCATTAGGATCAGCAAATGGTGGGGTGCCATCGGGTAGTGGGTAATTCCCTTCCCGATGTCTCTCCATACTTTTACATCGTATGCTTTGGCAAAGATTTCCGTATGCACCTTCCAGTGAGAGAAGTGTTGTCCATTGAAGTATGGTGGTCTAACTTGTGAAGTTCCTTCCTGAAAGAAAGCTCCTATTATAACCTGCTTTGCCATGATCTTTTCTTACAAGTTGTTAAGCAAAAGACAAATGTGAGCCAAGATCTAATACCAATTGAAAGTATAAGAGGGGGTGAATTGTAAATTATTTAAAATAACCCGCTTACAAGTTGTCTTATAACTAGAGTAGTCGACTGGATATAATAAGTAAGTAGGTATAGTATCTTAAATAAAAATGCAAAAAGTAAATTGCAGGAATTAAAGACACCAGGATTTTATACTGGTTCAGATTCAATGTGAATCCTAATCTAGTGCCCTTGGGTTGCAAGGGAGTTCTCTTTTAGCAAATAAATATATTTCAAGTACAGATGTGATGAATATCGCATAGTTCTTCTAGCACTCGTTTGATACAATGCCTCACCAGTTGTGTACTCTCTTTCTATCCCTGACTTGTTACACATTAGATTTAAGTAAATTACTATGTTGTTTGCAGTAGAATAAGGAGAGTATTTTGGCTCGATCAAAATATATCTAGACTAGGGTTTACACAGGAGTATTTATACTATATGGATGGTTGAGGCTTGTTAACCCAAGGGATTTGATCCTAAGAAAGAATTGATTCTTTACAAGAATATGGATTGAGCCGTTGGCTCCACTTGATCTTCTTTCCTTTGGTAGATGGTTGCATTGCGAGATATTCCTTGAATGTTGGATCGTCTAAATATGTTCGCTTCTTAGATCTTCTCTCGTGATTCTGACTTGATTATTTCAACTCCGCGAATCCCAAATTTTCTACCTTGATTATTCCAGTTCCATCAATTAAGCTACTGTTTATTTGAGGAAGATTTGATTTCCTAGTTTACGAAGTTAATCAAGATTTGCTGCTAAATAATTATTACTTTCTTTGAAAATCTTTACGAGTGAATTCTTTCCTCATTTGTTATAGATTATCTTGGAAGACCTTCTTTACTTCTTTGGGTTCCTGCACATGTATATTAATTGCATCATTAAAATATGATCTAACAAGGTTGTGGCTCAACCCTAGTGTGAGTATTTGATGGGTCTTGTGTTTTAATTCTTAGATGTTTATGGGTGGTTCATATTTGGACTGATTTGTGTTTTGTGTGTTTGATTGATGGTTGCAAATACTAATTTGTGCCTAAGTGACTTGGGCTCTTCTTGAGAAAGAGAGCTTAAGTCTATGAAATCAGTCCAACAAGAAATTAGGGTGTACACAAGAGATTGATAGCCCCAATTAAAGGGTTAAATCTAGAGATAGTAATACCCAACTTGAGCCTATGTTGCTTGCTTAATTTTGACACCCAATTGGTCTTGAGAAAGTCAATTCGGGAAAAGTCACTCAAGCTACCGAGAGGTATAGAGTGAGTAGTGTCGTGCAACGGCTATATCGCGATCCCAAACATAAAAACTTTGCTTTAGACTTAGGAACCCATCAAACATTCACCTAGAGAGAAGTCACTTACCTAGTGTCTCGTTACCTATTAGACAACCCTTTACGAGTATTCTTAGTGCAATATAGCATCTCATAGTACAAATAAATAGAAGTAATCAAAATAAAAACTATGATTGGAAGTGTAATTAAGAGCATTACACATTGCTAGTTTATATAGGAAACCAATTCCCAAATCTAGCTCCCTGTGGATTAGATCCCATCATATTCGGGTAAAAGAAGCATCGACCGCTCTCACTACTCTATAGTGATGCAGGGTTGGCACTGAACACCCCTAACCTCTAATTCTCATCCACTCAATACTGTATACGGCTCAGACGGCCTAGGGAAGATCCATCCCGGAATATATACATCTCTGAGGAAGGCTATTCCAGCCTACGGAGAAGATCCATCTCCAGATAATGTCAATAACAAACTCAAAACCACTCAGTACTGTATATGGATCACAAGGCTGGGGGAAGATCCATCCCAAAATATATACACATCACTGATAACAGTCATACAAAACCAAGGAAGGACATTCTAGCCTATGGGGAAGACCCATCTCCGAATATAAATACTTCGGGCAAGATCCATGTAAAGGGAAGATCCATCATTCAATATCATCAACTGTGCTCACTGGGGTTGCAAAGACTCTGGAGGGGCTTTTCTCTTTAGCCCAAGCGCTATAAAAAGCCAACGAAGGCATTCTTAATGTCTGGCTATGTGTGCAGCCCGATCTAATACTATCACTGTAACGACCTGACCCGTTGTTACGGGAGTTATCGCCTCGTTTTCCCCATTTTATGCTTCTATAGGTTTCATTATATGGGTTTGGAAAATTTGAAGTATTTCGGATAGAGTTCGGGTAGAAATGAGAGAATAAGTATCTTTATGAGAAGGTTAGTTTGGAGAAGTCAACCGAATGTTGACTTATGAGTTAGACAGCTCAGAATTTAATTTGGATGATCGACTAGTTTCGAGGATCATTTATAATTTAGGAGAGCAATCGGAAGCGAATTCGGAGGTCCGTTGTAGTTTTAGGCTTGAATTGGCTAAGGTTGAATTTTGGCGAAATCCGAACGGTAGGTGAATTGATTGGAAAATTCCAACAATAAAATAGAAATAAGCTCTAGAATACTGCTAATACCATTGGTTCCTATACTCGAAAGCCGAACCTACAAATTAGATGATCTTTCGGTATAATAAATAGTCAAAAGCTTTTGAAGCCATTACGAATTTTTTTAATTTAACATAACACATTAAACCCACTTTTTTTTTTCAACCAATTGGTCGTCAGCACACAATCCGATTCTCTCGATTTCTTCTTCCCTTTCCAAAAACCATATTCCTATAATCCTATAATCCAATCTTCTTCATTCAATTTATCAATTTATTTGCAGCCACATTGATTCTCTCTGAATTTCTTTTATCCTTTACAAACAAAAGATTCCTTAGCTTATGTGTTTTCTTTTTCTAGCTTTTTGTTATACGTCTGAACTAGTCTACTACTATATCAATGATTTAGCTCCAAAACCACTATTATAATTTGCATTACCTTATAGATTAGTAATATGCATAACCATCACCATCAACACAAATAATAGAGGAAAGTTGCAGTTTCAGTTGATTTCTCCATCCCTCATAAGAGGCTACTTGTATTACTGCATCACCGAATTGGGTAATCACAATGGCAACCGAAGAAGAAAATCGCCTGGCAGTGAATTAAATTCCAGAAGCAGTGCAGTCGCGGGTTCATTAAAAAAACACAAATTATGGGCCCTAGAGAGAGAAACTCACGGGAAATCGCTGGGAATTCATCGGGTATTCATCGGAGGTAAGTTTCTTGACTAAAAATGCAATTATATGGTAGAATTAACATCATTCTTCAAGAATTTGGGTAGAAACTGTGAAGAATTATGGCCTAGGTATTGAAAACGAAAATTTGACTTTTGAAAGGCCATTCGAACTTCGATTTCGATAAAATTTATATGCACGGACTCGTGGCGAGGCGAGGATCGCGTTGGTGCTAATTTCGGAATTTTTCGAGTAGTGGGCCCAGGGGTCGGGTTTTACCAACTTGGTGTATTATCGCGTGTTTCGTATAAATTGACTTGGGTTATGTTTCTTTGACCCGTATTTGATAGAATTGTTGTGGTTTGACTAGATTCTATGCACGAGGCGGCAAATTTAAAAGGAAAAGGCATTGTGGATGAGTCTTCGACCAGCTCGAGCTGAGTGGTTCGTATATATGGTAGCCTGAGGGTTCGAAACTCGGCTTAGCACATTGTGACGCTAGTAGGGCGTGGCTCGCACTCTGTGGCAGGTGCGGGATTGATTGTGACTGGGGATCGAGACTTTGTCCATCCCGAAAGAGTATAATATGGTATTAGTGGTTGAAAAACACCACGTGTGATATAATTGTGGGCTGTAAGCCGTATTTGGGGACTTGTGCCGACCTGTAGTATCCCTAGGGGATAGTTATATATGTGATAGCTATACTTGTTTAATCACTGATCTCAGTCCTGGTTTGGAAATCACCGTATTGAAATGCTAATTCACCTATTTTGGGAAAATTAATAAAAGTTAAAGTATTTTCATAATTTTTGAACTGGAACCTGGAAATAAATAATTTGAGCTGTTGTGTGACTTATATGTTTGTTGTGGACTGAGGATGGATCGGGCTGTACGCCGCAGCGGTTGATATGAGGATTGGGTTGCACGGTGCAGTGGTATTGCACTTAGGCTGTAGGAGCCCCTCCGGAGTCTGTACACACCCCTACTGAGCGCCGTCGATGTTAAATGGATCGGGCCACACGCCGTAGCGGTTATGTGCTTTGCATTGCATCTTTGTCTGTGAATTATCTGTGATAGTGGTAATGTACTGTTGTTGTTGCTAGTTCGTATGAGGAATCAGACTATAGTTTAGCTTCATTATATGGTATTCTGTGGATTTCTTACTTTCAGCTACTTGTATACATTTATTACTCACTGAGTACTTAGTACTCACCCCTACTCCCTGCACCTTTGTGTGCAGATTCAAGTACACAGGAGGGATAAACGAGCACTCCAGCTTTTATCAGTATTTATCCGAGTTGCTGAGGTAGCTGCTGGCATTCGCAGGACCTGGCTTCTCTTCTTATTCCAATTTTCCTTTGTATATACATTATTCATACTTGAGTATTTGGTTTAGATATTGTTATCCGATCATATTTAGAGGCTCTAGACTCGTGACCCTATACTGGGTTGTTGTTGTTGTTGTTTATTGTTGATAATAATATCCAGGTAATTGATTTGAGCTTCATGCTCGGGATGAGAGGGTAAATGGTCGGGCTTGCCTAGCGGTTGTGTTGGGCGCCATCACGACCAGGATTGGGGTCATGACAAGTTGGTATCAGAGCCTAGGTTACTAGGCTTCATGAGTCTTGAGCCGATTGGTAGAGTCTTGTGGATTGGTACGGGGATGCCTGTACTTATCCTCAGGAGGCTGCAAACCTTTAGGAAACACTTCACATTTCTTGGAATTCTTATCGTGCGTACCCGATTCAGCTTGAGATATAATTTTTGGAATTCCATCCATACGTCTATGTATGCTTCGATCTCTCAGTAATATAATTGCCTTAAGGGTTTGTGATTCCCTGATCGAGGGGCGAGATATAGTCTCTGTGAGTTCATGTTGGGCCAGTCGGGAGGACTTGAGGCCATATCTTTGTCTATGACTTGAGCACCCCGGTGCTGATCTTACAAACTGGTATTATGAAATTTTGTGTGATCGGTATTGTTCCTAACTGTGGAAATGGCAGCTTAATAATGTACGAGCTATCAGGTTTAGATCCTTATTGTAATCTGTTGTGTAGCCCCGAGCTGTGGGCGTGGTGAATATTTATCTTATCTCTTAGTTGGAAGGTAAAGTGCCTTACATGTAGTAAAACGAGTTTAGACTCAGGAAGACTAAAGTGATTATGCTATGTATATCCTGGTGGAAGGTGTTGTACTAAAATACTAGATTGATGCAAAGTAGGTGGGTGGATTCAGGATGTGTAATTGAAGAGTAGTTGATATGTGTTATGATGCGAGCAGGTGTAGCGCAGATTCAAGTATAAATTGTGATAATATGATTCATATAGTATTGAGATTTAATGTTGTTGAAATACATTGTGATGTTTTGTTGACTTGTGGATGTTTTGTTAGAATGGTTTGGTGATTCTCTGGTAGGTGGATAGACCAATTTACAAAGAAAACTCTGCTGAAATTTTTGAAATAATTTGGGACTTAGAAAAGATTTCTGTCACCTGGAGAGTAGGCTTAAATATTGAGTGGGAATAAATGCAGAATTGCAGAAGAGTCATGGTCTTCGATAATTCGAGTCTCTGTCAAGCTTGTAAATGACTTGAGTTTAATCTCACCATAACATTGTGGCATCATTTGAGTAAAGAATGCTATGAGCGACTAAACGTGCTTTAATGTATGGCTCCGAGCCAAGTTGGGGAGGTTATTATTGATTAACTGATTGCACTGTGGTGTGCTATGTTGGTTCTGTCTCTAAGTATGTTGGGAAAATCCTGATAAAGGTTATGGTGCTTCGTAGATATGAAGAAATACTGGGATGGTTTGAACTGCTGTTGGTAAAGAATGTTCAATGTATAGAAAAGAAAGATAGCTAAGTGCATTTGTAAGTAATCATGCTCTGTAGTGTCAGAGTTCTAACAAGGCACAAGTGGTTCTGTTCAATAAGACATTTGAATTATAATTGAATAAGGGTGAATGACGCCCGAGAATAGCCTTGCGGTGTTCAAGACTTTGCTTGTAACGGTAAGGTGTCTTAAGATTATGTATGTGGCTAAAGACGGTGGTTTCGTTAGAAGGGATCAAGACTTGTGTAATGATATGTGAATGATGAGATTCTATGTATCTATATTGGAGAGTAATGATAATGAATTCAAAAATCGCAAGAAGTTCTTCAAAACGAGTATTGTAGAATGTGGTACTTCTGGGAAACATTGAGAAAGTATTCAGTGGCCTATGGGTTTTAGACCTTGTGGTCTTATGTACGACTCTTGTGTGGTAACATGAGTTGAGTTATTGTAGTGCTACAGTAAAGGCTAATACTAAGTTAAAGATGGTTCAGAAAGGATATTGAGTAAATAGAGCAACTTGTTAATAAACTGGAACGGTATGATAGGGATACGATTAATTCCTGGTATGTATTCGAAGTAATGAGTCTTGCAGCTATGGTGCAACCAAGCTCTTGAGTGCTGGCAGTTGCATAGCTCGATATGGGTAGAAGAACACAGTCCTGGCAGTTAAACATATGCAATGAATTGGAAGAAAGAGCTTGTGATGTGTTCTACCGTGGTTTGAAAGTGAGTATATTCCTGTCGGTATGCGAAGCATGGAATGTGTAATAACTTTTCTTCTATATGGGATCATGAAGGTCCTTGACTAGTTGAGTGCGTCGATATTTGCGGCATAGGAAAGGGATAAAAGTTTCCATGTTATCTTAGTGTGGTATGGCATATGCGATGTGTTATGGAAAGTTGATAATGGCATGTTCAAGGTTTTAAGATCAGTTCATAATATATGGCAAGTTGTTAAAAATTATTGAGCAGCGCGGGCAGCTGTAGGTGATCTAAGAATCGATCTTTCTGGTGATTAAGGAAAAAAAAACGATACTGCTATTCTAGTGATTTGGCAGGGTATATGGTAAAAAGGGACAAGGTACTGTAAGCTGATAATATCTAGTGGAATGGTGGTATTCTCTTGTTGGACTGACGGTGATGATTGAGTTGTTGATGGCATAGGGAAATTTCTGAATGACTTTTCTGGTATGAATGGATGATTGATATGAATGGATGATTGATATTTGTTAAGTATTCATACAGTGGAATGTGGGATCAGGCATAGTGAATCATGTGTTATATAGGTAATGGAGACTAGAAGTTCTCGTAATCTGCCTATGCAGTGGTTGTATATCGGGGTATCGACATCGTTTAGCGATTATTGGAAATTAAAAGCCCGAGTGGCTATCCCTCAGCTTGATATGATAAATTTGGGTTAGGATACTTGAGTGCAGACTGGTTGTCATACGTCAGGTTGCCTAGACTAATGTGATATGGACTATGTCGGGAATGGCACAAATTGTTTAGCAGAGTGCATCAGAGTATGCTCCAGCAGGGTAGTTGTACCCAGGACCAGCGGGCGGCTGGTAGGTATGGTTTTATCAGTTGGGCCTTCGTGGCGGATATCAGTACACAGGTTTCTACTATTGATTTAGTTCTGGTATTGGGGAACCTTGTCGGATGCGTTTCTTGTGGCCGAGCTTGAGGCTATATATACATGTTTATTGTAATGAGCAATTTGACTCGGTGTGCATTTTCTTTTGGTGAGATTTATGCGTGGATGGGGTGGCACGCCGCCACGGGTTATTTGGATTGGGTGGCACGCCGCCACAGGTATGGTATCCGGATCGGGTGGCACGCCGCCACGGGTATGTCATTTTGAGTAGGTTGCACGCCGCAACCATGTTATATGGATCATAGCTTTTCCTATAGGTTACCTTGCGTACTATATTTCCTAGTCCCTGAGGAATATCAGTGTTGGATGTCGCTCAGTGAATGGTGCATTGGGTATGCCCTTACAAGATTTGGTGGCGTATATTAAATTATTCCACCGTGAGTAAGATTGATTGATTGGGTTCAGGCATAAATCTATGCGTGGCTGACTGTTTTGAGCATGATGACTTGAGGTGCTTCATGGGTAATGGTGTTCGGATGGAATCATAAGTTGTGGCAAGGCCATATGATGTTACGACATTTCGAGATGAATTCAGATACTCTATTTCTGTAATGCGAGACTGGTTCTCAGTTCTATGTTATGATGGTATGGAGGAATTGAATTACAGCTCTTTCGTTTGAGTTAGTGGTCATGATTTGAGTATGTTCAGACATTTTTTATATGAGCTTGTGTTGTGCTCGTCGTGGCTTAGGCCGGTGTTGAGGTGTCATATCATCAATGCGGTGTGTTATAATCGGAATGATCGTTGGAGCCATTAATGAGTGTAGGCGTATGTGATTTCAGCTGGTTAGGAAAGTGATATCGAGGTTGGCTCCGAAATCTATTGTGGTATCAGTTAAAAGGGAAATGGATTCATGAATGGATGACCTGAGAGATGGATTCGATATATCGCGGGTTCGGTTGCCGTGGGCAATATACGAAGGTGTTGGAATAAGACTTTAGCTAATGGAAAAAGGTTTTTCAGTTAGTACTTCGTTACCTTGGGCAATGGTTGTGATTAGAGGGCATCGTCTTTAGCGATTCAGTTTTTTGGCATATTGTGTGATCTCACCCGGAGTGGCGAGTATGGACTATTATAGTTGGTGAAGGTGTATTTCGAGTATAGACATGGGATCCAGATGTGGTATATGATTTCGAAAAGTGCAATGTGGTCTATGTTGCAGATGGACTCTGGAAGTTGAGCTATATTGCGTTATCAGACTTATGATGGACAGGGTGACGTGGTAACACCCCGCATATATGCTTGGTAAGGTCATTCAGCTACTGTTTGGCTTCTATGACAACTCTTAATACGCTCGAGGACGAGCGTTTATTTAAGTTGGGGAGGATGTAACAACCCGACCCGTTGTTACGGGAGTTGTCGCACGTTTTCCCCATTTTATGCTTCTATAGGTTTCATTATATGGGTTTGGAAAATTTGAAGTATTTCGGATAGAGTTCGGGTAGAAATGAGAGAATAAGTATCTTTATGAGAAGGTTAGTTTGGAGAAGTCAACCGAATGTTGACTTATGAGTTAGACAGCTCGCAATTTAATTCGGATAATTCGACTAGTTTCGGGGGATCATTACTTAGGAGAGCAATCGGAATCGAATTCGGAGTTCCGGTGTAGTTTTAGGCTTAAATTGGCTAAGGTTGAATTTTGGCGAAATCCGAACGGTAGGTAAATTGATTGGAAAATTCCAGCAATAAAATAGAAATAAGCTCTAGAATACTACTAATACCATTGGTTCCTGTACTCGAAAGCCGAACCTTCAAATTAAAGGATCTTTCGGAATAACAAATAGTCAAAAGCTTTTGAAGCCATTATGAATTTTTCTAATTTAACTTAACACATTAACTGACAACGTCCATTTCCACCGCTAAAAAGCAATAGACACGGTCGTATGCAATATATTTACCCAACTATGAGTCGGGGTCGAATCCCACAGAGAACAATATGTAGGCGATTAGGAATGCAAGAAAATTATCGCTAGTCGCGCTAAGCCAAACACTTAAGATTTTGGGTTTTGGAAAATGTTTATCTCTAAATGCGGAAATGTAAACTAACCTAGAAAGCGAATAAAATGATCAATGGCTACAAGTATGAATGCATCGGGAATTACACTCAAGTAACGATCCAATGTATTTCATGATTTTACAAATATGAGTGAGTTTATGTTAATTAGCCACGGATAATAATTCTTAATTAGCTTCTTCCGAAGACTAACAAGACTTCCTAATTGAATTATCCCTAATCTCAATTAGAAGATTAAGCGCACCCGATAGGCTACAAGTAGTCAATCCTATCCCTAGGTTGAATCTATAAAGTGAAGGTTAACGCCTCAAGTTCTTGTTAATTAATCTTTCCCAACTTCGAATTATCTTTTCCAAAATTAATTCAAAGTAAATGGGCGAGTCCTAGAGTTAGCTAATCTCTTCGGAAACATTGAAGAACAAGAATAATTAAAGTAACAATAACTCAATTCATAAATATATAAAAATCATTCAATACATAAGCACAACAAGGTATTTAATCCACACTTTAAATATGAATATTCCCATAAACAAGATTCAAGTGTTGGAAATAAATACTACACACTTAGATATACAATACAAAGCAAGGAAATGAAGAAATAAACATAAATGGGTAAGAAATCCTTAACCACAAGCTTTAATCTTCAAGACCCAAGTGTGTGTGCAAAACCCTAGCCTTCAAACTTGTTCTCTCTAAGCCAAAAATAAGTCCAAGATGCCAAATATTAAAAATATGTTCAAAGGTGTTTACAAAGTGAAAGAATCTTCAATCAAAAGCTTCCAAAAAGATCAACAATAAAGTTTGGACTGTAGCTTAACGTCTGTGTCAGATGTTCTTACACAAAGCTCTGACAAGCTATTTATAGAGGGACCAAGATCTGACAAAAAGCGGACAAATTTACCCTTCCACGTCACATATGCGACCGCAGATCTACCGCATAACAGATCTGCAGTCCGCATCTTGAGAGACGGCATCGCATATAGGAACCCTAGTTTAATTACATATTGGCCGCATTGAAATTCTGCGGTCCGCATGTTGAATATGCGACCGCAGATAGCACCGCAAACGTGCATCTTCAGGTTCTTGTCTGTTCATTATGCGGCAGGAATGCGGATCGCATATTGAATGTGCGATCGCAGATTTGGTCGCATTCCTGTCGTGCATTGCAGCTCAACTCTCTGTTTCATTATGCGATTTCAAGACACTTTGTGCGGTCCGCATATCCAATCTGCGACCGCAGATTGGATCGCAGAACTGTTGTTTTGCCTACTTTGACCTCTTTCTCTTCTTTTTGCTTCGGATTTTGAGTTCTTGATCTTTTCTTCCTCTTTATCTACAAAACCACAAAATCACATAAGTATGTACTACATTTTGCAGTGAAACAAGCTAATATAAGATCAATTAGTATGTAAATGTGCCGAATCTCTCCAGCACATCAACACCCCCAACTTAAACTCTTGCTTGTCCTCAAGCAAGCAGAACACACCTACGTCACACTTCTTTCAAACACTTGACATACTAATGACACAAGATTAGTGCTAATGTTCAGTACAAATTTATCAAGCATGTATCAGAACAATCGCTCCACTCTTCCTTGACTAAGAGCAAAAAAAATTTGATGAGCAAGACTAATTATGCAAGCTTTGAGCCTCACATTGTGACTAAATGTTACCCTCAGCTGATTGCATTTGCATTAGACTCTAAAGGCTCAACTTAAGTGAATTCTGCAGTTCAAATACTCTTACCAGAAGCGATGTCCTATACTCACCATGTTTACAAAGCTCACTAGGACAAGTTAAAAAGATCACTCACTCTCAGAAAGAACTTCAAGTGCCACTACATGTCATACCATAGGCTTGCCCTTATTTTAATTCGCCACTTCTTCAAGAATGATCGGTTGGAGGTCCCATAAGGACTTTTTAGGCTTTTGAAGTAGGTTTAGAGAAGGTTAGATCAGCATTTGGGTACATAGGACTTCATCCTCCTTGAACACTACTCACAAGTTTCCTTCTTTTGCATTTTGACTCTCTTTAACTCACATAGCCTCATTGGTGTCTAGTTTCCAATATAGAACCGTTTGACATACCTCTCCCAAATTTTATTCAAAGCTCCACACTGTATATATTTACACGTATCTGTAAAAACTATCTTCTCACATTTTTTTTTATAAAGAGCTTGAATACTTTAATAAAATTACTTTGAGGTATGTGGAAACTCAATACACCGCCTTCCCAATTTCCATTCTGACACCACCCCCAACTTAGGCTTTTAGCCTCATTCACAGTGTTCAAAGAGGGACATGTTCAAGAGAGGGAATTATTAAAGAAGGGGAAAAGTTTGTAATGAGTTGGCCAAAGAAGATTTTAAAGGCTCAAAATGGGTACTAGTGACATTTTTCATGCAAGGATAGGCTTGAAAGGCTAAAGAGATTTTAAAATTAAAACAACGAATGCCTAAGATCATTCCTCCAACTGGGCATAGTATCATTAGTGTCGAAAGACCAACTAGGCAAGTTCTAGATGACAGAAGTGGACACAAGAGATGTATACTATTAGCACTCACACACCTTGTACTTGAACTGCTTAATTCATATTGTTTAGCACTTCCGAGCAACTACTTTGCAATTTCAAGCTTTTACGGGTCGCTATAGTTACAATGTGAGCCTTAAATTCACAATGTTGGTCCTGGAGACAAGCTCCCTTAAGACAGTCGTCAATCTATCTATCATTGGGACGAGTCGAAAGAAATGACTATAGGAGGATATGTGCTATGTACAAGGATGCATGATTTGCACTGAACAATTTCACTAAGCTAGTCGGTTCTGATTCTACTATTACCTTCTTGGAAAAGAATCAGATAAAGAAAAACCAAGAGGAATTTATTTACTAACTACGCATAAATAGATATTTAACAAATCAAAACATTGTATACACATTGCTTTAGGCTCAAAGTCGTACAACAAAAAAAATTTTGACACAATCTCAAATTAAACACCAAAAGTACAAACCAAAAGTACCCACACCCCACCGGAGAACTATGCATTGTCCCCAATGCATATAATTAAAGAACAAAATGTGCGGAGAGACTCCCTGAGGCACACAAAGTGCTATGGGAGTCGGCAGCTGGCTGTGTGCTCGGGTGATCACCCATCTGTGCAACCTCTACTGCCGGTGGAAGCTCTGGTGTAGGAGGCAAGGCTGGTACTGGAGCTGATGGTGGTTCTGCTATGACCACAGCTGGCAACTGAGAGCTGCTAGATGCCTCAGCCGATGTATGAGATGTGGTACCTCCTCGGTCAATCAAAGATCTCTGCAACGCCACCTCCAGCTGAGCGCGCTCATCCTCATCCACAGCATCATCCTCCCGAGGTGACGCTGGGGCTGCTGCCTTGCCCTTGTCCATAGGCTGTGGAGTATCATCATCGGAGAAGTCCGAGTCATCCTCATCATCATCACTGCCGCTACCTCTCTCAGCTTCTTCATCAGAGGCAATATCAATACGTGTGGGATGAGCTGGGACTTGTGAGCCTCCGGGAGTAGGAGCAACAGGGTCGGCCATTAAGTTGGTGAAATCAAGGCCTAGATCAGGCGCCTCGAAGTCCAGATTTTGCATTTTTTGAAATTCGACCTTCATTGACGCCACCTCTGTCTTGAGATCGTTCAGCCCAGGTATTACTCCCCTTTCTAACTTCTCCACCCTTAACTCAAGTCCTTGCAGTCGCTCAGCATATGCTACCTGTTTTTGCTGAATCTCTGCTATGGCAGACTGCATGGGAGTAAGAGCTTGTTTGATCAAATTAGGCAGTGTCTTCACAAGCTGGTCAACTTTTGCGTTTGCATGCTTAGCTAAAAGACCAAGCTGCGAGATTGCTGGAGTGGTTGCAGGAGGCTGAGCAGTAGCAGTGGTAGTTTGAGCAGCGGTGGATGGAGTGGAGGGCTTGTGCCGCTTCATCTTGAACAATAGGAGGCTGGGAGGAGAGCAGGTCTTCTTCAACAACTGGTGGGGGAGGAATCACTGCATCGGCTAGGCGGGTGATATCGATAATGCCTTGCTCCTGACCCGTAGCATCACGGAGATCAACAGGAACTATGGCCTCTTGGCACAGAGCATTGATTAGTGATGGGAACGGAAGAGATGTTTTCTCTTGCATTGCTCGTCTCCCCATTTCCTGGAAGATTATTTCCCCCACATTCAATTTTATTCCTTGCATGATACAAGCAATCAGGAGGGCCCTCTCAATGGCTATGTCTGTCTCATGATGCGTTGGGATCAATCTGGATGCAAGAAATGCGAGCCAGTATCTCCCTTCCCTTGAGAAGCTTTCTTTATAGATCCTTTTGCCCGGTTGTACCCATGAAGGAGTTCCATTTGCTATGATGGAAGCAATCCAGCTCCTTTCATTTTCTCTATTCGCAAACTTGGCTTTGTATTCAGCTGTGGAGGTGTCCCCGTCCCAATCTGGTATCAACAATTTGTTGATGGCTTTAGCACTGCACTTCACAGGGATCCCTCGAACTTCCACCTTGTCGAGGTATATTCTTTGCCTTTTATCCTGTTTGGTTCTGGAGGCTCCATAGTTAGCATAGAATTCTCGAACAATGGCTTCGTTGTATTTGACCGGAGGGTCAGTGAATCTCAACCATTTTCGCCTTTTGATGTTGGCCAGGATGTGGGGATATTTGTCTTTAAGCCCGTTTAGGCTCAATTGCTTTTCGGGAAGGAGCTTTCTCCATTCGAGCCCGGCTTTATATCTATCTCTTGATCCCTCAATACCCCAGCGAAGATGATAGGAGAGTCCCTCTGCAGCTTTCTTTCTCCTTGCCTCAGCATGAATGTCCACTGGAGGCTGGGTGTGGAGTTCCTCAGATTGATCATTTCCCGTTTGTGTCTCTTCTACTCTTTGTCTTTTAGAAGGTCGGGATTTGCTTGCGATTCGCTTTTGCGTCATGTCTGAAAAAATGAGTGTTGTTAGTATAGCCAAGATGGAAGGGAATGGGAAAAATTTAACTGAGCAAGAATGCGACACAGTTATGCGATCGCAAAACAGACATGCGGTCCGCAAACCGGTCGCAAAAATTTTGCTGTGGGAATCCATTCCATTCTGCGATGCAATATACGATCGCATAATGGTTATGCGGACCGCATAGTCATCGCATAATGGCTTCTTGCAAAGTGCAAGTTTTCCCAGTTCTCTGTTTCAATTTGCGATGAGTTTGCGGATCGCAATTCAATTATGCGGTCGCAAACTCAATCGCATAATTCATTGCGTAAGGAAGCCAACTAAGTGACAGGTATGCGGTCACTTTGCGGATCGCAAAGTGATAATGCGACCGCATAATGACCGCAGAAGCCATCGTCTTCGTCAGTCTTAGGGTTAGGTCTGCGACAAGAAATGCGGTTCACAATGTAAACATGCGGACCGCAAAATTGATTGACCATACGCAGATGAACCATTCACCCTATATCTCAGGCAACTCAGAGTTCCTAAATCCTCAACCAATTCGTTCCCAATGCCTAATTTAACACTACCCCATTCCTAATATACATGCTATTACGCTCACAACCATTTCCCAGAAATTGAAACAATAGAGAGAGGGAAGAAGACGGACATACCGGATGCTTGAGAAAGATGATGCTTGTTGATGATCCGCTTCGATTGTGTTTTGTGTTTTGTGCTTCGTTTAGCCTTTTTCTTCTTGTTAAAATTTTTTTTTTTTTTTTTTGTTTTTGTTTGTGTTTTGCCGTGTAGGGTCTTTTAAGAACATACCTGGGAGTTGCAATGTCAAATATGCGAACCATTATGCGATCGCAGATATGATTTGCGGTCCGCATAATGGTCGCATGTTGATGTAACGCACAGCATTTGAGGATACCTGTTTGCGATCCATTTTGCGGTCGCATAATGAATATGCGGACCGCATAATGGACGCATTTCAGCTGCCAATTTGGAGGGTTCTCTGTTTACGTTTGCGGTAGGTTTGCGGTCCGCAAGTTAGTTCTGCGGTCGCATTCCTACCGCACTTTTGCCCTCATTTTTCTGCATTTTTGTCCATTGGTGCATCCATCAAATATCATCACTGTTTATGTCCCCTACGCTTGGCAAATGTTAAGGAAATCAATACACAAAGAAAATTTAAAATTTAAAGAAAGTGTTACCACCCATGGGTTGCCTCCCATGCAGCGCTTGATTTAACGTCGCGGCACGACGTAAACAACACTACCACTTTTCTCGCCACTTGGATGATATGAATTGGGCCCCTAGCTTGGAATCAAGCTTATGACCACGAGCGATGGGGGTGGTAATTGGATATTCGAGCCAATGCTTAAAATTTTCATTTTGCACTTCTTGGCTTTCAAGTGAGGAATGTCATTTTGATTTCTTGCCTCCTCAAACTGTAAAATGTATGGTCAAAGTTGCTCCTCCTCGCATTCCTTCATTGATTCATGTGGTTCAACTCCCGTGTCACCACACAATTCCAAGGTTGAAAAATATTTGGAATGTGACTTTAAGCCCACACTTTGCAATTCTTCTATGTTGACGTTCTCTTTTTCCCCCGGATTAGAGTCAACAACAACCACATTAGCATTTACACCGGTTAACTCCAATTCCATGTTTTTGCCGGCATCAACAACACTTGTTGAGTTGCTTGGCGGGTGTTCATTCATTTGTAAGTGCAATCCTTGGAGTTCAAAATCATTTTGGAGACTAGTCTCCAAGAGATGTTCCAAGGCATTTTTTTCCTTGTTTCCTTCTTCAAGTAAACACTCCAACATGAGCTTGAATTCTCCATTTTAACCATGCTCAAATTCTTTCACCTCCATAACCCTATTCTCAACAAAACAAATAGAACCATCATAGTAGGGGCTTGGGGAAGGGAATAAAAAGTAAGCACAATCATCCCAATGACCATTTTGGAAACCACACATATCACAAATACTCCACTCATGGGTTTGGAATTGTGCGCACAATCCACCCCCGGGAGAATTTAAACAATTTTGCCAAGAATGTGGTCCTCCACAATAAGGACAAGGATCATCAAAATATGAACAACTACTATCCGACCAATTTTCGTTATATGATGCCATTTTTCAAAATTAAGAAAATAAACAAGAAACAAACACTAAAAATAGACCCAAGGTAAGAAAAATAATTACACAAATATTCACAAGTTTGGACCAAAGCACTTTCGCTTACTTCTCAAACAACCTAAATTACGCCAAATTGTTCCCCAGCAACGGCGCCATTTTTGATAACGTCCATTTCCACCGCTAAAAAGCAATAGACACGGTCGTATGCAATATATTTACCCAACTATGAGTCGGGGTCGAATCCCACAGAGAACAATATGTAGGCGATTAGGAATGCAAGAAAATTATCGCTAGTCGCGCTAAGCCAAACACTTAAGATTTTGGGTTTTGGAAAATGTTTATCTCTAAATGCGGAAATGTAAACTAACCTAGAAAGCGAATAAAATGATCAATGGCTACAAGTATGAATGCATCGGGAATTACACTCAAGTAACGATCCAATGTATTTCATGATTTTACAAATATGAGTGAGTTTATGTTAATTAGCCACGGATAATAATTCTTAATTAGCTTCTTCCGAAGACTAACAAGACTTCCTAATTGAATTATCCCTAATCTCAATTAGAAGATTAAGCGCACCCGATAGGCTACAAGTAGTCAATCCTATCCCTAGGTTGAATCTATAAAGTGAAGGTTAACGCCTCAAGTTCTTGTTAATTAATCTTTCCCAACTTCGAATTATCTTTTCCAAAATTAATTCAAAGTAAATGGGCGAGTCCTAGAGTTAGCTAATCTCTTCGGAAACATTGAAGAACAAGAATAATTAAAGTAACAATAACTCAATTCATAAATATATAAAAATCTTTCAATACATTAAGCACAACAAGGTATTTAATCCACACTTTAAATATGAATATTCCCATAAACAAGATTCAAGTGTTGGAAATAAATACTACACACTTAGATATACAATACAAAGCAAGGAAATGAAGAAATAAACATAAATGGGTAAGAAATCCTTAACCACAAGCTTTAATCTTCAAGACCCAAGTGTGTGTGCAAAACCCTAGCCTTCAAACTTGTTCTCTCTAAGCCAAATATAAGTCCAAGATGCCAAAGATTAAAAATATGTTCAAAGGTGTTACAAAGTGAAAGAATCTTCAATCAAAAGCTTCCAAAAAGATCAACAATAAAGTTTGGACTGTAGCTTAACGTCTGTGTCAGATGTTCTTACACAAAGCTCTGACAAGCTATTTATAGAGGGACCAAGATCTGACAAAAAATGGACAAATTTACCCTTCCAGGTCACATATGCGACCGCAGATCTACCGCATAACAGATCTGCGGTCCGCATCTTGAGAGACGGCATCGCATATAGGAACCCTAGTTTAATTACATATTGGCCGCATTGAAATTCTGCGGTCCGCATGTTGAATATGCGACCGCAGATAGCACCGCAAACGTGCATCTTCAGGTTCTTGTCTGTTCATTATGCGGCAGGAATGCGGATCGCATATTGAATGTGCGATCGCAGATTTGGTCGCATTCCTGTCATGCATTGCAGCTCAACTCTCTGTTTCATTATGCGATTTCAAGACACTTTGTGCGGTCCGCATATCCAATCTGCGACCGCAGATTGGATCGCAGAACTGTTGTTTTGCCTACTTTAACCTCTTTCTTGTCTTTTTGCTTCGGATTTTGAGTTCTTGATCTTTTCTTCGTCTTTATCTACAAAACCACAAAATCACATAAGTATGTACTACATTTTGCAGTGAAACAAGCTAATATAAGATCAATTAGTATGTAAATGTGCCGAATCTCTCCGGCACATCATTAACCCCATTTTTTTTTTCAACCAATTGGTCGTCACCACACAATCCGATTCTCTCGATTTCTTCTCCCCTTTCCAAAAACCCTATTCCTATAATCCAATTATCCAATCTTCTTCATTCAATTTATCATATTATTTGCAGCCATATTGATTCTCTCTTAATTTTTTTTATCCTTTACAAACAAATGATTCCTTAGCTTATGTGTTTTCTTTTTCTAGCTTTTTGTTATACGTCTGAACTAGTCTACTACTATATCAATAATTTAGCTCCAAAACCACTATTATAATTTGCATTACCTTATTGATTTGTAATATGCATAACCATCACCATCACCATCAGCACAAATAATAGAGGAAAGTTGCAGTTTCAGTTGACTTCTCCATCACTTTTAGGAGGCTACCTGTATTACTGCATCACCGAATTGGGTAATCACAATGGCAAGCGAAGAAGAAAATCGCCTGGCAGTGAATTAAATTCAAGAAGCAGTGCAGTCGTGGGTTCATTCACAAAAAAAACACAAATTTTGAGCCCTAGAGAGAGAAACTCATGAGAAATCGATGGGAATTCATTGGGTATTCATCGGAGGTAAGTTTCTTGACTCAAAAACGCAATTATATGGTAGAATTAACATCAATCTTCATAAATTTCGGTAGAAACTGTGAAGAATTATGGCCTAGGTATTGAAAACAAAAATTTGACTTTTGAAAGGCCATTCGAACTTCGATTTCGATAAATTTTTATATGCACGGACTCGTGGCGAGGCGAGGATCGCGTTGGTAGGCATACATCAAGATCTATGGGTTCGGCCACGCAAGAAATGCGTCCGAGTGCTGATTTCGGATTTTTTCGAGCAGCGGGCCCGGGGTCGGGTTTTACCAACTTGGTGTATTATCGCGTGTTTCGTGTAAATTGAATTGGGTTATGTTTCTTTGACCCGATTTGATATAATTGTTGTGGTTTGACTATATTCTACGCACAAGGCGGCAAATTCAATAGGAAAAGGCATCGCGGACGTGTTTTCGACCGGCTAGAGTTGAGTAAATTGTGTATATGCTAACCTGAGGGTTCGAAACCCCGGCTTAGCATATTGTGACACTAGTAGGGCATGGCTCACACCTCGTGGCAGGTGCAGGATTGATTGTGACTGGGGATGTAGACTTAGTCCATCCCGAATGAGTATAATGTGGTATTACTGTTTGAAAATCACTGCGTGTGATATAATTATGGGCTGTAAGCCGTGTTTGGGGCCTCGTGCCGACCTGTAGTATCCCTAGGGGATAGTTATATATGTGATAGCTATACTTGCTTAATCACTGATCTCACTCCTGGTTTGGAAATCACCGTATTGAAATGCTAAGTCACCTATTTTGGGAAAATTAATAAAAGTTAAAGTATTTTCATAATTTAAGAACTGGAACCTGGAAATAAATAATTTGAGCTGTTGTGTGACTTATATGTTTGTTGTGGATTGAGGATGGATCGGGCTGCATGCCGCAACGGTTGATATGAGGATCGGGCTGGACGTCGCAGCGATATTGCGCTTGGGCTGTAGGAGCCCCTCCGGAGTCTATACACACCCCCAGTGAGCGCCGTCGACGTTAAATGGATCGAGCTACACGTCGTAGCGGTTATGTGTTTTGCATTGCATCTTTGTCTGTGAATTATCTGTGATAGTGGTAATGTACTGTTGTTGCTAGTTTGTAGGAGGAATCGGACTGTAGTTTAGCTTCATTATGTGGTATTCTGTGGATTTCTTACTTTCAGCTACTTGTATATATTTATTACTCACCGAGTACTTAGTACTCACCCCTACTCCCTGCACCTTTGTGTGCAGATTCAGGTACACAGGAGGGATAGAGGAGCACTCCAGCTTTTATCAGTATTTATCCGAGTTGCTGAGGTAGCTGTTGACGTTCGCAGGACCTGGCTTATCTTCTTATCCCAATTTTCCTTTGTATATACATTATTCATACTTGAGTATTTGGTTTAGATATTGTTATCCGATCATGTTTAGAGGCTCTAGACTCGTGACCGTAGATCTTTGGGTGGTTATTCAGTTTAGCTTTATTGTTGATAATAATATCTAGGTAATTGATTTGAGCTTCATGCTCGGGATGATAAGGTAAATGGTCGGGCTTGCCTAAAAGTTGTGTTGGACGCCATCACGACCGGGATTGGGGTCGTGACAATCACTCAATATCATACTTTTAGCCTCGTTTAGTCACCACTCTCCAGTCTTACACACACGGGCTAAAAATGTCATGATACTAGCCCAAACAATGATATGATGTGTCAAATAATAATAATCGACACTAAGACATGATATAAAATGCATGAATAGAACTTAGTACAGAATATCAATGAAGTAAATGATATGACAACAAGAAATGACCTCTCGGGTCTCAATAGTACTAGCGTGAAGCCTTAACATGATAATTAGCATGATTTACAACACATTAACTTAATCACATAATTACAACACAGATTTCTGCAAGACAGAGTCACTAAGTGGTGCCATGGAATGATCCAGGCCGAAATTCTCACGGCGCACGCCTACAAGCATGTTACTTGGCATTTATGTCACCTCAATAGTAATCATAGAACACATAGTTCGGGGTTCCGAATCCTCAGAACCAAGCCTGGAGGCATTATTTACCTCAATCCAAGCCAAAACCCTAGCATGCGATGCCTTTGCCTCTCAATTTGGCCTCCTAATGCCCCTAATCTAACCAAAATCAGAATCATGATATCAATATATGCTAAGGGAACAAAACCCATGCGAAATTAATCAAATTACATCACAAATTCTGAAATTGGTCAAACCCGACCCCCCCGGCCATGCCTCGGATTTTAATAAAAACACATGTTGGACATTTGCACTACATAACCGCTTCTGTGGACCTCACATGCGGTCCCAAATCTGCAAGTGCAAAAATAACTGGAATAGCAAAATCTGCAACACAACTCAAATTCCGAAATTCCCATCAACCACACAAAAACATCCCGAGGCCCTTGGTACCTCAACCAAAAATGCCTAAAAGTCACATAACATCATTCAAACTTGCTCCAATTGGAATACTCAAAACAACATCAAAACATAAAATCACCATAGTTTCAAGTTGAAGGACTCCAAAACTTTCGAATTCTGAATTCGATCAAAAAGTCTATCAAACCTCGTCCGAATAACCTAAAATTTTGCACATATATCCCAAATGGCACCACTGACTTACTCCAACTTTCAGAATTCCATTCCAAATCTCGTCCCAAATTGCATAAAAATGCCCAATTCAAGCCTATATCTATCACAGACCTCCAATTTATATTCCAAACACGTTCCTAAGTACTAAATCATCCTATGAAGCTATCCCAATCAGAAAAACCAATTTCGATATTGTTTTCTCTCAAGTCAACTTCCGGATGACTTTTCCAACTAAATGGCCAACTTAAGAGACTAAGCGTCTTATTCCTTCACAAAACCGCTCCGAGTCAAACCAACCAAGCCGATGCCATATAATACAACTGAACAAGACATAAAGAAGCGGGAATGGGGGAAACAATACTAAAATTCCTAAAACGACCAATCGGGTCATTACAGCCAGCTGGTGAATCGAGTGACCCAACCGAATATTTGGACAAGGATGCTGAAAGAATATGGATGGAGTCTGTTGGCAGTCCTATATGAGGGAAGTTTTACGGATTTCCTATTACAAAGTTCCATTGATATAAGTGTGGAATGCAAGGAATAGGGATTTCCTTGCAACGCAAGCAACTTAATGGGAAGAGCCTCTTCACTATACGGGAGACTATGACACAGTTCACATCCGAGCTTGTCACGACCCGGACTCCTCCACCATCGGGATCGTGATAGCTAGTGTCACGACCCCAAATCCGATCATGATGGCGCCTAGCACATTGCTAGGCCAGCCTGACCAATTAACAACAATCACGGAGCCACAAGCTCACTTTATCCAATTTAAGCATAACAGAATAATTTAACAGTGATAGATATACTAAAACAGGGAACCAAGTCCCAACACATGCCAACTCCCATAGACCGAAGGGTCAAGAGTCATGAGCCTCTACAGAGTATACAAAGTGTAAATAGTGAATATAACTGTGCACAAGTGTGGGATGATCGGAACAAAAATACAGACAAACTGGAGAATCAGGTCCTGCGAACACTGGCAGCTACCTCGACTGTCCAAAAGCACTCCCGAGCCGCAATAGAATCAGGCTCCACTGTGATGTACCTGGATCTGCACACAAGGTGCAGGGAGTCGGGTGTGAGTACTTCCAACTCAGCAGTAATAAAAGTAAATAATACTGAAGGGAAGAAAACGATGATAGGCACTATCTCATGCTACATAATACAGAACTATCTTTTTATTCCTTTCAAGCATATGTGAGTAGATTATTTAGAAAATCTCAATTTTAGCTACTTTCTTTCATAATAATATACCAATACCTGGATACAATCTCAAGCGATGCAAGTCCGCACTCAAATCAGCCCTTCGGGCTCAGCACTCCTGATCAATTTACACCAGGAGATCTGGTCAATAAGGCAACTAATGCATGTGTGCCAATAATGTATGAGAGCTGAATGTTATGCCACGTAGTACACGTAAACCAATGTATGTATGCCATGCAATACATATGACTGCTACGGCGTGTAGCCCGATCCAATTTGGGTACCCGTGCTCACTGTGGGGGTTCAGACTCCGGAGGGGCTCCTACAGCCCAAGCACAATATTAATATCACACCTGCTGCGGCGCGCAGCCCGATCCGTATACCACTGCTGCGTGCAGTCCGATCCATGCATGTGTATGCATATGCTGACATAAAATGTCATGCCCTAACATATGGCCCTCGGCCCCAATCAGTCTAACAAATAATCAAGAAAACCCTACGGCAACAATATCATATTAGCTCACAGCTAAAAATGTTATTAAGACCTTGTTCAAGTTTTTCATAACCTTATAAAAATGCTGAATAGAAAAATACCATTTTAAAACTTAAATTTAGAATAAAATAAGCACGGTATTATCAAAACAGTGATACCAATCCCTGAAGGACTCAAATAATTGGCACGAAGCCCAAACATGATAATTAGTCCAATTCATTTCAACAATTAGGTGTTATTATTTATTACGCGGGACGGACCAAGTCACAATCCCCAATGGTGCTCTACCCCACGCCCGTTATCCGGCGTGCAAGTCACCTCGACACAGCACTAAGATGTGCAAGTCCGGGGTTTACTAACCCTCAGGACATCATTTACAAGTATTACCCACCTCGAACCGACGAAAGCTCATGCCCGCGACGCCTTAGCTCTTCGAACCGGCATCCACGCACGTCAAAACTAGCACAAATCAGCACAAATATATCAAAATAGGCTAATGGAACATAACCCAATCGAAAGAACTCGAAAAATATCAAAAATCACGAAATTTGCAAAACCCGAGCCCCGGGCCCACAACTCGAAAAATTTCGAAACTCATATTTCCAGAACCCTCGTCTCGCCACGAGTCCATACATATAAAAATTACCAAAATCGGAGTTCGATTGGCCTTTCAAAACCCAAATTTTCGTTTTCAATATCTAGGCCACAATCCTTCACAATTTCTACCCAAATTCATGAAGATTGATGTTAATTCTACCATAAAATGATATTTTTGAGTCAAGAAACTTACCTCCGATGAATACCCGATGATTTCCCAGCGTTTTCCCATGATTTTTTCTCTCTAGGGCTCAAAAATGGTGTTTTGGGTATATGAACCCGTAAGCCCTCTGTTCTGCAATTAAACTCACTGCCTGGCCAATTCCTTCATCGCGATTGCGGCGTGACTCCACGCGAACGCGATGCGTTCCAACTCTCTTATACGCGAATGCGTTACCATCCCTCGCGAACGCGATGGTCACCCGGCCCCAGCCTACGCGAACGCGGCATAGCCCTCGCGAACGCGAAGGCTTAAATTTCGCCCAGTGATCTGCAATTTACAGCAGACCATTTCTTGCTTCCAAGTGCCGGATGATGGTCCGGATTCACCCCGAGGCCCCCGGGACCCCAACAAAAACCACCAACATACCCTAAAACACGATACGAACTCGTTCCAATCATAAATATACCATCCTAAACATCAAAATCACCAATTACACACGGATTCAAGCCTAAGTTTCTTCAAAACTTCCAAATTACACATTCCATCAAAAACCCGACCAAACGACGTCCGAATGACCTGAAATTTTGCAGGCACATCCAAAATCACCTAACGGAGCTACTGCAACTGTCGAATTCCATTGTGACTGCCGGATCAAAATCTCACCTATCGATCGGATTTCGCCAAAATTCAACCTTAGCCAATTCAAGCCTATTTCTACACCGGATCTCCAAATTCAATTCCGATTGGTCTGCTAAGTCATAAATGATACCTCGAAACTAGTCGAATCATCAGAATCCAATTTCGAGCACTCTAACTCGATAGTCAACTCTAGGTTGACTTTCCATATTCAAACTTCCTTCAAACATGCTATTTGCTTCATTTTCAATTCAATTCACTCCTAACTCACCCGATAGGCTCTAACACTGATATAAAAGCATAAAACATGTAATTGCAACATGACGGGGTGGTAAATTCCCGTAACAACGGGCCGGGTCGTTACAGCTAGGCAAGCCAATTTACTCACCACATTTACATTTACAAAACCATTCTGTTCTCATATTTAATAGTAAGAATAATACTAATAACTTTAAATGCGAAGGTCTTTTAAATAATAACTGAATAATAGTGTGAAATACTCGAGAATAAATCCTCTAACCAAGATGTGGAGTCACAAATTCACGAACTACTAAGGAATAACTACACATAATGGTCTGAAATAAATAAATAATAACCGTCTTTCTCGAAACAATGAGACTATAGCAATCCGGTTAGCCATTCCCTCACGAGTACAATTATATGATTTGTTTCGAAATCGGACCTCAAATCGAGGTCCAACTCCCCAATTTAGGAAAAACCTAGGTTCTACCCAAAAACAACAATTTCAACCATAAAAACCTTTGATTTCTCATGGAAAACATGTTTAATGATGTTAGGAATTGAAAGAGTTGAGTGAAAATCAACTTACAAGTGATTTGGAGTGATATTGCTTATGAAAAATCGCCTATGGGGTTTTGGGTTTTGAAAGAATGGTGAAAATGGGGTTTAAAACTGTTTAAGTATAAAATTGCACAGCTGCAGTTATTGGAATTGCGAACATGTGTTCGCAATTTCTAACACAACAGTTCCTGGGTTGCGGGCATCGCATTTGCGAAGAACCTATTCGCATTTGCGAACATAGGCCAGTTCTGGGCAACCTCGCATTTGTGAGAACTTGTCCGCATTTGCGAACCAAGGGAAATTCAGGGCAACCTCGCATTTGCGAGTATTTGTTCGCAATTGTGAACCAAGGGAAATTCTGGGCCTTTTCGCATTTGCGAACTCAAGCTACTTTGGGACTTCTCGCAATTGCGAGTGATTCTTCGCAATTGCAAAGATATCAGCTGGGAAATATACCAACTGCGTTCATTTTCAAAATTTGCTCTCACGGCCTATCAAATCTTCACCCAAGCCCTCGTGCTCCAAAACAAACATGTACACAACCTCAAAAACATACCACGAACTTGCTCGCGCGATCAAATCACCAATATAACATCTTTTTCATAGAATTAAGCCTCAAATTCATGATTTTTTTCTTTTAAACTTCATAAACTTTTAAATTTGGAATTCATGGTTCAAAACACGTCAAACGACATTCACTTTCCGTCAAACTTTGCAAGAAGTACTTAAATAACATATAAGACTTGTACCGGGCGTCGTAACCAAAATACGAGCACGATACCATGGTCTTTTAATCAATTTTCATTTTTATTTTCCTTAATAATTTTAGAAAAACAATTTAACAGAAAAATTAATATCTCGTGCTCTAGGCCTCGGAATTCGACTCCAGACACATGCCCGAGTCCCATATTTTCCTACGGACCTTTCGGGACCGTCTGATCTCGGGTCCGGGTCCGTTTACCAAAAATGTTGACCGAAGTCAACTATATCAATATTTATATCAAAATTCTTTAAAGTTTCCATATAGTTCACATATTCTAACACAAACATTTTCTGGCTACGTGCCCAGACTGCGCACGTAAATCAAGGCAATATAAAATAAGGTTTTCAAGGCCTCGAAAGCGCGGAATAGATGAGTAAAATAGGTGATGACTGTTTGGGTCATCACATCGTCCACCTCTAAAACAATCGTTCGTCCTCGAACGGACAGGAGAAGGAAGTACCTGAGTCGGGGAACAAATGTGGGTAACGGCTCCGCATATCAGACTCGGACTCCCAGGTCGATGCCTCAAGAGTCCAACCTCTCCACTGGACACCGTCGGAAGGGAAACTCTTTGACCTCAACTGTCAAACCTGCTGGTCTAGAATAGCTATCGGCTCCTCCTTGTAAGATAGATCCTTGTCCAATTGGACAATACTGAAGTCTAACATATGTGTAAGATCACTGTGGTACCTTCGAAGCACAGATACATAAAAAACTGGATGTACGGCTGATAAGATAGGTGGCAGTGCAAGTCTATAAGTCACCTCTCCCACTCGATCCAGAATCTCAAATGGACCAATGTACCTAGGGTTGAGCTTGCCCTTCTTTCCGAATCTCATCACGCCCTTCATAGGCGACACCTACAGCAATACCTGCTCACCAACCATGAAATCCACATCTCGGACCTTACAGTGTGCATAACTCTTCTGTCTGGACTAAGCTGAACGCAACCTCTCCTGGATTGTCTTGACCTTTTCTAAGGCCTCCTGAACTAGGTCTGTACCCAACAACTGAGCCTCTCCTGGCTCAAACCATCCGACTGGAGACCAACATCGCCTACCATAAAAAGCTTCATATAGAGCCATCTAAATGCTAGGCTGGTTGTTGTTGTTCTAGGCGAACTCTGCTAATGGCAGAAACTGGTCCCACGAGACCCCAAAATCAATGACACAAGCTCGGAGCATGTCCTCTAGTATTTGAATAGTTCTCTCAGACTGACCGTCTGCCTGAGGATGAAATGTTGTATTCAATTGAACCTAGGTGCCTAACTCCTGCTGGACCGCTCTCCAGAAATGCGAGGTAAACCGCGTACCCCAATCTGAGATGATACACACCGGTACCCCATGAAGGCGAACAATCTCCCGGATGTAAATCTCTGCTAATTTCTCGGATGAGTAGGAGACTGATACTGGAATGAAGTGTGCTGACTTTTTCAGCCTATCAACAATGACCCTAATAGCATCAAATTTCCTCTGAGTCAAAGGTAGTCCAGTAACAAAGTCCATTGTAATCCGCTCCCATTTCCACTCGGGAATTTCAATTCTTTGGAACACACCACCAGGCCTCTGGTGCTCATATTTAACCTCCTGACAGTTTAGACACCGAGCGAAATACACGACTATGTCCTTCTTCATCCTGCGCCACCAATAGTGGTGCTGCAAATCCTGATACATCTTCACGGCATCCGGGTGAATAGAATACCGCGAACTGTGGGCCTCCGCTAATATCAACCCTCGAATCCCCTCAACATTGGGAACACAAACTCACCCCATAAATCTCAATACTATTTACCTTCGTAGCACCTCCCCACTGCACAGTATCCCTCAGGTCACGCAAATAAGGATCATCAAACTGCCTTTCACGGATACGCTCCAATAGAGAAGAATGAGCTCACCGTGCCGGCCAACACTCTATTAGGCTCAAAAATGTCTAGTCTGATAAACCGATTGGCAAAGGTCTGAACATATAGAGCAAGCGGTCTCTGGCTAACCGGAATATAAGCGAGACTACCCATGTTGGCAGACTTCCTACTCAACGCATCGGCCACCACATTGGCCTTACCTGGGTGATATAAGATAGTAACATCATAATCTTTCAGCAACTCTAACCATCTCCTATGTCGCACATTTAACTCTTTTTTCTTGAATAAATACTGAAGACTTTTGTGATCCGTGTATACCTCACATGCCACACCATATAGATAATGCCTCCAAATTTTTTAGGCATGAACAACTGCTGCCAACTCAAGGTCATGAATCGGATAATTCTTCGCATGGATTTTCAACTGCCTCGAAACATATGCAATAACATTGCCATCCTGCAACATTACCGCTCCAAGTCCAGTATAGGATGCATCATAGTAAATTGTATAAGGCCCTGAACCAGTGGGCGAAATCAACATTGGTGCCGTAGTCAGAGCTGTCTTGAGCTTACGAAAGCTTGCCTCACACTCATCCAACCACTTGAACTGGGCACCCTTCTGGGTCAACCTGGTCATCGGGCCTGCAATAGAAGAGGACCCGTCTAAAAATCGATGGCAATAGCCTGCTAACCACAAGAAACACTGAATCTCAGTCACTGAAGCTGGTCGAGGCCAATTCTTGACTACCTCAATCTTCTTTGGGTCTACCTGAATACCCTCTACTGACACAATATGACCCAAAAATGTAACCGAACTCAGCCAAAACTCGCATTTTGAGCCTTGGCATATAGCTGATTATCCTTTAAATTCTAAAGAACCACTCTAAGGTGCTGCTCGTGCTCTTTCTGGCTGCGGGAGTATAACAGGATATCGTTTATAAAGACTATCATGAACAGATCTGGATATGGCCGGAACACTCAGTTCATCAACTCCATAAATGTTGCTGGGGCATTGGTCAACCCGAAAGACATGACTAATAATTCATAATGCCTATACCGAGTGCGAAAAGCTATCTTGGGAATGTCAGCCTCCCTAATCTTCAGCTGATGGTAGCCCGACCTCAAGTCTATTTTCAAGAACACCCTTGCTCCTTGGAGATGGTCAAACAAATCATCGATCCTCAACAATGGATATTTATTCTTTATTGTCACTTTGTTTAGTTGCTGGTAATCAATACACATCCACATCGAACTGTCCCTTTTTTCTTCACAAATAATACCGGTGCACCCTAGGGAGAAACATTGGGCCTGATAAATCCCTTTTCTAATAAGTCTTGCAACAGATCTTTTAACACCTTTAACTCTAGCGGGCCATGCGATACGGTGGAACAGGGATGGACTGACTGCCAGTGCCAGATCAATATAGAAATCAATATCCCTGTCGGGTGGCATACTTGGAAGGTCTGAAGGGAAAACCCGGGATAATCCCGCACAATAGGGACTGAATCAATAGAAGGAATATCCGCGCTGGAATCACGAACATATGCCAAATAAGCTAGACACCCCTTCTCGACCATGCGTCGAGCCTTAACATATGAAATAACATTGCGAATGGAGTGGCCTGGGGTCCCTCTCCACTATAGCCGGGTGATTCTGGCAAGGCCAAGGTCACTGTCTTGCCATGACAATCTAAGATAGCATGATACGGGGACAACCAATCCATCCCCAATATAACATCAAAGTCCACCATGTCTAATAGTAATAAATTAACATGAGTCTCAAGACCCTCAAATATTACCACGCACGAACGATGCACCCTGTTGACTACTATAGAGTCACTCACTGGTGTAGACACATAGACTGGAATGTCCAGGGCATAGCTAGGCACGGCCAGGCATGGTGCAAAGTAGGAAGACACATATGAATATGTAGACCCAGGGTCAAATAATACTGAAGCACCTCTATCACAAACCGGAATGGTACCTGTAATCACAGCATCTGACATCTCGGCCTCTGGCCTAGCTGGTAAGGCATAAAATCGGGGATCGGTACCAAACCTCTCAACTATGTCTCTGGGACAGTCATCCACCGACTGACCTCTACCTCTAGCAGGACGGTCTCCACCTCTACGGTCTCGACCTCCACCTCTACGATCCTTAGCCCCACCCCTAGCTGGCTGGGCAGGCTGTGGGTCAGCTGGGGCCTGAATCATAGGGCAAAGACCCCGGTGCTGAGTGATACCCACTGCTCAAGGGAAAAACCTGACAAGATGACCTGGGCCACCACAACCATAACAACACTTTGGCTGCTGGGACTACTGACCCTGACGACCTGCATGGCCCCCACAAACACTCTAAAGAGGTTGAGCACTAATGGGATGCTGATCTGAATACTGCTCACTAAACCAACGATCACCTGAACCACCCTACGAAACCTGAACAGCTGACTGAAAAGGCCTGAAAGACTGGCCCCTAACATAAGAATCCCTGCCTCTAGATGAGGCACCACTAAATCTGACGGAATGAAAAGGCCTCTTGTCTGAAGCATGGCTACCTCCCCGAGCTAGAGCCATCTCAATCCTATGAGCTGCATTAGCTGCCTCCTGAAAAGATATGTCACTCCCAATCCCCATAGCCATCTGAAGTCGGATCAGCTGATTTAGCCCATTTATAAACCCGCAGACCCTCTCCCGATCTAAGGGGAGTATCATAACTACATGACATGCCAGATCCACAAACCTCGTCTCATAATGGGTAAAAGTCATAGAACCCTGATAGAGGTGCTCAAACTGCCTCTGAAGTGCCTCTTTCTGGGTAACAGGGAGAAACTTCTCCAAAAATAACTCTGCAAACTGGTCCCATGCTAAAGCTGGGTACCCTGCTAGTCGAGTCAAACAGAAATCTCTCTATCGAGTCTTGGCGGATCCTGCAAGTCTGAAAGTGCAAAAATCAACCCCATTGGATTCTACTATTCCTATAGTCTTGAGAATCTCATGGAAACTGAATAAGAAGTCCTGGGGATCCTCCGATGGCACCGCTGAAAGTGGTGGTAAAAAGCTTGGAGAAACGATCAAGTCTCCATAGAGCATCGGAAGTCATGGCCGCTCTATCTCCGGCCTGAGCTGTAGTGCCTGTCTGAGTGGCCACTGCGAACTAAACTACTGGTGCCTGAGCCTGGGGAGATGCTGGCTCCGGAGTACGTGCAACAAGAGTCTGGACCCCTCCTCCAGCCTGAGAAGTAACTAGTGCAACTGGTAGTGATTCACGTCCAAGCAATGGTCGTAGTCAATATAACCTAGTCTAATAAGTCCAGAATCAATCCCACATGGAATTAACCTACCAATTACAACTTTCACAACCCAAGAGTACTTCCGAATCAAGTTCCCAAAATTTTGAGTATATGTTTGTGTGATTTTTTCGACTAACTACTTTTGCAAGAATTAAAAAGGCTTAAAAGAAAGATTGGAATGTTGAGTAAAATAATAAGGAGAAATACTAAGGTATTCATTTCCCCTATTGATGGAATCCCTTCTATTTATTCTCATACAAATTATCAATATATTCTATCAATCATGAACGGTATGTGTACCGTAACCCTCTCATGAGCAATTACAATAATTTACCAGTGCACTCTCCCAAGCTACCCGAGCTTGCTTTAATTTGAATAGTTCACTTTAGATTGCACCCAAGACTTCGTTATTCCTAATTCCGTCTTTACGCCTAAAGTTATAGATTCCTCCAATAACCTAGGTGTGGTGTTGTTCAACAACATACCTAAATATGCACTCTTTTCCAAGTTATGCACACTAAATAGGCACAGCTAATTGGGGATCCTACCAATTAACTACAACAAGAACGAAGTTGAACAAATAGAAATCTAGCTAACAATTTGTAATCACATAAACGAGAAGTTCATCACTCAATAGGTTCCATCAAAACCTTAGAAAAGGATTTAGCTACTCATGCTCAAAGAAACAAGAATAATAATTGAATTTATAAATAAGTACTTGATATAAAATAAAGGAATGAGTTGAGAGAGTTCTCTCTTCTAATTGTCTTGCAAAAGTAGTCAAAAATACAATGCTTGCCTCTATTGGGAGAACTAGGGGTTTATATAGAGGTTTTAGGGCTTAAAAACTGAATTTGTACACAACTAGGAAAATATTTGCGGCGCCTTCCGCGGTTCGTCCGCGGTCGCGAGCGAACCGCGAACAGAGCAGTCTTTTGATTCTTCTGAAAAGTTCAGAGAGTTTGTTTTTTCGCGGTTCATCCGCGGTCGCGAGTGAACCGCAGATGAACAGTACTTCGGATTTCTTCTTCAATTTTTCAAGCTCACTTCACTTCAACTCTTCACTTGGCCTTTTCATCAACATATGACTCCAAAATAGCTCCTTTAGCATCTAATGGTTCATGTGTACCTATAACACACCAATAAACACTAATCAAAGTATTTTTTTCATCACAAACAATATCAATTCAACAACAAAGTGTGATTATTTAGGGCATAATTATAGTCAAATTCACCTATTATCAATACCACACACTTAAACCTTTGCTCGTCCTCGAGCAACCTTAATCACACTTTAGGCCAATTTTATTTATGTCTCCCCCAAATTATGTCACAAAAGCTATTTTTCATGATTAACCTAAGATATGCACAATCCTTACCTAGCCGTAAACTCTCATGCCAGCACATTATTGCTTACTCTAATTATTACCAAAAACTTGCAAATTTAGCTTCTTCCTCTTGAGTTACACACCCTCACACAGTTTATTGAGAGAAGTTCCCACACGTAAACAATTCAGAACATGGAACTTATAAATATCGGAAAAATTCACTCACTCTCAACAAAGAACATTCATATACATACATACACACCATAGGCTTGCCCCTAGTGTAATACTCCACTAATTGAGTTATCCAATCATAGATCAAGAGGTCTTTAAGGGTTTTAATATTGGCTACGGGACGGGTAGGATACTTTTGGTTATAGTGACTAACCTCCCTAAGCACTATTCTTTTCCTTTTCACAACTTCCATTTTTCGTTTTCTTCCTTATGTCTCCCCTAAACATTCCTTCACCTTTATTTACTTTGAATCCCCACTTTTCTTTTGTTGGTATAACTGACCTTTCTATTTTTCATATATACATTGATAAAGTTCTTTTTCTCAAAATATCTTTTTTTTTCATTGCTTTGCAACACATTTACATTATTTTGGCCAGTTCACTATTTTCTACCATTCATTCTTGATTTTCTCCTTTTCAATTTCCCTTCACCCCACACTTAGACTTTTGCATATTCATTACAATACAAGTGCTTCTAGGACGTAAAGTAGAACAGTATAAGATTTGTATTTTTCATGAACATTAAAGGGTTATCAAAGAATAGGCTTTAAGCTCAAAGGGGTTAACTAGGATATTATTTACGGGTGAATTCATGTTTATTGAGCTATGGGGTTACACAAAGAAATGCCTCTATCCTTTCTATAACCAAACAACTTCTATTTCGCTTTGCAAACAGACATGGCAAGTTCTAGGTATCATGTAAAGCATACAATGTAAGTAAAACCTCACACACACATAGCATGCAACTCATTTGGAATCTGGTTCATGTACAAAGTCCTATCGATGTTCAAGTAGCTTTATTGTGCAAATTTAAGGCATATTTAGACTCTACAGTCATGCTTAGAAAATACATTCTCAAGTTCAATTAAGCTTTGCTAATGTGCATACTTGGGGTTACATGTTAACCTTTGTCTTCTAATCCTAAAAAAGAAAAATCTACCTAACCCGATTCAATAAAAACCCTTGGAAAAGAACCGTGGTCAAAAGAAAAACCAAGGGGGAGATGATACACTACCTAAAAAAAAGAAAATAAAAAAAAGAAAAATTCCTACGTGGACTACTTCCCTCAAGAGTACTTGTCCTAAATAGTCCGTCATTAGGAAGAGTCCTTCTACTTATATTTTTGGATTTTTTTAAATTTTCTGATTTTTTTGTGTTTTTATTCCGACTTGGACCCTTAAGAAACCCGTCGCCAAGTTTCCATCATCGGGCCAAGCCAGCTATTTGTATTTACAACTACAACTAATATATACAACATATACAAGATAAGTTACCCACCTCACACTTAAAATCATGTCATGTCCTCATGACATAAAGATAAAAATATAGCTCAAAAGGGGCGAGAAAACTTACTGAGACTTACTCAGAGTCGGAGACAGTGGATGGGTTGACGTGACATGCTCGACCAAGTTCTCGGAGCCATGCCATGAACCTGCTTTCCGACCGAGCTTGCCTCTGTGACATCGCGTCTAAGCGCGTGTGCAAGCCATCTATGAAGGTGCGCAAATCAGCTACCTCCTCCTCCATGGACCTAAGCATAGGTCGGGTACCTAGACATACTCACTCCATGGTGAGCATGCCTGGAAGGTCCAGTTAAGTTAGTAGAATACCTGGCCTGGTCAACCGGCACAGGGTCAACCTCGGCATCCAAGTCGATTGGGTCATTGTCTAGGCCGACCCGGATTTGAGAAGCTCTGAATGGAGCTTTTGGTTGGAGATCACCATCCGAGGCCAGGACTGGGGTATGATGGCCGAGACACGAAGTAGTGACGAGAGATAGGTAATAAAAACCCTTGGCTTTGAGGGAACCCCTCAGCACCATCTCGTCACTAATTAAGCGGGCGATGTCCACGTCCCGCTGTCTTACAAAACACCATATTAGAAGTGTCCTATTAAAATTGACATCAGGGGTGTTGCTGGAGGGCAAAAGCCGGTTACATATGATAGAAAACCAGCATTTAGCAGTATGTGTAAAGCAGTTAGAATGGAGTGTTTTATTTCTTATCCAAACAGGGATGACATCAACACATAAGACCTCAATTAGCATGTCCCAGGTGACACCAGGCCTATCGTGGTAGTAGTCCACGTCACTAGTATGATTCGGCAATCTAAGTGCCTGCCTAATAGAATGATCATGGGCGTAGACGTACTTACCTTGGACGAATACCTCCCTAGACATCCCGTAGGGAGCATTGGCATAAAACTCACTAACAAGCATCTTGTTTACGAGGGCCGGTGCATCAAATAGGAACTCTATTTCGCGATGGAGAATTTTGTCATATATTTCTGGCTTTTCAGATCGCAGGGCCAACCTCTCAACTTCAACTTTCTTGAGCCAGGACTTAGCTGCCTTGGCGTGGAAATCACCTTCCGCCTCCTCGCTGGCGAACCTCGACTCATCATATGTTGGTTGCCTAGAAGAGCTAGCACCCTGTATTGATCTTTTAAGGGCCATGATCCTGCACAAAGGACACAACCAAAAATTTGCATAATGTTAGAACATCGGTTGGCTACTCAGACTTCACCATCCGTGGAATACCATAATCGTCTCTTTAGTGCTATCATCCCACAACTCCTATACTAAACCACTTATCTAACAATGTCACCAATTCATCTCAAGCACCCCACACTTATTTATTTTGGCAATCTAACATGACCCAATTAACCTAAACCATCTCCAATCATATACAACAACAAGCAACTTACTATTTGGGCATTATCTCCCCTAAAAATTCAATAATCAACTACTACAACAACAATTGCCAAACTTGGTCAACCAACCAACAAATATAATCACCAATACTTTGGGTATCCAAAACAACAACATTAGCATTATTAACTAAATTGGACACCCGACAACACAATCTCTACCATAATACCATCAATACCAACAAGGCTCTAAAAATTGCATGTAACATTCTACTACCAAACCAAGTAATATAGATGGAATTTACTAATACTAGCAATATATACTACATATTTTACAAGTTAAACTACAATTAACTAACTAAGTCTACCAACGAATAATAAAATTTTAAAAAAAAAAACTAAAAGAGGAAAGAAAGAAGAACACAAAAAGAGGAAGACTTACTATTGAGAGTAGTGGAGGAGTAAGAGTAAAGTGGAGGGATTATTTGGAGAAGAGTGGAGGAGAAGATGTAGAGAGAAGGAGGAGATAAATTAGAGTGAGAGGGAGTATTGGGGGAGGAGTGGCGGCTGATTTTGGGGAAATAACGGTAGGGGGGTTAGTATTTTAAGGTTATTAAAGAGGGGAGGGAAAATTGGAATTAATTTTTTTTTTACATTTTCTGCCGACCGCGGAACTGACCGCGTTCGTTCGCGATTTTTTCACGGTCGCGGATGAACCGCGAATAGTCAAACTTCAGAGAGGGCCTTTTTCCGCGGTTCGTTCGCGGTCGCGGATGAACCGCGAATAGAGGCCTTCTCTAAATTTTTCTGTTCGCTGGTCAGAATTTATTTTAATTTTTTTTATATAGACTAACTATAATGGGCATACTTACAACACGTTCGTGGGTTGCCTCCCACGTAGCGCCTGATTTAACGTCGCGACATGACTCATCTTAGCGCATTTTAAGGCTCGCTAGACCTTTGAGGTTCATCTAACCGTAGTTCCACTTTGTCCTCGATGTCATCCATGCCGACATAAGGTTTCAACCGCTGTCCATTTACCTTGAATGTGCGTGAACCATCAATGGTCTGAATTTCCACAGCGCCCAAATCAAATGCCTCAATTACCCGAAAGGGTCCTGACCACCTTGATTTTAATTTGCCCGGGAACAACCATAATCTCGAATTGTATAACAGTACCTTGTCCCCGGTTTTCAAGTTCTGCTCAAAGATATTCTGGTCGTGAATTCGCTTCATCCACTCTTTATATAGTCTAGTACTTTCAAAGGCTAGATACCGAAATTCTTCCAATTCGTGCAACCCGATCATTCTAGATTATCCCGCTTCACCCCAATCAAGATTCAATTGCTTCAGTACTGTGATGACCCAGCCCGTCGTCATAGGAATTACCACCCCGTTATGTTGTAACTACATGATTTATTTTTTTATATCAGTGTTAGAGTCTATCGGGGAAGTTAGGAGTGAATTGGATTGGAAATGAGGCATATAGCCTTTTGAAGGAAACTTGAATAAGGAAAGTCAACCCGGAGTTGACTATTTGGTTAGAGGGCTCGGAATCGGATTCTGATGATTCGGTTAGTTCCGGGGGTGATTTGTGACTTAGGGGAGCGATCGGAATTGAATTTGGAGGCCCGGTGTAGAAATAGGCTTGAATTGGCTAAGGTTGAATTTTGGCGAAATCCGATCGATAGGTGAGATTTTGATCCGGGAGTCGGAATGGAATTCCGACAGTTGCAGTAGCTCCGTAGGGTGATTTTGGATGTGCTTGCAAAATTTTAGGTCATTCGGAGGTCGTTTGGTCGGGTTTTTGATCGAATGTCGATTTCGGAAGTTTTGAAGAAACTTAGGCTTGAATCCGTGCGTAATTGGTGATTTTGATGTTTAGGATGGTGTTTTTATGATTGGAACAAGTTTGAATTGTGTTATGGAGTATGATAGTGGTTTTCGTTGGGGTCCCGGGGGCCTCGGGATGAATTTGGGGGTCCAAACGGACCATTTTTGGCCTTAGACAACAGCTGAATTGCTGCTGTATCTGCAGAAGGAAATCCTTCATCGCGTTCGCGATGAAGGGGCACGCATCCGCGAAGGTCAGCAAGGGTATGCATTGCATTCGTGATGATCTGGACGTGAACGCATAGGGTCAGGATCGGAGGCTTCGCGTTCGCGTGGAGCTGGAACGCGTTCGCGTAGGTGAGAAGGGTTGGTCATCGCATTCGCGTGAGTGGAGACGCGAACGCGTAGAAGAAAATCCGGGCGGTTGAAATCTGTGCTTCGCGAACGCGTGACTGGGTGTCGCGTTCGCGATGGGTGGACGGAGCGGAGCATCGCGTTCGCGTGAGTCCTGTCGCGAACGCGTAGAAGAAAGGTCTCTGGCAGTGAAGTTAAAACCAGAACTGGACAGTCGCGGGTTTAATACCCAAAACCTCCATTTTTGAGTTCCAAGAGAAGAAATTGACGGGAGATTGCTGGGAAATCATCGGGTTTCGTTGGAGGTAAGTTTTGTGGCTTAATTACATCATTTTAACATGAAATCCTTGGTTAAATCCCTGTAAATGGAAGATTAAAGGTGGGTTTGAGCCCTAGGCCTAAATTAAAGAAAAACACCGATTTGAGTGGGCAAATGGAGTCCGATTTTGGTAAATTTTATATACCTAGACTCGTATCGAGATGAAGATTCCGAATATGTGATTTTTGTAATTTTTCAACAAGTGTACCAAAAGTCGGGTTTTGACAACTTGTGGGTTTTGATATAAATTGGGTTATTTCGAATGAATTTCGTGAAATTAGCGTATATTGATGCATTCTCTATGATTTTGAGTAGATTTGGCATCCGAGGAGATTGATTTGCGAGGCAAGCGCAAGGCGGATTGAAGTTTCTACCGGTTCGAGGTGAGTGGTGGTAGTAAACAATGTACTGAGGGTTTGAAACCCCGTACTAGCACTTCACAGTGCTATATTGAGATGAGACACGTGTTCTATGACGGGCGTGGTGACATTGTGATTGGGGGTTTGGACTTAGTCCTTCCCGGCTAATAGAATACTGTGTTGTATGACTGTTACTGAGATTATAACTGTACAATTGGGCTAATAGCCATGTTTGGGGCCTCGTGCCGATCTGTAGAGCATTAGGGAACCTATAGAGCTAGGTGACCCTTATATCGTGTTGGAAATATTCACTCAGCCGTAGCTCTAGCTGTATAGCATAATATGAGCCAATACTAGATGTGTACATTGAGAAAGCTTATCTAGGGTGGAATTTCCCGTTCTAGCTGAGTGGGCCTGAAAGGCCAAGTCTATATTGACTGAGACAGGGTCAAGGACCCACTGTGATATATTATATTGGGCCTGAGAGTCCAAGTATATACTGGCTGGGATAGGGTCGAGGACCCATTATGAGGTATTATATATATATATATATATATATATATACCTATATTGGATAAGTATATACTAACTGGAATAGGGTCGAGGACCCATTATGAGGTATTATATATATATATACCTATATTGGATCGGGTTGCACGCCGCAACAGTATATATATTGGATCGGACTGCACGCCGCAGTAATATACATGTAATATACATGTGGGACGGACCGCACGCCGCAGTATTATTGCGCTTGGGCTGTAGGAGCCCCTTCGGAGTCTGAGTCTGCACACATTCTCAGTGAGCACTGGTGTATATTATGGGATCGGGCTGCGCGCCGCAGCGGTATAAATATATATACATATAAATATTGGATCGGACTGCACGCCGCAGTAATACATGTGTGGATCGGGCTGCACGCCGCGGTATAATAGTGCTTGGGCCTAGGGAGCCCCTCCGAAGTCTGTATACACCCCCAGTGAGCGCCGTCGACGTTAAATGGAGCGGGCTGCGCGCCGCAGCGGTATGTGTATTGGAGCGGGCTGCACGCCGCAGCATTATACTTAATCATATCCTACTATCTACTTAAATACTTATACATTATAGACATAAGTATGTGTCTTTATATGTTGAGATGGCCGTACACCGTAGGGGTACGAGTGAGGGTTGGTTCGGTGTAGAATCTTGTAGAGATAAACGTAGATTGGAGGTTAGAGTACTACTATAGTGATGACGTACCTGTGAGGGTTGCCTTAGAACTGCTAAGTGATAGCACAGGAGTTCTTACCTTCGGTTATTATTTATTATTGTTACTCACTGAGTTGAAATATACTCACCCCACTCCCCTGCACTTTCTGTGTAGATCCACAGGTGCCCGAGAGCAGTTGAGACATTGTAGCTGCTGATCCTTGTCTACTTTTGTGGAGATTACGAGGTAGTTGCCAGCGTCCGCAGAGCTTGTTTTCTCCTTCTTTATCATTTTGATGATCTCCTAATTGCCTAGACTTTGTTGTAGTAGGATGCTATTCAGTAGAGGCTCAGTCTCGTGACACCACGATATGGTTGGGACCATATTTTGTATGTTTTACATTTCGCTTATCACCTGATATGATCGTTGAAGTCTAACTGGATTAAATGGAATTAATAAATGGCTGGTCTAAGAGATAATATGGTCGGGCTTGCCTAGCATTGTGTTGGGCGCCATCACGACCGGGGTTTGGGTCGTGACAAGTTGGTATCAGAGCCTAGGTTAACAGGTCTCGCGAGTCGTGAGCCGGTTGGTAGAGTCTCGTGGATCGGTACGGGGATGCCTGTACTTATCCTCGGGAGGCTGCAAACCTTTAGGAAAGTTTCAAATTCTTGGAATTCTCATCGTGCGTGTTTTATTCAGCTCGAGATGTAATTCTTGAAATTCCTCTTGCACATTGATGCGCGCACTCGAGTGTTTAGTGATAAATTTGCCTTGATGGCTTATGATTCCCCAATCGAGGGACGAGATATAATCTTTGTGAATTCATGTTGGGTCAGTCTGGAGGACTTGAGGCCGGATCCTTGTCTATAGCTTAAGCACCAAGGTGCTAATTTCGCGAGCCGGTATTATGAAATTCCTACGATCGGTATTGATCTTAATTGTGAAAATGGTAGTTTGATAATGGGAAAGTTGTAAGGTATTCGGTTCTTATTGTGATTTGTTATGTAGCCCTAGCTATGGGCGTGAGAAATATGTTCATTGCCTCCTAGCGGACGATGAGCGGCGTCGTCTCGAGAGGTTCACCGAGGTTATCTCCTCCGGTGTTCACCGGTGCTCCGGGCGAGGACGTCCAAGGTTTTACGGATAAGTGCCGTCGGATGCTTCGTACGGCGAGGATCTTGGAGTCCGGTGGGGTATCATTCACTACCTTTCAGTTTCAGAGGGGCCAACCTTCGCTTGGTGGGAGGCTTATGAGCGTCGCAGGCGGCAGGGGCAGCACCACTATCATGGCCGGAGTTCTACACTATGTTCTTGGAGAAATGGGTGCCTCGATCTCAGGAGAGAGGAGATGCGTAGGCGGTTTGAGGGTCTCCGTCAGGGGGACATGTCAGTGTCAGAGTATGAGATCAGGTTTACAGAGTTGTCCGGATATGCACCGTGGTTGGTTCATTCCGACAGAGAGAGAGGATTGGGCGCTTCGTGGACGGCCTCATTTATCCCATTCGTATTCGGATGACTCGGGAGAGGGTTTTGAGTCGTACATTTGAGGATGCTGTGGATATTGCTCGCGACATAGAGACTGATCGTCGTCGTAGGGAGCGGGATGAGAGGGAGGCCAAGAGGCCTCGAGGAGCGGCTAGTTCCAGCGACACTCAGACCAGGGGCCAGAGTCAGCAGAGCCGAGGTCGCTCTTTCAGGTCTTCGCAGTCGGGTCGCTCAGGATCGTCGCAGATGGTCACCTAGACAGGGTTATCAGGGTTCGCACCAGAGCCAGCCATCTCTCGGTGCCATGCCAGCTCAGAGTTCTTCACAGGCCCCATCCGCTCAGGGTTCATCTCGGCCTAGTTCATCAGGCTGGCCACTCCAGCGCCAGAGGTCCTTATCAGTCTCAGTACCCAGCACCGGGGAGTTGCTACGAGTGTGGAGAGTTTGGGCACCACCGTAGGGAGTGTCCCCGTCTTGTTTCCAGATCTTATCAGCAGAGGGGGCAGCCCTCGTCATCTGGTCCTTCTACTTCAGCACCCGCCCCGCCAGCTAGGGGTGAGGGTCAGACAGCTAGGGGTCGCTCTCGAGGGGGAGGCCGATCAGGCGGACAGGCTAGATGCTATGCTTTTCAGGGCCGATCTGAGGCTGTTACTTCTGATGCTGTCATTACAGGTATTATTTCAATCTGCCACGGAGATGCCTCGGTATTGTTTGATCCCGGTTCTACTTATTCTTATGTGTCTACATATTTTGCTCCTCATTTGGGCACGACCCGAGGGAGTCTTGAGCTGCCAGTGCATGTATCTACCCCGGTAGGGGATACTATTGTTGTGGACCACATATACCGGTCCTGTTTGGTCACTATTGGAGGTTTGGAGACCCGAGTAGACCTGTTGCTTCTCAGCATGATTGATTTTGATGTTATATTGGGCATGGACTGGCTATCTCCATGTCATGCTATTCTGGACTGTCATGCTAAGACGGTCACTTTGGCTATGCCGGGCATTCAGAGAATCGAGTGGCGAGGCACGACTGAGTATGTACCTAGCAGGGTAATATCTTTCCTCAAGGCCCAACGAATGGTTGGGAAGGGATGTCTCTCTTATTTAGCATTTGTGCGGGAGGTCGAGGCCCGGACTCCCAGTATTGATTCTGTTCCCATTGTGCGAGACTTTCCTGATGTGTTTCCCTCAGACCTGCCGGGCATGCCGCCGGACAGGGATATTGATTTTGGTATCGATTTGGTGCCAGGGCACTCAGCCTATTTCCATTCCTCCGTATCGGATGGCACCAGCTGAGTTGAAGGAATTGAAGGAGCAGCTCCGGGAACTCCTAGATAAGGGGTTCATTCGGCCGAGTGTGTCGCCGTGGGGTGCACCGGTCCTGTTTGTTAAGAAGAAGGACGGATCTATGAGGATGTGTATTGACTACAAGCAGCTAAACAAAGTAACAATGAAGAATAAGTATCCTCTGCCTCGTATTGATGATTTATTTGATCGGCTCCAGGGAGCTAGGGTGTTCTCGAAGATTGATCTTCGTTCAGGCTACCATCAGCTGAAGATTAGAGAGTCTGACATTATGAAGACTGCATTACGGACCAGATATGGTCACTATGAGTTCCTTGTGATGTCGTTTGGGCTCCAGCAGCATTTATGCATCTGATGAACAGTGTGTTCAGGCCGTATCTTGATTCATTTGTGATTATATTCATTGACGACATTCTAGTCTACTCTCGTAGCCGGGAGGAGCATGCTCGACACTTGAGTATTGTGTTGCAGAGGTTGAGAGAGGAGAAGCTGTATGCCAAGTTCTCCAAATGTGAGTTCTGGCTTGAGTCCGTGGCATTCTTAGGGCACGTGGTGTCCTGTGATGGTATTCAGGTAGATCCGAGGAAGGTCGAGGCAGTGCAGAGTTGGCCCGGACCGACCTCAGTTACTGAGATCCGTAGCTTTCTGGGATTGGCAGGGTATTATCGCCGATTCGTTCAGGGGTTCTCTTCTATTGCTTCACCCTTGACTAGATTGACTCGGAAGGGTGTTCCTTTCTTATGGTCCGAGGAGTGCGAGGAGAGCTTTCAGAAGCTCAAGACAACACTGACCACAGCACCAGTCTTGATTCTACCGACAGCTTCAGATTCTTATACTATATATTGTGATGCCTCAGGAGTTGGCATTGGTTGTGTGTTGATGCAGGAGGGTAGGGTCATTGCTTATGCTTCTCGTCGGTTGAAGCCCCACGAGAAGAACTACCCTGTTCATGATTTGGAGCTAGCAGCCATAGTTCATGCTTTGAAGATTTGGAGGCATTACCTGTATGGTGTCTCCCGTGAGGTGTTCACGGATCATCGCAGCCTTCAGCACTTATTCAGACAGAAGGACCTTAATTTGAGACAGCGGAGGTGGTTGGAGTTGCTTAAAGATTATGACATCACTATTTTGTATCATCCGGGAAAGGCCAATGTGGTGGCCGATGCCTTGAGTCGGAAGGCGGTTAGCATGGGCAGCCTAGCTTTCATCCCAGGAGGCCATTTGCTTATGATGTTCAGGCTCTAGCCAATCGGCTAGTGAGATTAGATATTTCGGAGCCGAGTCGGGTGTTGGCTTGTGTTGTTTCTCGATCTTCCTTATATGATCGCATCGGGGAGCGACAGTATGATGACCCACATTTGCTTGTCCTTAAGGACAGAGTGCAGCATAATGATGTTAGAGATGTGACTATCGACAGTGATGGTGTTCTGAGGATGCAGGGCCGTATATGCGTGCCCAATGTTGATGGTTTGCGGGAGTTGATACTTGAGGAGGCACACGGTTCGCGGTACTCTATTCACCCAGGTGCCGCAAAGATGTACCAAGACTTGAGACAGCACTACTGGTGGAGGAGAATGAAGATAGATATTGTTAGGCATGTAGCTAAGTGCCTCAATTGCCAGCAGGTCAAATATGAGCATCAGAGACCGGGCGGTGTTCTTCAACGTATGGTTATTCCCGAGTGGAAATGGGAGAGGATCACCATGGATTTTGTTACTGGGCTTCCTCAGTCAGCAAGGAAGTTTGATTCTGTATGGGTGATTGTTGATCGGCTGACTAAGTCCGCACATTTCATCCCAGTTAGTACTACTTACTCATCGGAGCGGTTGGCATCGATCTTTATTCGGGAGATTGTCAGGTTGCATGGGGTCCCGGTGTCTATTATATCTGATAGAGGCACTCAGTTCACTTCTCAATTTTGGAGAGCATTTCAGCGAGAGATGGGTACGCGGGTTGAGTTGAGCACCGCATTTCACCCCCAGACAGACGGACAGTCTGAGCGCACTATTCAGATCCTGGAGGATATGTTGCGGGCATGCGTGATTGACTTTGGTGGTTCATGGGATGAGTTTTTGCCACTTGCTGAGTTTGCCTACAACAACAGCTACCAGTCGAGTATTCAGATGGCCCCGTACGAGGCATTGTATGGCCGACGGTGTAGATCTCCCGTCGGGTGGTTTGAGCCTGGTAAGGATAGATTGATAGGGACTGAGTTAGTTCAGGATGCTCTGGATAGAGCAAAGTTGATCCAGGAGAGGCTTCGCATAGCACAGTCTCGCCAGAAGAGTTATTCTGACCGTAGGGTTCGAGAGTTGTCTTTCATGGTTGGTGATAGAGTATTGCTGAAGATTTCACCCATGAAGGGTGTCATGAGGTTCGGGAGGAAAGGAAGTTGAGTCCCAGGTACATTGGTCCTTTTGAGATACTCAGGAGAGTTGGAGAGGTGGCATATGAGTTAGCCTTGCCACCCAGTTTATCCGGCGTTCATCCGGTATTCCATGTGTCTATGCTCCGGAAGTACATTGGAGATCCGTCTCATGTATTAGACTTCAGTACCATTCAGCTTGATGGTGATCTGTCCTATGATGTGGAGCCTATTTCTATTTTGGGTCGCCAAGTAAGGAAGTTGAGGTCGAAGGAGATTGCATCAGTTAAGGTTCAGTGGAGAGGTCGACCCGTAGAGGAGGCTACTTGGGAGGTTGAGCAGGAGATGCGGAGCAGATACCCTCAGCTATTTGAGACTTCAGGTATGTTTCTTGACCCGCTCGAGGACGAGCGTTTGCTTAAGAGGGGAGAATGTGACGACCCGGCCCGTCGTCACGGTAATTACCACCCCGTTATGTTGTAACTACATGATTTATGCTTTTATATCAGTGTTAGAGTCTATCGGGGAAGTTAGGAGTGAATTGGATTGGAAATGAGGCATATAGCCTTTTGAAGGAAACTTGAATAAGGAAAGTCAACCCGGAGTTGACTATTTGGTTAGAGGGCTCGGAATCGGATTCTGATGATTCGGTTAGTTCCGGGGGTGATTTGTGACTTAGGGGAGCGATCGGAATTGAATTTGGAGGCCCGGTGTAGAAATAGGCTTGAATTGGCTAAGGTTGAATTTTGGCGAAATCCGATCGATAGGTGAGATTTTGATCCGGGAGTCGGAATGGAATTCCGACAGTTGCAGTAGCTCCGTAGGGTGATTTTGGATGTGCTTGCAAAATTTTAGGTCATTCGGAGGTCGTTTGGTCGGGTTTTTGATCGAATGTCGATTTCGGAAGTTTTGAAGAAACTTAGGCTTGAATTCGTGCGTAATTGGTGATTTTGATGTTTAGGATGGTGTTTTTATGATTGGAACAAGTTTGAATTGTGTTATGGAGTATGTTAGTGGTTTTCGTTGGGGTCCGGGGGGCCTCGGAATGAATTCGGGGGTCCAAACGGACCATTTTTGGCCTTAGACAGCAGCTGAATTGCTGCTGTATCTGTAGGAAGGAAATCCTTCATCGCGTTCGCGATGAAGGGGCACGCCTCCGTGAAGGTCAGCAAGGGTATGCATCACGTTCCTGATGGTCTGGACGCGAACGCGTAGGGTCAGGATCGGAGGCTTCGCATTCGCGTGAAGCTGGAACGCGTTCGCGTAGGTGAGAAGGGTTGGTCATCGCGTTCGCGTGAGTGGAGACGCGAACGCGTAGAAGAAAATTCGGGCGGTTGAAATCTGTGCTTCGCGAACGCGTGACTTGGTGTCGCTTTCGCGATGGGTGGACATAGCAGAGCATCGCGTTCGTGTGAGTCCTGTTGTGAACTCGTAGAAGAAAGGTCTCTGGCAGTGAAGTTAAAACCAGAACTGGACAGTCGCGGGTTTAATACCCAAAACCTCCTTTTTTGAGTTCCAAGAGAAGAAATGGACGGGAGATTGCTGGGAAATCATCGGGGTTTCGTTGGAGGTAAGTTTTGTGGCTTAATTACATCATTTTAACATGAAATCCGTAGTTAAATCCCTGCAAATGGAAGATTAAAGGTGGGTTTGAGCCCTAGGCCTAAATTAAAGAAAAACACTGATTTGAGTGGGCAAATGGAGTCCGATTTTGGTAAATTTTATATATCTAGACTCGTATCGAGATGAGGATTCCGAATATGTGATTTTTGTAATTTTTCGACAAGTGTACCAAAAGTCGGGTTTTGACAACTTGTGGGTTTTGATATAAATTAGGTTATTTCGAATGAATTTCGTGAAATTAGTGTATATTGATGCATTCTCTATGATTTTGAGCAGATTTGGCATCCGAGGAGATTGATTTGCGAGGCAAGCGCAAGGCGGATTGAAGCTTCTACCGGTTCGAGGTGAGTGGTGGTAGTAAACAATGTACCGAGGGTTTGAAACCCCGTACTAGCACTTCACAGTGCTATATTGAGATGAGACACACGTTCTATGACGGGCGTGGTGACATTGTGATTGGGGTTTCGGACTTAGTCCTTCCCGGCTAATAGAATACTGTGTTGTATGACTGTTACTGAGATTATAACTGTACAATTGGGCTAATAGCCATGTTTGGGGCCTTGTGCCGATCTGTAGAGCATTAGGGAACCTATAGAGCTAGGTGACCCTTATATCGTGTTGGAAATATTCACTCAGCCGTAGCTCTAGCTGTATAGCATAATATGAGCCAGTACTAGATGTGTACATTGAGAAAGCTTATCTAGGGTGGAATTTCCCGTTCTAGCTGAGTGGGCCTGAAAAGCCAAGTCTATATTGACTGAGAAAGGGTCAAGGACCCACTGTGATATATTATATTGGGCCTGAGAGTCCAAGTATATACTGACCGGGATAGGGTCGAGGACCCATTATGAGGTATTATATATATATATATATATGGGACGGACTGCACGCCGCAGCAGTATATATATTGGATCGGACTGCATGCCGCAGTAATCGGACTGCACGCCGCAGTAATATATATGTGGATCGGACTGCACGCCGCAGTATTATTGCGCTTGGGCTGTAGGAGCCCTTCGGAGTCCGAGTCTGCACACATTCTTAGTGAGCGCTGGAGTATATTATGGGATCGGGCTGCACGCCACAGTAGTATAGTTATATATACATATAAATATTGGATCGGACTGCACGCCGCAGTAATACATGTGTGGATCGGGCTGCACGCCGCAGTATAATAGTGCTTGGGCCTAGGGAGCCCCTCCGAAGTCTGTATACACCCCCAGTGAGCGCCGTCGACGTTAAATGGAGCGGGCTGCGCGCCGCAGCGGTATGTGTATTGGAGCGGGCTGCACGCCGCAGCATTATACTTAATCATATCCTAATATCTACTTAAATACTTATACATTATAGACATAAGTATGTGTCTTTATTTGTTGAGATGGTCGTACACCATAGGGGTACGAGTGAGGGTTGGTTCAGTGTAGAATCTTGTAGAGATAAACGTAGATTGGAGGTTAGAGTACTACTATAGTGATGACGTACCTGTGAGGGTTGCCTTAGAACTGCTAAGTGATAGCACAGGAGTTCTTACCTTCAGTTATTATTTATTATTGTTACTCACTGAGTTGAAATATACTCACCCCACTCCCCTGCACTTTCTGTGCAGATCCACAGGTGCCCGAGAGCAGTTGAGACATTATAGCTGCTGATCCTTGTCTACCTTTGCGGAGATTACGAGGTAGCTACCAGCGTCCGCCGAGCTTGTTTTCTCCTTCTTTATCATTTTGTTGATCTCCTAATTGCCTAGACTTGGTTGTAGTAGGATGCTATTCTGTAGAGGCTCAGGTCTCGTGACACCACGATATGGTTGGGACCGTATTTTGTATGTTTTACATTTCGTTTATCACCTGATATGATCATTTACTTGTTTAAGTTTAATTTGATTAATAACTGGCTGGTTTAAGGGATAATATGGTCGGGCTTGCCTAGCATTGTGTTGGGCGCCATCACGACCAGGGTCTGGGTCGTGACAAGTACCCACCATGCTTTGTGCTCTAGTTCCACGGGTAGATGACAAGCTTTCACAAACACCAATTTGTATGGTGACATACCAATTGGTGTCTTGAATGTTGTCCTGTAAGCCCATAATGCATCATCAAGCTTCCTGGACCAGCCGGTCCTCGTGGCGTTCACTATTTTTGTTAATACACTCTTTATCTCCATGTTGGAGACCTCAACTTGCCCGCTGGTCTGCGGGTTACACGGAGTGGGAACTCGGTGTTTCACATCATACTTGGCCAAAAATTTCTAAAATGTCCGGTTGCAAAAGTGTGTGCCCCCATCACTGATGTTAGCCCTTGGAGTCCCAAAACGGGTGAAAATGTTCTTCTTCAGAAAACCCACCACCACCTTAGAATCATTGGTGGGTAATGCTACAGCTTCCACCCATTTGGACATGTAGTCTACCGCAACAAGCATGTACTTATTGTCGTATGAGCTGAAAAAGGGCCCCATGAAGTCTATTCCCCAGACATTGAACACTTCTACTTGCTGGATTGGGTTCATTGGCATTTCTTGATGCCGGGAGATGTTCCCGGTGCGTTGACATTCATTGCAACCCTTCACCCACATGTGTGCATATTTAAACACCGTTGGCCAATAGAAACCGGCCTCAAGTATTTTAGCGGATGTACGCACTCCTCCATAGTGACCACCATATGCTGAAGCATGACATGCTTGCAAAATAGAAGATTGTTCTATCTCGGGGACGCATCTCCGGATCTTGTTATCGAGACATATCCTAAACAAATAGGGTTCATCCCGATAATAAAGCTGGCTTTCACGAAAGAATCTTTTCCTCTGGACCGATGAAAGGTCACGAGGAACAATACCGCTGGCCAGGTAATTTGCATAATCTGCATACCATGGCACTTCAAGGAGAGTTGTGGAGAGCAGCTGCTCGTCTGGAGAGGTTTCCAGAATTTCCCCACTCTCTTTGACAATTTCAGCTATTTCAAGTCGTGACAAATGATCAGCGACTTGATTTTCGATGCCCTTTCTATCATGAATTTCAAGGTCGAACTCTTGGAGAAGCAACACCCAACAAATTAGGCGCGACTTAGAGTCCTTTTTATCAATTAAGTATCTTAAAGCTGCATGGTCAGTGTATACAATTACCTTGGATCCTATGAGATAGGACCGGAATTTGTCAAATGCGAATACGACCGCAAGCATCTCCTTTTCTGTTACTATGTAGTTTAGCTGTGCTCGACTCAAGGTCCTACTAGCATAGTATATTGGATGCATCAGCTTGTCTTTCCTTTGGCCCAGCACTGCCCCCACTGCATAGTCACTAGCATCACACATTAGCTCAAATGGTTTCTCCTAGTCGGGGGCAATGATGATAGGTGCTGTGACCAACCTCTTCTTCAGCTCCTCAAAAGCAATCCCGCATTCATCAAAAAAACAAAGGGGTGATCTTTTTCAAGTAACTTACAGGAGAGGGTTTGATATTTTGGAGAAGTCTTTAATGAACCTCCGGTAAAAACCGGCGTGTCCAAGAAAGCTTCTTATTGCCTTGACGGATGTTGGTGGAGGCAGCTTTGCAATGACATCAACTTTGGCTCGGTCTACCTTGCCTTTGCTTGAAAGCCGGTGCCCCAATACTGTACCTTCTTGTACCATAAAATGGCACTTCTCCCAGTTTAGCACTAAATTTGTCTTCATGCACCGTTTCAGCACTCTTGTTAGACTGACAAGGCATTCATCGAATGAATTCCCTACCACTGAGAAATCATCCATGAACACCTCCATAATGTCTTCCACCATGTCGGTGAAAATGGCCATCATGCACCTTTGGAATGTGTCAGGTGCATCGCATAGTCCGAATGGCATCCCCCTGAAGGCAAAAATGCCATATGGGCATGTGAAGGAGGTCTTATCTCCATCCTCGGGAGCTATAGAGATTTGATTGTACCCCAAGTATCCATCCAGAAAGAAGAAGTGTGACCTCCCTGCCAACCTGTCAAGCATCTGATCAATGAAGGGAAGTGGGAAGTGGTCTTTGCGGGTGGCTAGATTCAGCTTCCTATTGTCCATGCATATTCTCCACCCGATGACAGTTCTAGTTGAGATCAACTCATTAGTCTCATTTTTCACCACTGTCATGCCACTTTTGTTTGGCACACATTGAACTGGGCTAACCCAACCGCTATCAGAGATTGGGAAAATGATTCCCGCGTCTAGCCACTTGATTACCTCTTTCTTCACCACTTCCTTCATGTTTGGGTTCAGTCTTTTTTGATGTTCCCTGGAAGGTTTGTGTCCCTCTTCTAGGAGAATTTTATGCATGCAATATACGGGGCCGATCCCCTTTATGTCTACCATGGTCCACCCAATGGCAGTCTTGCATTCTTTTAGTACCTGTATAAGCTTTTGAGCCTTTACATCTAACAAACTAAATGAGATAATAACAGGTAAAGTGGAGTTAGGACCTAGAAATTCATACCTGAGATGAGATAGTAGTGGTTTAAGCTCAAAATTTGGTGGCTCTTCTATGGATGGCTTTTCGGGGGGGGTTCTCTCTTTTCTCTAAGTGTAGAGGCTCGAATTCAAGCTCTCTCTCCCAAAACCCCTTGCCTTCCAGAGAGAGTACCCATTCTGCTAGTCTTTTACCATTTATCTCTTCCAAGTTCATTAGGCATGCTTGAAGTGGATCTTCAATGGTCAACTCTGCATCGTCTGTCTCCACTATCACATCAACCGCATCAATAAGAGAGAAATTCGCGTACTCACTAGGGCGCCTCATGGATTTTTGCACATTGAATATGATCTCCTCATCATGCAACCTCATCTTGAGTTCCCCAGTCTCACAATCAATTTGAGCTCTCCCGGTGGCTAGGAATGGTCTTCCTAAGATTATAGGAATTTCCTCGTCCACCTTGCAGTCAAGAATCACAAAATCGGCGGGAAACACGAACTTTCCTACCTTGATAAGCACATCATCTAAAATACCAAATGGACGCTTAACCGTCCTGTCAGCAAGCTGTAATAACATAGAGGTAGGCCTGGCTCTCCCAATGCCTAGCCTCTTATAAATCAACATGGGCATGAGATTAATGCTCACCCCCAAATCACACAATGCCTTTGCAAAGGCATAATTTCCTATAGTGCATGGAATGGTAAATCTACCTGGATCAGATAGCTTCTCAGTAATGGGTCTAGAGACCACTGCACTACAAGTCTGAGTAAGAGTCACGATGGCCAAGTCTTGGAAATCAAATTTCTGCGACATCAAGTCTTTCATCATCTTAGCATACCCAGGCATTTCTTTCAAAGCTTCAATTAAAGGAATGTTTACCTGGATTTGCTTGAGCATATCAAAGAACTTTTTGTATTGCTCTTCTTTTTGGTGCTTGGACAATCTTTGGGGGAATGGTGGTGGAGGCCTCTTCTTCCCAATGACCTGGGACTTTTCTTTTTCTATCACTTTCTCTTCAACCTGTACTCTACCTGTTCAGCTACTTTCTCCGTCCCCTATTGCATCTCTTTATTTTCAGCAACTGGCTGGACAGTAACTTCTGTCATTCATGTGTATTCATCCAGTTCAATGGGCACTGGAGTGAGTGTCTCAGCATGTGTGTTTCTTTTCTCTTCTTCTTTCTCAGCATCAAGATCTCTACCACTTCTCAGAGTCACTGCCATCATCCGCTTTGGGACTTGGTCTTTTGGGTTTGTTTGTGTATCTGCAGGCAATGTCCCTTGAGGACGATTGTTGAGAGACATAGCAATCTGGCCCACCTGTACTTCAATATTCTTGATGGCTGCATCATGTGCATCAATCCTCTCATTGGTTTTGGCATTTGACCTAATTACCTACTGTATCATAGCTTCCAACCTTGCAAACCCATCATCATGTCTACCCCCATGCTGTGTTGGATGTGGATCATATCACTGCTGCTGATTGCTGAAATTCTGAGGTCTAGGATATGGAGCCATGTTGTGTGGTGGCCTCATACCTGCAGCATTATGTCGTGGCTGAGGAGGCCTGTACTGCATTGGAGCCTGCTGACCCCAACTCTGGTTACCTTGTTGTTGCCCTCCATAATTAGCCACATAATTCATGTCTTTATGCTGATGATGATGTTCTTGGTCTGCAGCCCATGGATTACCTATGGGTTGGCTAATGCAAGATGTGCATAAACCACCATTGGTAGTATCTATAATGTGAACATGCTGCTTGACCCTAGATTCTTCCACCTTCTTCGTCAGGATGCTCATTTGTGTCAATAAGGTTGCCATGTTCTCCTCCAGAGTGTTGGATGGATCCAGAGGTATAGAGTGTACCACTGGTGTGATAGGAGCATTCCTGGACGTCCACCCCGAATTTTGAGCCATCTTGTCTAGCAAATTTTGGCCCTCTCTCCAAGTCTTGCTGAGAAAATCCCCACCTGCTGAAGCATCTACAATATTTTTCATACTATCTAAAAGCCCCATGCAGAACCTTTGACCCAACATTTGCTCAGGAATTCCATGGTGAGGACACATAACAAGCATACCCTAAAATCTGCCCCAAGTTTCATGTAATGTCTCCATTGGTTTCTACTTGAAGCTCACAATTTCATCAATTTGTTGAGCTGTCTTGTTAGGTTGATGAAACTTGTTGTGGAATTGCTTGACTAACTCATCCCAAGTTGCAATAGAGTTTATGGGGAGTGATTTTAGCCATACTTGTGCAGCCCCTGTAACTGAGAACGGAAAGAGCAATAGTCCGATGGCTTACGGAGTCACATTCGGTTGCCTCTATGTCTTGCATATCGAGAGAAAGTTCTTCAGGTGCTGTTGTCGATCTTAAACCTCAGACCTATAGAATAATCCCTTGTTTTACAACAAGTGTAGCATGTTGTTAGTAATCTGGAAAGACTCAGCTTGAATCGCTGGCACAACAATGGCAGTTGCCAAATTATCCGCTTGTGGGTTGTGCCCAGTCATATAGTGCACCTTCCTGTGCCTCCTGCGCCTCTTGCATGTTTAGCCCAACTTTCTGGTTTGGGTCGTTAATGTCACCTATGTCAAAGTCTAGTTTGATTGGTTGTTGAGATTGCTGAATTTGTTTGATAGCCCTGTTACGTGCCCGGAAAGTTTGCTCGGGGTCTGAGAGTCCTTCAATTAGTTCTCCAATCCTTGCAGATTTTCTAGGCATGCACCCGAGTACCCAAATCAACAACCGTCAAAATATTCAATGTAGAGTGTAGAAAGAACCTGAATACACAAGACTCTTGAAGTTCTCTCAATGGCAACTGATAATTTCGTTAATTCCCCGGCAATGGCGCCAAAATTGATTCACGTCCAAGCAACGGTCGTAGTCAATATAGCCTGGTCTAATAAGTCCAGAATCGATCCAACAAGGAATTAACCTACCAATTACAACTTTCACAACCCAAGAGTACTTCCGAATCAAGTTCCTAAAATTTCGAGTATATGTTTGTGTGATTTTTTCGACTAACTACTTTTGCAAGAATTAAAAAGTCTTAAAAGAAAGAATTGAATGTTGAGTAAAATAATATGGAGAAAGACTAAGGTATTCATTTCTCCTATTGATGGAATCCCTTCTGTTTATGCTCATACATATTGTCAATATATTCTATCTATCATAAACGCTATGTGTACCGTAACCCTCTCCCGAGCAATTACAATAATTTACTAGTGCACTCTCTCGAGCTACCCTAGCTAGCTTTAATTTGAATAGTTCACTTTAGATTGCACCCAAGACTTCGTTATTCCTAATCCCGTCTTTACGCCTAAAGTTATAGATTCCTCCTATAACCTAGGTGTGGTGTTGTTCAACAATATACCTAAATATGCACTCTTTTCCAAGTTATGCACACTAAATAGGCACAGCTAATTGGGGATCCTACCAATTAACTACAACAAGAACGAAGCTGAACGACTAGAAATCTAGCTAACAATTTGTAATCACATAAACGAGAAGTTCATCACTCAATAGGTTCCATCAAAACCTTAGAAAAGGATTTAGCTACTCATGCTCAAAGAAACAAGAATAATAATTGAATTCATAAATAAGTACTTGATATAAAATAAAGGCATGAGTTGAGCGAGTTCTCTCTTCTAATTTTCTTGCAAAAGTAGTCAAAAATACAATGCTTGCCTCTATTGGGCGTACTAGGGGTTTATATAGATGTTTTAGGGCTTAAAAACTGAATTTGTACACAACTAGGAAAATATTTGCGGCGCCTTCCGTGGTTCGTCCGCGGTCGCGGGCGAACCGCGAACAGAGCAGTCTTCTAATTCTTCCGAAAAGTTTAGAGAGCTTGTATTTTCGCGGTTCATCCGCGGTCGCGAGTGAACCGCAGATGAACAGTACTTCGGATTTCTTCTTCAAATTTTCAAGCTCACTTCACTTCAACTCTTCACTTGGCCTTTTCATCAACATATGACTCCAAAATAGCTCATTTACCATCCAATGGTTCATGTGTACCTATAACACCAATAAACACTAATCAAAACATTTTGTCATCATAAACAATATCAATTCAACAACAAAGTATGATTATTTAGGGCATAATTATAGTCAAATTCACCTATTATCAGGTAGCAAGCCTGCTTTGGCGATACTGTCCATAAAACCCGCTATTCGGACCAGAGCCTCCTAAAGATCCGAGGTAAATAAGACCTCTCCTGGGACCTAAGATGGGCTCACTGGAACTGTTGGGGCTGGAACCTCCTCACCAATTTCAACATGAGGCTCCACCTCTAGAACCGCTGCCTAGGGCTGAGCTCTGCCCCTGCCACGGCTTTCGACATGGCCTCGGCCTCTACCCCTCGCGGGAGCTCCCTGAGCTCAGGCTGCTGATCATCGGATGAAGAAGCGTGTGTTCTCACCATCT
>JASVEL010004253.1:0-249901 GCA_032618575.1 Nicotiana noctiflora | reverse complement strand
TAATGATGAATTTAGTTTGGGAATGGTCGTATAGCTCATAAAATCGGTAGTGGAAGAAGTTTATGCCAAAATAAACTCAATGAGTTTAACTTGGGATTGGACGGAAAAAAATTATTTGAAGACTGAGTAGTTACCCTCATATTCTAAAGAATAGAAAGCTCTACGCACGAGGCGACCAGGTTCAACATGTCCGAAGGTAAATTGTTCAGAAGAATATTCGACGGCCCGCTTTCCATATGTTTGGGGCTGGGAGATAACGAATATGTCTTGAGGGAAGTTCACAAAGGTACCTATGGAAACCATTCAGGTCCAGAATCTTTGGTTTGAAATATAATCAGGGCTAGGTATTGCTCGATCGACATAGAGAAAAATGCAAAGGACTTTGTGAAAAGATGTGACATTTATCAAAGGCACGCGCAGATGATCCATCAACCCAGAGATCTTCTCCATTCAATCTTGTCCCCATGGTCGTTCATGAAATGGGGTATGGACATTGTTTGTCCCCTACCGTGGGCACCTGGTAAGGCTAAATTTACATTGTTTATGACCGATTATTTTTCTAAATGGATCGAAGACCAAGCATTCGATAAAGTTTAGGAAAAGAAGTCATTAAATTTATTTGGGACCACAAATATGTTGGTTCAGGATACCGGCCGAGATCGTGTTTGATAATAGGAAGCAATTCATCGGTAGAAAAATAAACAAGTTTCTCGAATATCATAAAATCTAAAGGATTTTATTAACGCCATATCACCCTAGTGGGAACAGACATGCGAAATCAACAAACAAGGCCATACTTCAAAACCTATAGAAGAGAATGACCAATTTCAAAGAAAATGGAAGGAAATTCCGCCCAAAGTCTTGTAGGCATACTATACAACTTCAAAGTCTAATAACGGGGCCACATCATTTTCGTTACTCTATGGTGTCGAAGTATTGATACCAGTCAAAGTGGTGGAACTGAACCTCAAGTTCCAATATGTGATTGAAGAATCAAACGGTGTAGCCATAAGCACGAGCTTGGAACTATTGGATGAAAGGCGTGAGGGTGCCCTAGTCCGGTTGGCCACCCAGAAATAGCGGAGGCACAAAACCTATTAGGTAGTACGTAAATCCAAAAGGCTATGACCACCCTAAAAATTGATGTGAAGAAGTCCAAAAGCCCATAATCAAAACATAAGGCCTTCAATAAAAAATTCAAAACTAGCTAAATGGTTACTCTCGGCAAAAAAATCATCTAAAATCACATAAGCATCTTGGAAAAACTTCCAGTCCCTCCGATTTTCAAAGCTTCAAGCAAGTAAAGTGGCATTGAGGTTAGGTTCTGTTCAGACGTCCAAAAAATAATGACTTATTACTATATTTGGTACTATGCCAAGGTATTAGAAATATTTGTAAGAATAGAAATTATAAAAAGATGCTAAAAAAGTATAGATTCAAAATTACCAAAAAGGGAAATTTTATATATTATGGAATGTCTTACAAAGGCTGAACAAAAACGACCTCAAAGTAAACAAAAAATATACACAACTCAAAAAATAAAAAAAAATTCTAAAGAACTCAAAGTAAACAAAAAATATACACGACTGGTCACTTTGTTCCACGAGTCTCCTGACAAGGTGGATAGCTTCTGTAGTGGAGTGACCCGGCATGAAACCGAACTGGTTCACTGATATAGATGTCATCTCCCTCACCCTCGCCTAGACCTCCTTCTCCCACACTTTCATGGTGTGACTTATTAATTTGATATCCCTATAGTTATTGCAACAATGGACATCCCCTTTGTTCTTGTACAAGGGAACCACTGTACTCCACCTCCACTCCTCCGGCATCCTTTTAGTCTTGAAGATTACATTGAACCTGGAGAGCCACTCCACTCCTGACCTACCCAGGCATTTTTAGAACTCCACCGGAATTTCGTCTGGTCCGGTCGCCCAACCCCTACTCATCCTGCGCAAAGCCCCCACGACATGCTCCACCCTAATGTGCCTGCAGCACCCAAGGTCTCTATGACGCTCTGAATTTCCCAACTCCCCTAGCTTTATGTTTCGATACCCCTCCTCGTTAAGTAGGTCTAGAAAGTACGCCTGCCACCTCTGCTTGACTTGAGACTCCCCCATCAAAACTTTACCATCCTCATCCTTGATGTACCTAACTTGGTCTAGATTCTGCGCCTTCCTTTCCCTTACTTTAACTAACCAAAATAACTTCCTGTCCCCGTATTTCTCTCCTAATTCCTCGTACATACGACCAAATGCTGCATTTTTAGCTTCTGTGACCGCCAACTTTTCTTCCTTCCTCACCACATTGTAGCTCTCCCTGTTCACTCTCCTTTCATCCTCGTTTGTGCTCCCTACCAACTTAGCGAACGTCGCCTTCTTCACCTCCACTTTTCCTTGGACTACATCATTTTACCATCAGTCCCCCTAATATCTGCCTACATAGCCCATGGCTACCCCAAGCACATTCCAAGCAACCTGCCTAACCATGTTCCCCGTCTCTAACCACATTACGTCCGCTTCCCCATAGCTTCTCCAAGCTCCAACATTAACTAACTTCCTCTCCAACTCCTGGGATTTCTCCTTAGTCAAAGAACCCCATCTAATCCGCGGTCGGCCCGAGCACCCCTCCTCTTCCTCTTCACCCAGAGACGGACATCCATAAATAGGAGTATATGTAAAGTTGAAAGGTACTCTCCAGGAATAACCTTGCAGTCCTTGCACAAACCTCTATCGCTCCTTCTGAGATGGAGGTAATCAATAAGAGTTCTCGCCGCCGAACTTTAGAAGGTGACCAAATGCTTCTCCCTCTTCTGAAAAGTCGAGTTCGCAATCAGAAGATAGAAAGCCCTGGCAAAATCAAGCAGCAAAGTGCCTCCTCCATTCCTGACCCCAAGTCCAAAGGCACTATGCACCTCACCATAACTACCAGCATCAGCCCCAATATTACCATTAAAGTCCCCTCCAATAACTAACTTCTCAGATTGGGGAATACTACTCACCAACTCGTCCAAGGCCTCCCAAAAGCGCCTCTTAACCTCCTCATCTAAGCCCGCCTACGGCGCGTAAGCGTTGATGACGTTAAGGACGCAACCCCCAATAACCAACTTAATAGACATTAACCTATCATTTATTCGTCTAACCTCAACCATGGACTCCCTCGGGTCCATATCCACCAAGATTCCCAATCCATTCTTACCCCTCACGACCCCAAAATACCACAACTTAAACCCATCTACATTCCTCGCCTTCGACCCTTTCCTCTTAGTCTTCTGAATACAGGCTATGTTGACCGTCCTCTTCTGGAGAATCTTCGCCAACTCAATTGACTTACCTGTTAGAGTGCCTATGTTCCACGACCCGATCCTCAATATATGAGCATCCGCCACCCTCTTCCCACCCTTGCCTCCCGCCCTACCTACAAAACTGCTCCCTACCCTCCTGCTCACCCCCTCCACCACCCTCAACCCCCCCCCAAAAGGACATGAACTTACACTATCATCTCCCCCCGCGGCCATTATCCATCCAACCGACTACAAGGAATAGTGATGCACACACAAACTATAGTAGATACGCAAAAGGGCAAGCTATATAGCGACAGAGTAAACCACACACAGGATGCTGGCTAAAATACATAAAAGGATGTACAGAGTAACCAAGAGGTTGGGAGGTGCCAACTTCTAGTGGAAAAACCTGAAAGTACGATTTGATTCGTCCGATGTCAACTACCGCCAGCTTTTGTACGTTTCCTCCGATGTTGCTTTGCTCTTCACTTCTAAACACCATAAGCTCGCCTCGTCCGCCGCTACTAGTACCTGAAAATCACACACACAACAACCCCGAAGACGAGGGGGTTGCCTGGCTTGGGGAAGAGGAGGGGTTAACCTAAAAATAACAAAGAAGGTGGGCGGGATAGAAAGTAGGGGTAGAGGGATGGGGAGAGTGAAAGAAGGTGGAAGAGAGATAAGAGAGAGAGATGGAAGAGGAAGTACTTACTGGTCGCCGGCGGGGGAGGGGGTCGCCGGAATTAGGGGTGGGAGGGTAGCCGGAGTTATTGGTGAGAGGGAGGGGGGAAACAGTAGGGGCGGGTAGGGGCAGAGGGGTGGGTTGCGGTTGGGGCAGTGGCGTACGCAGAAAATTTTAAGCGGTGTCACCATTTTAGACGTGAACAAATAAAAAAATATTATAACAATATCATATTTAAAAAAAAAACATTCAAGAAACCTTCAAGTCTTAACCAGATAAGCTAGAAACATCTTTGTGACAAGTGGTATCACTTATTTGATATTACCGGTTTTCTTATTTTTTCATTTGAATTATATAGAAATAATTAGTAAAGATTTTCGACAAAGTGGCGTCACGTGACACCGTTTGGCCTAAGGTAAATCCACCCCTGGGTTAGAGGAGGGATAGTGTAGAGAGAGGTGAGAGGAGAGAGAACTTACTGTGGTGGGTGGGGCTCGTCGGAGAAGTGGCGATCGCCGGAGGGGGAGGGGGTCGCCGGAGGGGAAGGAAAGGAGGGGTGGAGCAGTTGACTGGAGGGGTGCCGGGAGTTCTCACCGTTGGGGAGGAGACAAAAAAAAATAGCTGGTAAAGTGCTGATTCTCAAGCTTGGTATTGAATGTAGCAGGAATGATGGCATTACATGTCTCGAAATAGAATGTGATTCTAAATTGTTTGTTGACTGGATTAATAGCAACAATGACCCCATGGAATTTATGGGAATTTTGGAGAAGTTTAAAATTTATTTGGAGGGTTTGTGAAGTGGAACATTCAACATTGTTATAGAGAAGGTAACAAGACACGTTAGCTAATTGGGACCGAGCTGCACTCAAATCTCTCCCTCCTCTCTCTCTCTCTCTCTCTCTCTCTCTCTCTATATATATATATATATATATATATATATATAAAGCTGGGAATAGAAAAGATGATGTGGCACCTTCCTATGCCCCATAGTTTTATTTATCTATTTTCTCCATTTTTTGGCAATTTTTTATTTTTATTCTCTTTTCTCTATTTTTGCCATTTATATGCTTTGAATAATAAAAAATTAACCGTCCCTCCTTTGATTTCTTCAACACGAAGAGTCGCTTCTTTGCTTCTCTCAATTAATTAATAAAAATAACTGACGCTTTCAATGAAAAAAAGAGTAATCGACACATCTATTTACTGAAAAAAGAAGTTTCCTCTCATCTTAGTCTTTCTTATTATGTTGTTGATTCTTAATTCCCTCAAATTTTCCACCGTCTCACTTATTATTCAATTGTTGATTTTTACCTTTTAACCAACTGACAATTATTGCTAAGATTTTAAGTTAATTAACTTGTATTATTATTTTTCAGTTTATCAATCAAAGCACTCTGTTAGCAACTTATGGCTGCCATCAAGAACAAGAACTGCAAGTAAAATATGCTTTATCTGATTATGTAGTTTTTTTGTGTTGCTCCTGTATAATTTATTAATTATGTCCCACCTTTTCTCTTTGTAAGGATCCAAAAGGGATTTCTTTGACTCCACCTCTCACATTCTTTGACTTTGATATTCTTTTGAATAAATCAAGACACAAATACATGGTATTACTTTTTTTTTTTTTTATAATTCCACGATTTTGATTGTTCGTTATTCGGAGCAGTTCTTGATGTGGTCCATTGTTATCCAAATTTGTTGATGGGCATTTGAGGTTTTTGTTCTTGTATGGGGGCGAATCGGGGTAATGCGAGGTGAGCATGTATATACGTATGACCGACTCGGATGCAATACAGGTCGGGCATGCCTCCTTACGTGGTCGCTAACACTAGGTGACGTCCTCCTTAGTGTCCACATGGTGAATAGGATACGTCATCATCCATAGTAGCGTATCAGCAAGCTAGTCCGAGTAGACGTCCCCGACCCCCCTCCCATGTTTTTTCGTTGTAATAGCAATAGTTTTGGGGCGATGTAATATTTTGGCGAGGGGGTCGCCCTTCTATATAAGGAAGGGTCCCCCTCATTTGTAACACAAGTATTATTAATTACTAATAATACAACTCTCTCTCTAGCATTTTTCTCTCTATTGTTATCTATTTATTGTTTACTTGTTCAATCACTTGATTAAGCTTCATCACATTCTTATAAGAAAAACATATACACGAATCCAAAGATCGATCTTTAAGATATATTACCATTGATTCCGATTTACCCTTCATTTATTCTTTGATTGTCCCTAACCCGCAAAGAAACTGATAGCTTTTGGGTCAAACGATTTGGCGCCGTCTGTGGGGATTTCGAGAATCAAACTCGTAGTATACATTCACAAGATCCGATCATCGGAAAAAGTCTGGAAATGGCCAAAAATGACACTCGATCTAAATATGTGGTAGAAGTTACCACCAACCTCCTGAGTTCTATGAACGAGGCCGGTAGTAGCGCTGCCACCAACGCTACCCCTGGTGTCGCACCTGAGGCAGAAGACTCACCTCCCCCTTTGGGAATCTTGCAACCCCGCAGGGAAGGGGCACCTCCACTTTAAAATAAGCACCCCCAACAGTCAAGAAGCTACTAGAGGAATGGTTGACCAGCACCCTGAGCAGCTTAGTGGAAAAGCCACCATGAGGCTGCGAGAATGCAGCACCAACAACAAGAAACACCACCACGACAGATGAACAGGAAGGAACACGAACCAACGGCCAACCCGTCAAAACACAAACACACGATGACACGTTAGCCTCCATCTTGAGGAAGATGGAGGAAATGGAAAGCGAAAATCAGGCCCTCCACGACAAAATGAAGGAGCACCAAGATAGAGTTGACAAGATCCCTGAAGCACCTAAACTGCTGCCCAAACGAGATGTAGGAAGGTTTGTAAAACAATCTTACTCCGAAGAAGCCGCACCTTACACAATTCTGAAGACCTTCAAGATGCCTCCCTACCTGAAGGTGTACGACGGAACCACCAATCCTGAGGATCATCTCATCCATTATGTCACCGTAGTGAAAGGTAATGACTTGTCTAAAGAACAGGTACCATCAGTACAACTGAAAAAGTTTGGCAAAACGCTGACCAGGGGCAATTATCCGCCAAAGCAATCTCAAACTTCGAGCAAATGGCGGATAAGTTCAGCACATGCCGGCGCTAAGAAAGCAGAAGCAAGGGTGAACGACATCTTCGCCGTCAGACAAACCACGGGCGAGGGCCTCAGGGACTTCCTTGCTAAGTTCAACAAGGAAAGAATGAACCTGCCGAACCTATCAGAAGGAATGGCGGTAGCGGCCTTCCAGAATGGACTCAGTAGGGACGACTCCAAAGATACCAAAATATTGCTAAGCTGGCTCATGAAGTACCCTCCCACAACCTGGGACGAGAACCACAATGCCTACTACGCCGAGGTATGGGCAGACGAGGAGGATCTCAACAGACCAACCCGACGGCTAGCAGCCATGCACCCGGATACTAGAAGAGATCGATGACATGAGAGACGCCGGGAACTTCCCTCTCGTCCTAGTAAAGAGTGGCACCAGCCCTATACGAGGTCCCCACTTCCGCCCCATCGCCATACAGACGCCGTGCAATGCTACCTCGCCACACTTAGGAACGAACGAGGTACGCCCCCTTTACTTTCCTCACATAACTTCTGTGTATCTCCTTCAAAAATAGTGTATGCATTGGAGAAGCTTGGCACCAAGGTGCAGTGGCCCCAAAAGATGAAATCGGACCCTCCCACAAGGAAGTCAAATGTCCCATGTGAGTTCCACCATGAATGAGGGCACAGGACGAAGATTGCATCGGCCTGCGACAAGAAGTCATCAGAATGCTCAACCAGGGGTACCTAAAGGAGCTTCTCAGATACAAAGGGAAAGCCAATTTTGCATGCAGATGAGAGCACTCTTGGAGACCTCTAAAACCACCCTCTCTGACACGCACGGTAAACATAATTGTCGGAGAAGGGAACGATGTCTCCATTAACCACGTCAAATTTGCCAACACACACAGACCAAAGGGTACCATCTCCCACGAACGGTACGATGACCTCGAAGGAAGTATCACCTTCAATAAGTCTAATGCCGACGGTTTGTGTTTCCCTCATTATGATGCTTTAGTTATTACTCTACGTATCATTAATACTGATGTCAGGAGAGTCATGATCGATGACGGAAGCGGCGCCTGCATTATCCATCCGAGAGTCCTCTCACATATGGGACTCGAGGACAGGATAACCCCTCGCTGCACAACTCTAACTGGTTTTAACGATGCGGTATAGTGCATATCATGAGAAGTGACCCTGCCCGTCCTCGCGGGAGGAGTCACTCTGGAAACTACCTTCTATGTGATGAACCAAGAGACAGCCTACAACGTCATCATCGGGCGTCCATGGATACATGCCATGCGAGCGGTCCCCTCAAGCTTATACCAAGTGATCAAATTCCCTACCCCATGGGAATATTCAGCATTAAAGGGGAGCCACGCACAGCGCAGGAATGTTATAAAATAACTCAGGACTGTGCCCACACCAGGCAACTGAACGGGGCGAGCGCAGAAGCATAGCAATCAGCCATGTCGGGGACCTAAGCGGACCCGACGGCTAACACTATAAGTGACCCAGGCGTCGTAGAAGCTTGTAAAGCTACGATTGAAGATCTCGGCCAGGTTCAACTAGATCGGGATGACCCCGAGAAAAAGGCATACATCGGTCACGGGCTCGCCAACCCGGGTAAGTACAGAGAATTCTTAACTAAACATGCAGACACGTTCGTTTTTTCCCATGAAGACATGCCAGGGATCTCACCAGATATTGCCACCCACCGGCTCAACGTGGACTCGTTACATCCGCCGGTAAATCAAATCAGGAGAAAATTCAATGCCGCTATCAATGAGGCGGTTCGCGAAGAAGTAGACTAGTTGCTAGCCAACGGCTCCATCAGGGAGTCGAAATACCCACAATGGGTTGCCAACGTGATGATGGTCAAAAAGAAGAGCGGGAAATGGAGGATGTGCGTGGACTTCACCAACCTAAACAAGGCCTGCCCTAAGGATTCCTTCCCCCTGCCTCACATCGACCAACTGATCGACTCCACCGCCGGACACGAGCTACTAAGTTTCTTAGACGTGTACTCTGGCTATAACCAAATCCTAATGGCCGAGGAAATCAAGAGAAAACCACCTTCATCACCCACCAAGGCACCTACTGTTACAGAGTGATGCCCTTCGGGCTAAAGAATGCGGGAGCTACTTACCAAAGGCTGGTCACCAAGATGTTCAAGGAGCAACTTGGGAAAACTATGGAGGTTTACATCGATGACATGCTAGTGAAATAAGCGAGGAAGGAGTATCATATCGATCACTTGCGAGAAGCCTTCGAGATATTGAACAAATATGGAATGAAGCTGAACCCCGAGAAATGCGCCTTTGGCGTGACGTCAAGGAAATTCCTTGGCTTCCTCGTATCCCAAAGAGAGATCGAAGTCAACCCCGACCAAATTAAGGCGAACACCTCGATACCCGAAGCAGTCAACAGCAAGAAACAGGTTCAGAAGTTGACAGGCCAAATAGTCGCCCTCTCTCGCTTCATCTCCCGATCATCAGATAGATGCCACAAGTTCTTCAGTGTGTTGAGAAAAGACAAACGGATTCCACTGAAATGACGAATGCGTCAAAGCCCTCCAAGAGTTGAAAGCGTATGTGACGTCCCCACCATTGTTGACAAAAGCAAAGCCGGGTGAACCCTTACAGACGTATCTGGCCATCTCAAAGGTCGCGGTCAGCGCAGTGCTCGTCCGCGAAGAAAAAGGTACACCATCACCTATCTATTATATTAGCAAAACTTTTGTGGACGCCAAGACTCAATACCCACACCTCGAGAAATTGGCGTTGGCATTGGTCACGGCTTCCAGAAAGCTGAGACCTATTTCCACTGCCATCCCATCCGAGTGGTTACCACTTTCCCTCTGAGAAGCATCCTGCACAAGCCCGAACTGTCGGGCTGTCTCGCCAGATGGGCCATTGAGCTCAACGAGTACGACATCACCTATATCCCCAGAACTGCCATCAAATCACAAGTCCTCGCTGACTTCGTGACTGATTTCAGTGCCAAAATCTCGCCTGAGGCAGAGAAGGAGGTCCTGCAAACAACTCCAAACATCGACCCCTGGATACTCCACACCGATGGGGCCGCGAACGCTTCGGGATCGGGACTGGGACTTGTCCTCGAAGTCCCCACATGCGAAGTCATTCGGCAGTCCATATGATGCCCCGAAATGACTAACAACGATGTAGAGTACAAAGCTGTTATTGCAAGTTTAAAACTAGCCGCTAGGTACAGGGCCCGCCGGCTGATCCTACATTATGCTCGCAACTTGTGGTAAATCAAGTCGCCGGGACTTATCAGGTCAAGGAGCAGAGGTTGCAAAAATACTGAATAGAGATCTGTAAGTTGATGGCCTAATTGGACGAATGCCGCTTCGAACAAGTTCGTAGGGTACACAACGCTGAAGCAGACGGATTGGCTAAATTGGCCGTGGCAGCCACCAACCTAAATAAAGAAAGCATTGTCACCCTCCTGCACTCCGCTATTGACCACAACGAGGTACTCTCCTTGCATCTAACTTGGGACTGGCGCAATCAATTTGTATCATATTTGCAGGATGAGAACCTACCACACGACAAAAAAGAAGGAAGAAAGATTCGCACACAAGCAGCGAGGTACTGCCTGGTGAATAACGACCTGTACAAAAGAACCTTTGGAGGACCCCTAGCTAAGTGTCTGGGCCCTAACCAGACGATGCCAGTGTTAGAAGAGGTCCACAAGGGTCATTGCGGCGCCCATACAGGAAACCGAGCACTCGTACGATGTCTAATATGGGCCGCATACTACTGGCCCACCATGAAAAAGGACGCGGCAGAATACGTCCGCTAATACGAATAATGTCAAAGGTTCGCCCCCTGATACATCAGCCAGGAGAGCCCCTCCACTCGGTCACATCTTCATGGCCCTTCATCAAATTGGGAATGGACATAGTCGGACCACTACCTATCGGATGAGGGAAGGTACGCTTCCTATTAGTTTTAACTGGCTATTTCTCTAAGTGGGTAGAAGCAGGTGCCTATGCCCAGATCCGCGAGCAAGAGGTGATAGCCTTCATCTGGAAAAAACATCATATGTCGCTTCGGCATCCCCAAAGAGATAACGTGTGACAATGGACGACAGTTCATAGGACAAAAGACAACCGACTTTTTCGATAAATGGCGTATCAAAAGAATACTCTCAACGCCATATCATCCACCCGCTAACGGTCAAGTAGAGTCGTCCAACAAGACCATACTAAACATCATGAACAAAAAACTCGAAGACGCCAAGGGATTGTGTCCCGAACTGCTGCCAGAAGTACTATAGTCACATAGGACCACCACCAAATCATCCATAGGAGAGACTTCCTACTCATTAGTCTACGGGATCGATTCCATCATACCAGTCGAAGTTGGCAAACCAAGCCTTAGATACTCGCACATAAGCGGAGAGGAGAACAACGCGAGCCAACTACAAAACTTAAACGAAGCCGAAGAAAGAAGAGAAATGGACCACATCAGGCTAGTGGCCCAAACATAGTAGGTCGAGAGATACTACAATAGAAGGACGAAAATCTGTCCGCTCAAGATAGGCGACTATGTGCTAAAGGCCAAAACACTAGCATCCAAAGACCCTAACGAAGGAAAGTTGGGCACCAATTGGGATGGGCCCTATAAAATCATCGCAGTAGCAGACAAAGGCTCCTTCAAGTTAGAAACCATGAACAAAAAGATACTCCAAAACAACTGGAACATCTCACACCTCAAACGTTTCCACTTCTGAAAGGTATCCCCCAAGCCGTACTCTTTTTCCCTAATCCGAGTTTTGTCCCAATTGGGTTTTCTCGGAGAGGTTTTTAATGAGGCGACGAAGGAGATGCCCGAAAATGTTTACGAGGTTATTCTGATACCCCAAGCGCACCGCCGATCGGCACAAATGGCGTATCACAGGGACTAGGACTAGGGCCATCTCCAATGTATGAAAAGCTACGACCTAGAAAGGCTACGGTCATCTCCAATGTATGAAAGACTATGGCCATCTCAAATGTATGAAAGGCTATGGCCATCTCCAATGTTAGAAAGGCTACGGCCATCTCAAATGAATGAAAGGCTACGGCCATCTCCAATGGTAGAAAGGCTACGGCCATCTCAAATGTATGAAAGGCTACGGCCATCTCCGATGTTAGAAAGGCCACGGCCATCTCAAATGTATGAAAGGCTACGGCCATCTACGATGTTAGAAAGGCCACAACTATCTCAAATGTATGAAAGGCTACGGCCACCGTAAATGCAAGAAAGGCCACGTCGATGAAGGGCTTCGGCCATCACCAACGTTAAAAAGGCTAAGGCCTTAACGCCGAGAGTAGAGACTACGGTCTCCTTAGTTCAAATTAAAAGGCTAAGGCATTAACGGAGAAAGGAGAGACTATGGCCTCCTCCATTCAAATTAAAAGGCTAAGGCTTTAACAGCGAAAGAAGAGACTACGGCCTCCTCCATTCAAATTAAAAGGCTAAGGCCTTAACGGCGAAAGGAGAGACTATGGCCTCCTCCATTAAAATTAAAAGGCTAAGGCCTTAACGACGAAAGGAAAGACTACGGTCTCCTCCATTCAAGATAAAAGGCTAGGCCTTAACGGCGAAAGGAGAGACTACGGTCTCCTCCGTTCAAAATAAAAGGATAAGGCCTTAACGGCGAAAGGAGAGACTACGGTCCCCTCCGTTCAAAATAAAAGGCTAAGGCCTTAACGGCGAAAAGAGAGACTATGGTCTCCTCCATTCAAATTAAAAGGCTAAGGCCTTAACGACGAAAGGAGAGACTACGGTCTCCTCCGTTCAAGATAAACGGCTAAGGCCTTAACGGCGAAAGGAGAGACTACGATCTCCTCCGTTCAAAATAAAAGGCTAAGGCCTTAACTGCGAAAGGAGAGACTATGGTACCCTTCATTCAAAATAACAGGCTAAGGCCTTAATGGCGAAAGGAGAGACTATGGTCTCCTCCGTTCAAGATAAAAGGCTAAGGCCTTAGCGGCGAAAGAAGAGACTACGGTCTGTTTCGTTCAAAATAAAAGGCTAAGGCCTTAACGGCGAAAGGAGAGACTATGGTCTCCTCCGTTCAAAATAAAAGGCTAAGGTCTTAACGGCGAAAGGAGAGACTACGGTCACCTCCGTTCAAAATAAAAGGCTAAGGCCTTAACGGCGAAAGGAGAGACTACTGTCTCCTCCATTCAAATTAAAAGGCTAAGGACTTAACGACGAAAGAAGAGACTACGGTCTCCTTCGTTCAAATTAAAATGCTAAGGCCTTCACGGCGAAAGGAGAGACTACGGTCTCCTCCGTTCAAGATAAAAGGCTAAGGCCTTAACGGCCAAAGGCGAGACTACGGTCTCCTCCGTTCAAGATAAAAATCTAAGGCCTTAATGGTGAAAGGATAGACTACGGTCTCCTCCGTTCAAAATAAAAGGCTAAGGCCTTAATGGAGAAAAGAGAGACTACGGTCCCCTCCGTTAAAAATAAAAGGCTAAGGCCTTAATGGCGAAAGGAGAAACTATGGTCTCCTCCATTCAAATTAAAAAGACTAAGGCCTTAACGGAGAAAGGAGAGACTACGGCCTCCTCCATTTAAAATAAAAGGCTAAGGCCTTTACGGCAAAAAGAAGAGACTATGGTCTCCTCCATTAAAAATAAAAGGCTAAGGCCTTAACGGCGAAAAGAAGAGACTGCAGTCTCCCCCATGAAAAATAAGAGGCCAAGGCCTTAGCGACGCAAGAAGAAACAGCGATAAATATAGGGTTACACCCCGAATAGTACAAAAATAAAAAAGAGGGGACACATATGTGGCATAAACAGTTCTCGAGAAATTGCCAAAAGTCTTATTAAACAAATCACAATATTACAGAAGAGTCTCGATTACAAAAAATACATATCCTAGCTAACTACCAAGACCCATGTCGCCCTCCTCCGCACCGGCTGCACCATCGTCACTTTCGTCCTGGAACACCCTATCGATCCAGGATTCGGTGCCCAGCTGATCTGCCTCTGCAAAGGAGCCGCCCGTCTGGCCCGGAGAGTCGGGGTCATACCCATAAGCTTCACGAGCGACCCAGACCAGGCGATGCTGAGTGTCAACCTCCGCCTCGGTGACTCTACCAACGGCTAGCAACTCCTCGAACACGGTCCGCCTCACCTCAACATACACGAGCATGTCTTGAGCTTCGCGGGACGTGTCGCCAGCCGGGGCAACGACCTCCACCTGCTGAGAGACTGCCATCCTAGCCGTGGCTGTCTAAAGCTTGGCCGCCAGGGCGTCAACCTTGGCACGTAATTCTGCCGCTTCCATCATTGCCACGCGACCAAGGTCCAGCTCCCCCTCCTGCTGCTGGAGAAGACTCTCCAATTCAGCGTTCCGGGTTACAGCGGCCAGCAAATCTATGTCCGCCTTCTCTAGTTGGGCCGTACGTTTTCGCAGCTGCTCCTCCGCTGCCTGCAAGCCTTCACGGAAGACTCGAAAGTCGGAGTCTTGAGTGTAGACGTCCGCCATCGTCTTATGCTTGTCTCAGACCTCTTTATATTTCTTTGATGCCTTTTGGAGGGCAGCAGCCTTCTTCCGCTCCCTCCGGCTCCGCTCCACCTCCAAGATGAGGGTCCGTAAAAAGAAAAGGAAAGAAAAAAGAAGACAAGTACCTGTAGAGCGGCACCAGTAACTCGACGAGACAGATCTCTGTCGCTTACAAACTTCAGAGACTCTGCCTCGGAAGCTCCGCACAGCAAAGACATGTCTGTTGCGGCCTGCTCACTCTCCAGCAGCAAGTTGTACCCCGTGGGGATCATAATCCGGCGAATAGGACCCGTCACCGCCATGTCCACCCGGGCGTACTCCTGCTGTGGCACGTCCGCATGTTTAGGGCCCGCCTCAGTACATTCCGATTACGGCACGTCCGCAGGTTCGAAGGCCGGCTCAGCAGCAGCATCCCCCTCATCTATTGCCCCACAGGCGACAGCCGGCGCGCTATCGTCCTCGACACACGAGGGAGCAACATCTACCACGCCCGCCCTCAAGAGGGTCGCCCTCTCCGACCGGATGGCATCAGCCATAAAAACCGGTCTTGAATCAGGGCGGCGAGTAACCACCTCTCTTTGTTCTACGGCCACCCCTTTTCCAAGGAGCAGCCTACGCCTCTTCCGCTCCAATAGCTCTTCGTCCGATGAAGCGCCCTTTTCAACAGGAGGGGGCGAAGGCGCAACGTCCGCCCCCGATACTGGGTCAATCACTAGCTCACTTGCAGGACGAGAAGGCCCGGGAACGTCAGCAAAGACTGACTCCCGGATTATAGTATCACACTCTGAATGGGCAGCGTCGGCAACGTCGTCGCCTGACACTCCCGCATCCGCTCGGTCATCCTCGGGCTGAGCAATCTCAGGGAGATCCCCCCTCCCGAGGAATATAAGCTCAAAATTCGACGGAGGGGAATTGGCGGCATGGCGTCTCCATCTCCGTGGCACATTCCGATCTGCCAAACACAAACAAACAAGAATTTCAGGTATAACACCGACGACGCCCAAATAAAAGGCAAGTTCGACAGATCAAAACAACCGCCATACCTGGAAGGTCGTACTTGGTGGTGAAGGCGACCCACGTCCTACACTCCTCAGCGTAGGGGATCAACCGCCTCACCCAGACTTTTATGTCTGGCACGGATTGAGGCGTACGCGCCCTCGCTGCATCCACAGAAAATAACAAATATAAGTATGTAAAGGTCACGAAAAGTCGAGCATACATAAAGACACTAAACACAAGGGACGATACTTACGGTTGTCGTTCCACGCCTCTGGAAACCCAGTCGGGTCCGAAAATAATTCCTCCGCCAACGGGTAGATCGGGAGTTTGCACCCCATTATGAAAGGATATTCATAAAAGGCACAGAATCCCGGCCTATGAACATTGGCCAGGTCCCTTCCATCCATATGCATAACGGCCGCATCCGCAATCCGGCAAGATACCTGGAGGTCATCTAAGAGAGGCCCGGTGTAGGTGGACCTCTCCCATGCAGGGGTGTCCACCCTCGTCGGGAAATCCCTCCAAACATATAGTTCACAAGGGAGAAGATTGTCCACAGACAAAGGGACAAGAGGTTTGCGAACCTTTCTGCATCCTTTGATGGCCGGGAGACTCTAGAGGTAGCCTCACCCTCTTCTGCTCCCCGGCGGCGATTACTCTTAGCCATTTTGGAATTTTCTTTTTATGTACTAAAGATACGACAGTAAGAACACGAGATCAACGTGAAGAGTTGCAAGTTCTATCAGGAAAAGCTAAGAAATAAAAATATCGAAAAACATTCTGATGATCCAAAGAGTGGAAAGTCTTGAAACTGCCCACTATTTATAATGAGTCGTTACACGAAATTCGAAGAGTTTTTGCACCGGAAAAGAGGCGGGAAACCAAAACGTCAAATCGCCTTTATGACCTGCATTGAAAATAACAACACTTATGACGCACGCCGTCAGCAGACGACGGTTAAGAAGAACGTGCCACGTGTACGCATATAAATCCAATATGGGTCGACTTTATCCACCCGTTGAAGATACACTTTGAGTACATCTCCAATAGGCGTAGTGACTATCTGTATTGGAGGCGGATCGGGGGTAAGATGAGGCGAAGCATGTATATACGTACGGCCGACTCGGATGCAATACGAGTCAGGCATGCCTCCTTACGTGGTCGCTAACACTGGGTGACGTCCTCCTTCGTGTCCGCACGGTGAATAGGATACGTCCTCATCCATAGTAGCGTATCAGCAAGCTAGTCCGAGTAGACGTCCCTAACTCCCCCTCCCCTGTGTTTTCGTTGTAATAGCAATAGCTTTGGGGCGATGTAATATTTCGGCGAGGGGGTCGTCCTTCTATAAAAGAAGGGTCCCCCTCATTTGTAACACAAGTATTATTAATTACTAATAATAAAACTCTCTCTCTACCATTTTTCTCTCTATTGTTATCTCTTTATTGTTTACTTGTTCAAGCACTTGATTAAGCTTCATCACATTCTTATAAGAAAAACATATACGATCTTTAAGATATATTACCATTGATTCTGATTTACCCTTCATTTATTCTTTGATTGTCCCTAACCCGCAGAGCAACCGATAGCTTTTGGGTCAAACAGTTCTTATTCTCATGCTTCTCCAATTTGGTTTTGAAAGCGATTTTAGATGTTTCAGTTTTCATCAGTCCACAACTTGATCAAAGGATCATCGCCATGGTTTAGGTGATAGTATGTATTGACCGTAGCCTACACTTCTTTGTTTATATTAAAATATATATGCATGCCAATCAGTCAAACTTGTGAATAGATCTCTTAGATGTTTATATACTGAGTTTCTTGCTTTTTAGTTATCCTAATTATGAGTTTATCTATTAATTTTTTTACAATATTTGTTTTTCATCTTTGGGTATGATTCTGCATTTTTTAGATTTCCTATGGGAGCCTTTATGATGTCACTCCAATATTTTCTTTTTCCATTTGGTTTTATCCTTTGTATTTATAAGAATAGTAAAAGCAGCTAATCAAGGAAGATGACGGGCGTGGAGACTGGATGAATAAGAAAATTCGTTCGTTTTGACGAGGTTTTGCTAAAGAGAATAGATATGATGAATAGGGAGAGAGACATAGAAACAAGGCCAAAAAAAGAAGATAATTAAGGAAAAGTAGAACTAATAGCTTGAATTGCCCAAAAAAGGGGTTACACCAGTACTTATCTTCCATTTATAAATTTTTACTTACTCATATATATACGGCTATATTTCAGCTTCAACCTTTTTCATGTTTCCCCTTGATGGGTCTACAGTAATCTAGGTCCACAAAAATGTGAGACAAAAAGATTACCTCATGCAACTAGTCTCAGTTGTATGAGACACAAAATAAAATTTTCCCGCAAATCGGAAGAATACCACAAAATAACTAGCACAAAAGGATGGGTTTATCGAAGTTTCTAACAATGATGATGGGACTGTAGCTCCCTCACCCCACAAACATTAAGAATAAAATACAGCAGTCAAAACAAGCTCCAATATAGCCAACCTCATTATCTTTTGAAACAGGCTTAAGTAAAAAAGATTTGAACCACAGAAAATTGTAAATAATGTCCCAAGACACTCGAACAGTATCATACAAAAAGAGAGACGATAGACTAACACCAGCTTCTCAATCTTCCTCCTCGGCCTCATTCTCGGCAATGTTGAAGTACCTCAACTCATAAACATTTCGATCCTTGTTTGAAGAAATAACTCGCAGCCAATCACGGACATTATTCTTCTTTAGATATTTCTTTGTCAGGTACTTCAAGTACCTACTCAAACAAAACAAAATTACGAGATTGCATTGGCTGATACTTTATTAAGAGAGACAGTTTGTTAGACACAACAGTTTGATAAAAAGGTAAAACAAAAACTGTAGAAAAACTCAGGTCAAGAAAGCTGATTGAAGTCACAAACGGAGGCCCCTTATACGCAGGCATGCAAAAGAAATTGGCACTAACCCCCTTAGAACATCTTTTAACAAAAGGACAGGACAAACCAGTTCTCTTTCTGCACAAATAGAATTCAATAAAATGAGGCTAATCAGCAATGTTTTACCCAAAAAAGAAAAAAGCAAGAAGACAAGTTCCAAAATAAATAAATCTGAAAAATGGTGTGCAATTGTAGCTTATGTTCTTAACCAATACAAGGGGACTATAGTACTGCAAGACAGGACAGAACCATAAGTTGTTTTCACAAAACCAGACTCAAAACATCATCCAGAATACACCATTCTCTACGAAAGAACGGTTGGACCAAAGTCTAGTGATTTTATAGTAGATAAGACTTAACAGAAGTCGAACCATCTAAATGCTCTTCAAAAAAAAGGAAAATGAGATGAGACATCAAAATTCTGGCACAACGCTTCAAACTCAAACAGTGTAGATACCCAATGACAAATGAAATAGGTTCTGATTTGGAGTGAGTAATAGTCCCCGGATCAAACATAACTTAAAGAATGTCCTGATTTGAAGAAACCACCTGACTAGCTAAAACAGAGTTGGGACAGAGTCTTCATTAGAATTAATAAAACTTTAAACTTTCCATTTTACCCTTGATGAGACAAATTTATAGCCATACAAATATCTATGACTTATTTTAGACCTTAAGTTCCAAAAGACTTTTTTGTTCTTTCTTAAACTACATATCTAGTTAAAGTGCAGCACATAAAAATGAAACAGAGGGAGTAGCATTCTATATTCTCCGCATTTTCCTTGGCTACCCATATAACTACGTTGAGCACATAACATATAAATCATAACTACTCGATGTCTATCTACTTATTTAGTTAAAAGTTGTGTCGTTATGCAAAAAAAAATCATAAAAAAGGTATATCCTCATATTAGATATATGCAACATAGGTCTAACCCAAGTATTGTGTTAAATTAAAGAGGACTGCCAGAAAATGAAGTTCCTCAACAAACTGACAAATTAAACCATGTTGTAATAAAGTAGAACGAAACAAGAGCGATAGAGAAAGAAGTGTGAGAATTGTTGTTAGATAATCTCATTCAAGTGTGTATTCATAGGTCCAAGAGTACCCTATTTATAAAGGGTGGAAGATTTAAGTAGGCAATTTAATAAATGCTCTAAATGGTGTATTAAACAAGGAATTCGGAAGTACTAATTGGACATCCACTTTTAAAAGTATTCAAACTACTTCCTCCCTGGATGTCCATTGCATTGCTGAATTTCTTGCTTTCATGTAAGAGTGGGACAACCATTTCTATGGAGGATTAATATCAAGGGAAGTGGAGCCGCTTTTCAAGTTTCGGCAAGCCATTCCTATCTGAAAGGTTTCTATGACTATTACATGTCATTGTTGTTTCATTTCAATTTCCAGTATAGAATTATTAAGGAAATATTGCAGTGGTTGTGTCCTTATTTATCTCTTAAATTTTCTTTTCACATTTTTTCTGTGTATTTCTATTATTCTTTTTATGTACTAAAAAGTTTTTTACACATGTGGTTGTAGGTTGCACGATCATTAGTTTCGGATTTGAATAATACGAATTCCATTCCTAATCCAAATTTATCAAATGCCTAACTAAATCCTTCATTAGTAAATATAAGGAATGTTGAATTGCGTAACACAAGTTATGCTGAATTTTTGTTTGTACATGAGCAACATGTAACTACAGAAGCAATTGTTTAGCTTTGTCAAATTGTATCCGAAAACTTAGATTTTCTTTTCTTCTCTTTTTTCTATGAAGTGAGAAGCATTGTTGATGTATCATGATTCTTTGTGATTGCTCATTAACCCTTCAGAATATGAAATTCGAAGGGGTACAATATCCACTATATGCAGACTTACTCTACAACATGGTCTACTCATATTTCCTCTACTATTTCAAGAAAAGAAGATAATCACAATGTTTAAATTGGCTATAGAAATATTTAGTAAAATGTTAGGTCAGATAAAGAAGACATCTCATGAAGCTTTAGGAGTGTCTTTTTGCTACTTTGCAGCGTAATTGTATCTATTTTTCTGGGGTTTCCCTCATAATTAATACAAAACTCCTACTCAACCCAGGAAAGTGAAATAATGAATGAGAAGAGCTTTCCTTACAGAATAGTATAAACAAAATTCCAGAAACATTTTGTCGTAAATTCACTGATGATATCTTTCAAGTCTGTGCAAAGCGCGGGCAACGTCACTAGTTTAAGCAATAACTTAAGAGGGCGTTTGGATAGAGTGTCCGAAACTTTTTTTGATGATTTTTTGGAGATAAAAATACCTTTTTAATGCTAAAAAAATACACAAATAGGCATTTTGCAGTAATATACTGCGAATTACTTTAACAGAAATTTAGCCGCTAAAGTAATTCACAGTATAGTACTACATTTTATTAAAAAATTATTTGTTTTAAGCAATTCGCAGTAATACACTGCGAATTACTTAAACGCATTGTATTGGCGTTTCATTTATGAGTATGGGCCCAGCTTTATTTTATCGGAAAAGGGTTCAAAATGCCCCTAAACTATTGGAAAAGGTATAAAAATACCTTTCATCCACCTATTGGGCTAAAAATACCCCTTCATCCACATTTTTATTTTTAGTTTTTTTATGCCCTTTAACCATTAGGTCAATGCCAAATTAAAAATAATTACTTAAAAAATATATTTTGCAAAATATTTTTATTTCTCTAAACTAATACCCAGTAGTTCACTAATTTAGTAAAGTATATTTTGCAAAATATTTTTATTTCTCTAAACTAATACACCAGTAGTTCACTAATTTAGTAAAGCATTTTTGGAAAAACAGAAAAAAATTATAAAAACAGAAAAAAAGTGTTCTTAATAAAATCATTTTTATAAACCAAAAAAATATTTTCAACAAAATATTTTTGTTTTTTCAGATTTTTTAAAGCACTTTTTTTTTGAAAAAAATCGGAAGTACAAATTTGTAAAAACTGAAAAAAAATATTTTCATTTTTTAACAAAATATTTTGGCTTTAAAAACTAAATTTTTTAAAAGAAAATGAAAGAAATATTATTCAAAAATAAAAATATTTTGTTGAAAATATTTTTTCAATTTTTAAAAAACGAAAATATTTTTGATAATAATAACAAAAAAATTTCTATTTTTACAATTTTTTCCAGTTTTTACAAAAAAGTGCGTTAAAAAACTGAAAAAATGAAAATAACTATTTATTTTTGTAAAAACTGAATTGTTTTTTTGTAAAAACTGAAAAAAGAAGAGGAAAACTTTACTAAATTAGTGGACTGTTGGTACCTTAGTTTAAAAAACAAAACTATTTTGCAAAATATTTTTTTAAGTAATTGTTTCTAGTTCAGCATTGAACTAACAGTCAAATGGCATGAACCAAAAAGGTTGATGGAGGGGTATTTTTAGCCCAATAGGTGGATGAAGGGTATTTTTAAACCTTTTCCAATAGTTTAGGGGCATTTTGAACCCTTTTCCGTTATTTTATTAATGCAATTCGCAGTACTATACTAATTAATAAAATAAAACTCTTTTTCTTCCTTGGACAACGACAGCCCATTAAAAAAACCTTCTCACTTTACTCCGAGGGTGGAGGACCAAAATTTGACCAGAAGGTTTTTTTAATTTGGGGGGTGTTTGAGTTCTGTCGTTGTCCAGGGAAGAAGAAGGGTTTTATTTCATTCATGCAATTCGCAATACTAAACTGCGAATTACTATACTGTGAATTACTAATTGCTTTAACGGCATTTTAATTATTTTTAGAAGACAAAGTGTTTCGTAAGTGCTTATTACAAGTTTCAAACACTTCTAATCCAATTACTTAACTGCTTATTTGAGAATAAATGTTGGCAATTAGTAGTATAACACTTTCTTACAAGTACTTTCAATCAGCAAATCCAATCTCTAATCAACTGCTTTTATGTCCTTATTAAGAAAATCAATTGCTTTTATGTATATGTGGTGCCTAGGCCAGCAAACCTCAATTAATGGTTGGAAATTAAGAATTTACTCTCAAAGCATGTGTCCTGTCCTTTGGGAATGATAGTGCTGATATGAAAGCACATTCGAATGAAGGCCAAATTTCTAGGGTTGCTTGGCACTATAGCCCCACTCACTTGAAGACCTTAGGTTATAACTAAAGCAAGTTGAGATTTTCGTCTAATCATTTCAACCATCAATGTAAGCTGTTCTAACAAACATAAAATATAAAGATTTATGGCGGCAACCCCGATTTTCACTTCAAAATTCCCAAGAACTTAGAGAGATTTTGACGATTCCAGCAGTTGTTAAGTAATGAAATAAAGAGAGATACCGCTTGGAGAAAGTGCTGTCGGAAGTGACAGTAATCTTGGTCTTGTCACGTGTGACGGTGACGGTGTCGCCCAAGGCACCGGCTTTTCCACCAACCTTAATGCGTTCCTGTAGAAACTTCTCAAGCGAGGCGATTTCCATGATTTTATCTTCCACCGGTTTCGAACAATCAATTATGAAGGTTGCACCCTTCTTCTTCCCACCCTTTGCTGCTCCACTACCTTTACTCATCTTCGAAATTGATTATCCAAATTCCTACCTACATTTCCAACAAAAAATAATAATTTTGAAATACTAGGAACACCAAACTGTACGATGCATTCAAGAGGAAATCTGAGAGTTTACCTGAGTTTAGTGTTTAAGGAAGAAGCTGTGCGCGATTGAGCAATATGAGGAGAGTGTTAGGGTTTTTGCGATACGATTCGATTCAGAAATTTATTGAGGTCCATGAACTTTTGGGCCCTGACTCGGAAGTGTCAAATTTTCTACCGGACCTCATTATGAATCATGAAAATAACGGGTCATTTTTATTTATACCCGTTTTTTATGTCACGTATTAATTTATATTTGCTTTGTAAAAAAAATTGCAAAAGTATCTTCTTTTTTGTATAACTTCAGCATATGGTATTGAAGTAGCAAAGACAATCACGTAAAACTTTAGCATTCTAGTAGACGAGTCTGAAGTAGCAAGTGCGTTGAACCAAGTGTGCTGAAGTTTTTGTTTGTAATTGTTGAACTTAAGCACTTTTTTGTAAAAACTGAAAAAAATAAGGGATCGCATAACTTTCACACAATTTCTATAACTTTAGTTTCATCATCATTCACAATACCACCTCTTTCTTGAACGGAGTCTGATCACGACCCGATCGGCTAAGCCGTCTCATTTGAGATGTATACCTCATAATTTGATTCTCGCTTTTCGGTTTCAATATCAGCACAATACTACCATGTATGTAGCATGTCATCCGATCTCGGTTCGATCGGCTAGGCCGCCTTACCAAGGCGTTTCCTTTTCCATCAATCACCTCATTTCAATCTTTATTTCACATATATAAATTCATAGGCACTTAGGGCCACAATTATCACATCATACTTGGCACTAAGCCACATTTCATAACTCACATTCCACATCACTTTCACTTTCAACATCATACTTATAATTTAAGATAATAGGCACATACAAGAGCAATTCAAGTTGTAAGCATAAAAAGAGATTCACATGATTTGGCATACTAATTACAATTTATACTTGACTTGAAATCAAGGCGATTTAGCATATTGTCCACGTTCTTCACATATAACCAATTTATCATGCATAGAATATTAAATATATTGGGACATACTTTTCACATATATTTTTGCAATACTAATTCCTTTAAAATAATAAATACTACGTCAATCAACTTCCGGACTTACAATTTTACATGGACACCATGGGAGTTCAATTTCTAAGAAGAGGGGGTTTTAGCCATATATACCTTGTTTAAGATTTTCTTAAGTTACTACGACGTTCCGGAAAATCTACTTTGAGACATAACAAAATTAAACACAAATTAGTAAGGTATTCATGGTTTAAGCTCGTTCGAGCATTTTATCGAATACTAGTTGAGCATCTTGATTTCAAATCTCTTTTACAAGGTTTCCTTCATTCCCAACCCAATCTTTACTTATTTATGTTCAACAATCTTTCCACAAACCTAATTTGTACATGCATGTATACATAATACTATTAATCCCAATAATCATACCTCAATAACCCATCTTATACCCCAAACTCGAAATTAAAGTCTAACGTAAAGAACCTTACCTCTTAGATGAAGAACATGTGATTGAATTCTTTGATTCTTTAAGACTTGAGCAAGAGATGGGTGATTATGAATATAGGTCCCTCATTTATCTCTATATACTCTCATCTCTCTCTAAAATCAGTAGGAAACGACCTCAAAATGAACGCCAAAGCCTATAGATTAAAATGGGGTCGATTTATAAAAATAGGAAAAATAATCCTTCGAAATCGGGTCTGCGATCGTAGAATGGACTGCAAAACCAGAATGTGGGCCGCAGAATGCACTCCCAAATAGGTGCCAAAAATTGGGCAATAGTGGCCCAATTTGCGGCATACCTGCGATCGCAAAGTCAATAATGCGACAGATTGCAACTGAAGATTCGACGCAGGATCGCATGTTTCCAGCCTTTGAGAATTTGATCATAACTTTGTGTAGGAATGTTCAAATGATGAACGGTTTAAAGCGTTAGAAACAACTGTCAAAGACCCTTAATTTGATAGGTTATTCACCACAAAAACTTATACTATTTAGATATTCTCATTCAAAGTATGGACTAGTGCAAGTACCTTTGGAATCTTAGCCTATTATGAATTTTTTCCATTTGGCTTACACTTAGGCTTCCCCTTGGACCCCACTTTACTTAATATACGACTCATACACTTGTTTACCAAATCCAATGGATGCCCATCATGTTAATAGCAAATAAAATATTATAATTAGCCTACGTAGCATTATGAAATCGTAGCAAAATCTTCCGGGGCCTTACACTAAGGGGGCCTTGTTATTATGTTTCTACTGTTTTCACTCTTCCTATAAATAAGACTCTGTTGGATATATTATCATGTAACTGATTTCAATGTTTTAAATTGAAATGATAAACTTATGACAGAACTGATTTTAAAGTTATATGTTTTGAAGTGCTAGTCAGTGCTTTCAGTACCTATTTATTTTAGTTAGTTGGCGTATTCACATTAGTCCGTGTACCTTGTGCGCAGATCCAGATGCCTGAGAGGCCGAGTGAGAGCTTTCAGTTGTTTTGCATCATTTGCCGGGGATTTCGAGGTAGCTGCATGGCATCTGCAATCCTGATTTTCCCTTCTATCATTTTACTTTTTCGCATTTCTACACTATCTATGTAGTAGGTTGTTCAGACTTGTATTAGAGGCTCTAGACTCGTGACACTATATCAATGTAGGCTGTGTAGTTTCTATGTCTTGTTGATTTTTGCATATCTTTCTTGTTGTTTTTAACACTTGTTATGATAATTGGTAATTAAACAGTGTTAGCAAATGACTTATTAAATAAAAATGGGTAGTGGTTTGATAGATGATCTGGTCTGCCTAGTAATATGATAGGCGCCATCACGATCGGTATTTGGGGTCGTGACATCTTGGGTACAGAAAAATTCTTGGTAGGGAGTGCTTTCCTTGAATGGGACCTTATGCGGCGCGAATTTATATAAAGTTGGGTTTCAATGCGAGTACCGGACACGGGATGAGAAACTAAAAAATAGAGTACTGTGATGACAAACTTTTGCAGTAGGCAACATTGTACAATCGGGACCATTGGACCATTCGTCTTTTACGGGTTACCAATTTTGGACTTTATTGGTTGAACACATTAATTTTTTTTTTATTATTTGAAATTGATCAATTTATCTTCGATTAATTTATAGTCTATTTACTATAGTATCGTTAGAAAATATTTTATTTTTAGTATTGACTCCCAAAGAAAATTGGGGTAAATTTGGACTTCTTTTAAGAATATGAAAACCACTTATTTCACTTTGGTTAGAACGAATATGAGATAATTTGATAATAATAGCGAAATAAATAGACCAAAAGTGTAATATATAGCAAAAATAAATAATGTCAATCAAATACTACAGAAGGAAAGTAACCAGAACCTTTTAAAATTATTGTGCTAATTTTTGAACGAAATATATAGTGTAAACAACTACAGCAATTAAGCAAAGATACCAAGTCTTTAACTTTTTTTGTGTTATTATTGCTTTCAATTTTTGGTTTCCAATATGATTATTCTTTGTGCGGAGAATAACTAGTTACTGAAAATTTATAAACATGAGGAACATGTGTTATTAATTTATCTTCAAATTTAAAAATTACCAAAACTGTACAATAATTTGCTTCACATTATTATCTTTTTAATTCTTTTGTGCTTCAAAAGATAAGTACAAGTCTTATTATTTCATTGCCTATAAATACCTCTATTGCGTTACTGCTTATTCACGACTCTGAATAGCAATATTTTTTATTATTAAAATTCCTATCCTTTTTTACTCATTCAAAGAAACTATGGCTCGCTCCTTGTGTTTCATGGCATTTGCAGTCTTGGCAATGATGCTCTTTGTTGCCTATGGTTTGTCTCCATTTTTACCCCTAAAATCTCATAAAAATATTATATATAATTTATGACATAACTTTGTTTCTTGCTATCCAGTTACTTAATTACCCAAGTCTTCTTTTGAGTAAAATAAATATAAATTATATCTACATGACTGGTATAAATTATGATAATGAACATGAAGTTAAATTTCTTATGATTTTTTCAAGTAATTTGTTGTTTGATTACCGCATAAATTTTCAAGTGCGGTCCTCTTTTTTTTTCCTTTTTCTTTTTATGCATTTCTTGTTATAGTGAAAAATTAATTTGTAGTATATGACGGTTTTGAGAAATCCTGAAAAGATGTACATATTTTCATTAGTTCTTTCAGAATAGTATAAGAACAATATATTTCATTAGAAAAAAAAAAAGGCAGCCTTGTGCATAAAACATGCCATTCACACGGGGTACGAGGAAGGCTGCACCCACGGAGTGTGACATAGAAAACCTACTGTAATTCAAGCATTATTAATTACTTCCACTGCTTTCATGACTCGAACGCAGTAAATATATTCATGTTTAAAAGTTTTCTTTCAATTCCATCTAATTTATTTTGTTCTAACATTTGATAGTAAGTGTGAATGATTGTAGATGTGCAAGCTAGACCACATTGCGGACCAGCAGGATGTGTATGCACAAAAGCTCCATTACAAGGATTATGCATTACCGAACTACTATGCAGAAAAGCTTGTATCAGAGAGAAATTTACTGATGGTCATTGTAGCAAAATCCTCAGAAAATGCATATGCACAAAGCCATGTATGTTTCATGAGAAGATGACCAAAATAGGAGCAGAAACTTTGGTTGAGGAAGCAAAAACTTTGGCTGCAGCGTTGTTGGAAGAAGAGATAATGGATAACTAATTAGTGATTAGAAGAAAGGATTAATTTAGAGTCACACATAATAAAGTTGCGGCCTTTCTTAAAAGTTAAAATTAAAGGTAGTACTGGCTTTAGTAGCCTTTTGTTACCTAAAATAATGGTGGCACCTTAATCCTTGTCAAAAAATGATCTTCTATGGTCATTGCACTCCCATTATATTTAAGGCCCCTATTTTCTACTTGTCACTTATTGTTCTCGTGTTAAATAGGCTAGATTTTTTACCTTTTTAATGAATTACGACTACTTGCCTTAAATGGCTTATTTGTACGCTTAGTTGTTATTTATTGAATTGTGTGGTTGTTCAGTATTCATTGTAGCGAATTCTTAATTTGAGACGATATTTTCTTTTTGTTTCTGCTTAATTTCCATTACTCGTAGAGGACTCTTGTGTTTAGGTTTCTTAATCAAATGCATTTATTGACTTTTTATATTGTGCGATGGGATAGAATTGCATGCCACAATGGGTAAAATAAAGGTTGATTGATACGGTAAAATAAGGGTGAATTTATACCGATACAGTAGGGTCGGGTTGCACGCTGCAATAGCTGAAATAAGGGTGGATTGGTATGGAAATGATGGTATAAGATACTAAAATGTTATATGGTGAGATCGGATTGCACGCCACAATATATATCTATTTATTATTGCCAATGTTATTACGATTGAATGGGGATGATTTTGTAGTACAGTGGGACTGGATTGCACGCCGCAACAGTCATGCGTTTTTGTTTCCTTATTGTGTTGTGTTGGCTTCGGTATTTTCATGCGAGACTCCAAAGATTGGTAATACTGGCAGTACCGGTTTTCATTCTCGGGTTGAGTTATTTTCATGTATTTATTGTTTATACGTTCAAGTATTTTACTTACTATCATTATCTTTATACTGCGCACAAGTTATAGTGTAAGTGACTCGCCTTAACCTCGTTATTACTTTGTCAAGGTTAGTCTCGGAACTTACAAAATACATAGGGTTGGTTATACTCATACTACACTCTGCACTTCCAGTGCAGATTTTGGATTCGGTGCCAATAGGAATGGCAAACGGGGTGGGGCGGGGCGGGGCGGGGCATAATTTTTAAAAAAAAAATTAACGCGGGGCGGTGCGGATCGCGGGTTGAAATTGGCAACTCTAGGCCGCAATTGGTATGTGTAGTTACAGCCTTTTTGGTCTCTTACTACCTTATTGGTCTCAAATTTGGATATAACTTCACCGTTTCTGTTAAAATATAAGGTTTTTTATGCCTTTCATTATGTCCTTAGCTTGTTGGGACGCACACATGTTATTAATTAGTTGGTCTCTATATAAACTTAATTAACACCAAAGTTTGCATATATCGCCATATTGCTTGTGTAGAAATGATTTTGTTTAACACGTTCTTGAAGTCCTCATTAAGCACGAGACTCATAGGATCTTTGGGATTTTCAATTCGGTGTCTAATATTTGCATTGAAATTCAGCTAAGTTCGAATTTTGACCGAAAAGTTCAATATTAGAGGTAAATTTCTGTCTAATGAAGCCCATTTCATATGCATAACTCGAACTTAAAATATCTGATTAAGGATAAAGGATGATTTTATCGCAACTCTTGGTATGATTATTTCAATTGTAGATTAGAAATGGGAAAGAAAAGTTAGAATGGATGAGTTTGAATAAAGATTTGCATTACTTAGTTATCATGTGGCATATGCTATACAATCGTATATGTATTTATCTTTTGTAATTGAGACAAGTAATCTGGTATATACTAAAGAATCGTATATGCTTCACCAGTCCTTTAATGCTCGGATACAAGTATATTGCAAAAAAAAATTACTTGGTTTACTAGATCGGATTAAAAAAATTAAAATAATATATATGCGGGGTGGGGCGGGGCAGTTTTTCGCGGAGCGGGGCGGTGCGGTTTTTCGCGGGGCGGGGTGGTTAAAATTAGAAAATTTTATTTTGCGGGGCGGTGTGGGGCGGGTTGGAGTTTTCGCGGGTGTGCGCGGGTGTGCCCCGCAACCGCCCCGCCCTGCACCGTTTGCCATCCCTAGGTGCCAACGGCGGTCATTAGCATGCTCGAGTTGGTTATCAGGGTGGAGACTTGAGGTACATCTGCTTGGCGTCTGTAGATCATAAAGTCCCCTTCCTCCTACTTTAACTGTGTAGTTTCTATGAGACAACTCTATGTTTTATTCGTACCTTCATATGTAGTATTTTAGTAGCTCGTGCACTTGTGACACCAGATTCAAGTTGTATTAGAGTTTTTAGTTGTTATATTTTCCAGCCAAGAGTTTAATTAAGTTATATTGATTTTTTTTAATTATTCAATTTGAACCGTTAAAAATAAATAATTACTCTAACATTGGATTGCCTAGCGATACGAATACTAGGCGTCATCACCATCCCAAACGTGGAAATTCAGAATCGTGAAATAGACAATTCGGGTCTGATCGCCCACATGAATGCAGATGGCCTGGCTATAGCACATTAAAACTTGGGAATCGGACGGAATTCAAATTTTTATAGCCTTAAAATGCCATAACACGAGGAACAATTATATCGAAGCCTTGACTATTATACTTTAGGTCTGTTCTGCTTGTGGAGCAAAATTTGAGATAATTCGGGTCCGGTCACACTGGCGTGGGCTAGCACACGAAAATCTTTCAATCAGGCGGAATTTCAATTTTATAGTTCTAAAACGCCAAAAAAGAGGAATGGTCATGGCATAACAATAACTATTGTTCCATATATCGTTTTTGAAGGACCGGCAAAATTTTATGCAATATTAGGGGTGTGCATTCGATTGCTCGATTCGATTTTGGCTCTTATCGATAATTACTTATCGATTATCGATCTGTACATATGCTTATCGTTATCGTTTCAATAAGGTTTCGATTTTTCCGATTTCGATTTATTAATTTTTGGGGCTTATCAATTCGGTTATCGATTACACCAATAAGAAAATTTGGGGAATTCAACGGAAAGTATATCGCTATAAACACGCCTAACAAATATGGACAAAAAAAGCTAAAATAAGACGAACACTGTTTATAACATAAAAATTGTGTCAATAGACATATGCAACGAAACTAAAGTAAGGGATCAAATATATGCCACCAACACTCCAACGGTATTAAAAAAAATAAAAATATATCATCACTGCTAATTCTATTTTTCATTAATTTGAACTTCATTCTCTTCAGCTTTAAATAAGATCATTCCTTAAATGTGGTAGATGAAATAATTAGGGGTGTGCATTCGATTGGCCAATAGAATCCACAACTCAAGACTTTGGAGGCCGTCCTCACTCCCCCATGGTGACCACCATAGGAAGAGGAGTGGCAAGCCCCAAGTCTATTTTTTCGATTTCATTTATCGATGAACCAATAACAAATAATCGAACCGATTCGAATGAACACCCCTGGCAATTATGATCCGATTACTCCGGTTCTGCTCTAGAAAACTCGATCTACACAAATAACCTAAAATTGAACCCTATTTTTTATTTCAACAATGTCTAAGTGATCCTAAAAAGACAACCTTTTCTATTCCACTGTCTTTCAAGAGTCACTAATGTACGCATAAAATTGGATTCTTATTTATTTTATTTATTTATTGATTTATTTTGCTATTTCAAATTGAGCAATTTTACCTTCGATCAAACTTATAGTCTATTTGTTACCTTATAGTTAAAATTAATTTATTTTATTATGACACCTAACGAAAAAGTGGAGTAAATTAGGACTTTTTTTTTTTACTAAGAATGTGAACTACTCAATTTCATTTTGGGTAGAAAACTATGAGACAATTTACCAGTGATAGTGAAATAAATAGACGAAAATTAAACAATGAATCAAATACTACAGAAGATAAATAACTAGAACCTTTTTACTTATTTGCTACTTTTTGAATGAAGTATTTACCGGGGAAACAACTACATAGATTAAGCAAAGGGAACTGCAAATCAAAATTATGATATAACAAGTAATTTATGGTTCATTACATACGAAATCTTTAAGCTTGTTTAGATGGTACAACTATAACCACGGAAAGCTATAGAAATCGCTCGGGGTAGAAGAAATATCGAAAAATCAAATTAACTCGAAAAGTTTAATTGAACTAAATTGACGTGTTAACAAAATTATTGAGCTAATCTTATATTAGTTTTGATGATTACAGCAGTTATGAAAGAACATAATCAGGTCTTTTAATTTGAAAATATTTATTGATCTAATTAAAGTTAGCTTTGAGGATTAGTTAAATTCTTTGTCGGACTACTAAGAATTGATATAAGTCTGACGTTGGTACCATGATCAGAATGGGAAAATTTCACATTTCAACAACTGAGATCTTAGATCTTATGCCAACTTAAAAGGTTAAGGCAAGTATTGTTCAAAACTGTTTAATGCCGTTGATATTTGTGAATATGGTAATTACAAGGAGTTGTTTGTTCTTTATAGGAAGAATAACTAGTTACTGAAATTTTTTGAATCATGATGATTGTAATGACCCCACCAATCATTTTAATAATTTACTGGAAGGGCACGCGAAATAGATAACTACTTACTAGGCTCTGATCACTTATTAACTGCATTTTCCGTATTTGTTTCTGCTATTGTGCGTGGTCGGGAAGATTCATTATGTGTTTTGGAGTGTTTCAGGATACTTAGTCCCTAAATGAGAGTTTTAACCTTAAAATTAGGACTGTAGTTGGAGCAGTGTGAAGACTACCTCGGAATGAAATTATGTTGGATCCGTTAGCTCCGTTTGATGATTTCGGGCTTAGGGGCATGTTCAGATTGTGTTATGAAGCTCCGTAGCTTAATTAAGCTTCAAATGTCGAAAGTTGAATTTTTGAAGTTTCCGGTTCGATAGTGAGAATTTGATATCAGGGTCGGAATGGTTTTCCAGAAGTTGGAGTAGGTCAATTTCAGGTAATTCGGATGAGGTTTGATACCCTTTTTGATCAAAAGCGAAAATTAAATATTTTGAAATCCTTAGGCTTGAATCCCAAGGTGTTTTGATGATTTGATGTTGTTTTGAGTGTTCCGTAGGTGGGTACAAGTTTGAATAGTGGCATAGGTTGTTCGTATTTTTGGTTGACGTCCCGAGGGCCTCGGGATGATTTTGGAAGGTTGTCGAAAGAATTGGAAGTGGTTTGAAGCAACTAAAGCCTCTCATCTTCGGTCATACACGCACCTGCGGTTGGATACCACAAGTGTGGAGCCGCAGAAGCGAAAAAGGGGAGAGCTAGCAGATCGTAATAATCAAGAGACCAAATGAAAAATACAAGAGACAAGTGTTATTAATTAGAAAGAAATGTGTAGAGATCTTTTATTGATGATATTGGTTTGGTCTATCTCTCCATAGAGAGGTTCAGAGCCTTACAATAATGTTCTTTTTTCCCGTAATATGGGGGGTATTGTTGTGTGTTCTCCCTTTCTTGGAAGTAGTGGTGAAAAAGAAGAAGAAGCAGCCCCCTTTCTAGGGTTCCTTCTCTTAGTATTTATAGGCATAAGATGCGTGAGCTGGCATTGACGGCCGTTACTATGCTGAGGTTCCATCCTTACGATGGCGGAAAGGCTGTAGCCTTAATGATCGAGTTGGCTAATAATCGGGTATCGTAGCTAATAAGTGGTCATACCATTTATTAACTTCAAATTAGCTTAGGACATAGTTAATCTCGCTAATTATCTCGAGGTCATATTTTGACCCATACAGTTAGTCCCTCCGCTTATCGAGGTCGTGCCTTGACCGCGCTTGATGAGCGGACTTTTCTGGAAGCTGTTTCGGTCGAGCTCAATAATGGCCCTAGTCGTTTTTATGTGGGAGATTATGCCATTGAAGTGAATGGCCATAGTCATTTTTTGTTGATAACCTTGACCATGTGAGTAACTTCGATCGTAGTCGAGTTGCTTGCATACATTTTGAGGATGGCTGTAGCCACCTATTCATTGGGAATGGTCGTAGCCTTAATACTGTGGATGGCCTTAGCCGTTTACATACTGGAGATGGCCATATCATTAACACTATGGACGGCCTTAGCCGTTTCCATACTGGAGATGGCCATAGGCCTTAACATTGTGAACGGCCTTAGCCGTTTACATACTGGAGATGGCCGTAGGCCTTAACATTGTGGACGACCTTAGGCGTTTACATACTAGAGATGGCCATAGGCCTTAACATTGTGGACATCATTAGCCATTGACATACTGGAGATGGTCGTAGGCCTTAACATTGTGGACGCCCTTAGCCATTTACATACTGGAGATGGCCATAGGCTTTAACATTGTGGACGACCTTAGTCGTTTACATACTAGAGATGGATGTAGGCCTTAACATTGTGGACGGCCTTAGCCGTTTATATACTGGAGATGGCCATAGGCCTTAACATTGTGGACGGCCTTAGCCGTTTACATACTGGAGATGGCCATAGGCCTTAACATTGTGGACGACCTTAGTCGTGTACATACTGAAGATGGCCATAGGCCTTAACATTGTGGACGGCCTTAGCCGTTTACATACTGGAGATGGCCATAGGCCTTAACATTGTGGACGACCTTAGCCGCTTATATACTAGAGATGGCCATAGGCCTCAATACTGTGGGGGTGGCCGCAACCTTTTGTTCGTTGGAAATAGCCGTGATTATTTTGTCGACGACCATTATTTTTGTATGGTGTCGATGTTATTTAATCATCACGGCCAGGGGGAGTATAAACTTACTTACCATGTGTTTTGGCGACGTCCAAAGTGTTGGAAGTACGCAGGACGTTACCCGAAACATTCTCGAATCATTATAACCATTTTGAAGGTGAAGCGCCGGTTGGCGACTGAAAATCCGCTTCATGGAGTTCTGTTATTATAGCACATGTTTCTGTAGAATCAGACAGTTTTGCGGTTGGACAACCAATTAATGATGACTATTGGAATTCGTGAGAGCCATCTGTGTCGCTTATATATAAGGGGTTGAGGCGTTAGTTTCTCACTTTTCGTAATTTGCTTAAGAGAAATCTCTGAAGAACTTTCTTCGCTTAGCTAGTTCGTCGTTGTTGTTGCTCTTCGGTTGTTGTAATATCCATCTTCATTCGTTGATTCTTACTTCTTTCCGATCTCTTCGATCAGAAAATGGCAAGTAGTTCCTCTAGAAATGTTGCTCAGGCCAAGGTGACATTATCGCTTCGACGATTCAAACATCAATTCCAGTAGCTGAGAGGGGAGGTAGTTCCTCAGCAACTGATTTGGTTGGAAAATCAGGCACCATTGTGTTGGCGGGGGCGGGAGCCTCGACTTTCCCAATCGGCGGATGGAGAGATGGGCACCGTATGCGAAGGGTCTGATTCTGAGTCCGACCTGGACCTGACAATGTCCGCATGCTTCAGGACGGCCATACCTGCACAATGGTGCATGCGAAAAAGTAGTTCTGTTACATTAAGATCCCTTCTAAGCAGAACTTGCTGCTTCAAGAGGAGAATCTGGTGCCTTCGTTCGAGGTTCTGTGCTCGGAGGCGGAGAGCACGTCGTTGAAGGGCATCTCAGATGTCAGGCTGATGGGAGAGGCGGCCGCGTAGGGTTTGACGCTACGTGTGGTAACTTAGTTTCTCTTTGTTTCAGTTGGTTGATTTTTTTCTGATTATTGTTTCGTTCTTGTAGCTATTTTTGTTAGAGGTGGAGAGCATCCGCCGAGCTAACGTCCGTTCGGGGATTTGCTCACAGTCACGGGAGAAGTACCATCGCTACCGCGACTGGTGCCGTGGGATGTGTGAGCATATAAGGAACGACCCCCGGAACCGGGGTCTCGTCGAAGAGCTGGCGAGGCGAGAACATCAAATGCAGCAAACCCTTGGCAGGGTTAATACTCTAGAGGAGCAGCTTCATCGTAAAAACGAGGAGATGGAAGCCGGGAGAAGGGCTGCTACTGAAAGGGGACGCCAAGATCGGGCAATGGTAGCAGAGGCCTTTGAAACTTTGACCAGGCAGGTGGTCATTTTGGAGACAAGGTCGATGCCTTGAGGCTGCAGGCGAGGGACGCCATGTCGAGGGTAGGAAAGTTGGAGACGGCGGACCACGTTCATGAACGGGGACGGGAGCTGGAGAGGGCTGCTGCAGCCTTTCGAGAGAGAGAGCTGGAGGAACACATTGGCATCTATGATCGGGATGCCCAGACTGTGGTGGATCGAATTAAGGCCTTAGAGGTCGAGAACCAGCGCTTGAGGTATCAGGCTACCTCTTTCGGCCAGGCTCGTGATCTTTGGACGTTTTCCGAGGCTCAATTTGACGTGTCGAGGAGACTATGGGAGGCCGCCATTGTACTTGAAGCATCTTATGAAGGAGTGCGTCAAAAGGCTCATGAGGCCCGTGTTGACTATAGCTTTGATCCAGCTACGCCAGGGGTTGATGCTGGTGCTGAGAGCATTGGTAATGTTGGTGGTGGAGCGGGTGGCACCGAGTGAAAAGGATTTGTTATACTTTTCTTGTTTTCGTTAACGTTTGGCTAACTTTTTTTTGTTTTCTTTTCTTTCTTTCTCATTTACTAGCCTTGGCCGAGTGTAAGCATGGATGACCCGTTGTAATTAAAGATGTAAATATATGCGATTTTATTTTCCTCTGTTCTGCCTAGTGTTTATTTTGTACCTTTCCTCATGTCTTGGACCGTAATGGAGGTGATGGCCTTGACCATGATAATGTTGGCGGCCTTAGCTAGATAGGTGCCTTCGAGTGTCATCGAGTCGTTTGCTTGCCTTAGTCATAGACTAGGTCGAATGTTTAGCGGTGATGTCATTGGCCGTGATTAAGCTCTTTTCGTTTATCGCTTCTCTTTTACTTGGAGTAAACAAGTTGTGGCCATTATTTGGTGATAGTGGCACTTAGCCTTAGTCCCATTTCGGGCGTGGTCGAACTACTGGTCATGATGGTAGGGAACGCGGCCTTATGCTTCGACCGAGGTCGAACTTTACGTTTCCCGAATTTTTGTTCGATTTGGGTGTACTTACTTGAATGGCGAGGGAGCTTAACATGTTTCTCCGTCCGTGGCTCTTCGGGTTTGAGGACAAACGTGTTCGGCCTTGTTGTTTGAGCAAGATTGGGATTGTAATGGTGAAGGCATATGGACTTAGTCGTTGTTCTACCGTAGTTGTGTCTTGCGATTTTTACTGGCGAAGGCGCATGGCCTGAGTCCCGATCCAACTTGAAGTTGGACTTTTCTGTGAAGGCACGCAGACTGAGTCAATGTTCAACCGTTGTAGAATCTTGTAAATTGTTTTGATAGCGAACGCGCATAGCTTGAGTCTCAGTTTGACCGTAGTTGAACCTCGATAATTTTTGTGGTGAAGGCGCATATCCTGAGTCACAGTTCAACTTGTAGTTGAACGTTTTGGTGAAGGCGCGTAGCATGAGTCGGTATTCAACCGTAGTTGAATCTTGTAATTCTTTGTTGACGAAGGCGCATAGCCTGGGTCACAATTCAACTTGTAGTTGAACGTTTTGGTCAAGGCATGTGGTCTGAGTCGCTATTCAACCTTAATTGAATCTTGTAACTTTTTTTTCGTTCGCGAAGGCGCATAGCCTGAGTCGTTATTCAACCGTAGGTGAATCTTTTAATTTTTTGTTGGTGAAGGTGCATAGCCTGAGACCCAGTTAAACATATAGTTGAACTTTTTGGTAAAGCCCGAGTCGCTATTCAACCGTAGTTGAATCTTGTAACTTTTTTTTGGTGAAGGCACGTAGCCTGAGTCGCTATTCAACCATAATTGAATCTTGTAATTTTTTGTTGGCGAAGGCGCATAGCCTGAGTCCCAATTCAACTTATAGTTGAACTTTTTGGTGAAGGCACGTAGCCTGAGTCACTATTCAACCGTAGTTGAATCTTGTAACTTTTTTTGTTGGCGAAGGCGCATAGACTGAGTCGCTATTCAACCATAGTTGAATCGTGTAATTTTTTGTTGGCGAAGGCACATAGCCTGAGTCCCAGTTCAACTTATAGTTGAACTTTTTGGTGAATGCACGTAGCCTGAGTCGCTATTCAACCGTAGTTGAATCTTGTAACTTTTTTTTGTTGGCGAAGGCGCATAGCCTGAGTCACTATTCAATCTTAGTTGAATCTTCTAATTTTTTGTTGGCGAAGGTGCATAGCCTGAGTCCCAGTTCAACTTATAGTTGAACTTTTTGGTGTAGGCACGTAGCCTGAGTCGCTATTCAACCGTAGTTGAATATTGTAACTTTTTTTGTTAGCGAAGGCGCACAGCCTGAGTCGCTATTCAACCGTAGTTGAATCTTGTAATTTTTTGTTGGCGAAGGCGCATAGCCTAAGTCGCTATTCAACCGTAGTTGAATCTTGTAATTTTTTGTTAGCGAAGGCGCATAGCCTGAGTCCTAGTTCAACTTATAGTTGAACTTTTAATTTTATGTTGGCGAAGGTGCATAGCCTGAGTCCCAGTTTAACTTGTAGTTTATCTTTTTGGTGAAGGCACGTAGCCTGAGTCGCTATTCAACCGTAGTTGAATCTTGTAACTTTTTTTGTTAGCGAAGGCGCATAGCTTGAGTTGCTATTCTACCGTAGTTGACTCTTGTAATTTTTTGTTGGCGAAGGCGCATAGCCTGAGTCACTATTCAACCGTAGTTGAATCTTGTATTTTTTTTTGGCGAAGGCGCATAGCCTGAGTCCCAGTTCAACTTATAGTTGAACTTTTAATTTTATGTTGGCGAAGGCGCATAGCCTGAGTCCCAGTTCAATTTGTAGTTGAACTTTTTGGTGAAGGCACGTAGCCTGAGTCACTATTAAACCGTAGTTGAATCTTGTATTGTTTTTTGTTGGCGAAAGCACATAGCCTGAGTCAATATTCAACCGTAGTTGAATCTTGTAATTTTTTGTTTGCGAAGGCGCATAGCCTGAGTCGCTATTCAACCGTAGTTGAATCTTGTAATTTTTTTGTTGGTGAAGGCGCATAGCCTGAGTCGCTATTCAACCGTTGTTGAATCTTGTAATTTTTTGTTGGCGAAGGCGCATAGCCTGAGTCCCAGTTCAACTTATAGTTGAACTTTTAATTTTATGTTGGCGAAGGCGCATAACCTTAGTCCTAGTTCAACTTGTAGTTGAACTTTTTGGTGAAGGCACGTAGCTTGAGTCTCTATTCAATCGTAGTTGAATCTTGTAATTTTTTGTTGGAAAAGGCGCATAGCCTGTGTCCCAGTTCAACTTATAGTTGAACTTTTAATTTTATGTTGGCGAAGGCGCATAGCCTGAGTCCCAGTTCAACTTGTAGTTGAACTTTTTGGTGAAGGCACGTAGCTTGAGTCGTTATTCAACCGTAGTTGAATCTTGTAATTTTTTGTTGGCGAAGGCGCATAACCTGAATCTGGTTTTGTCGGTGTTTGAGTGTTGAAGCTTGGTTTTTATTCGAGATCTTGGGCAGCTTCTGCGCTATCCTCCCAATCGGGACATGTAGGCTGGCTTGAGGTGACTCTCAGTTCGAGATATCTCCATGCCGATTTCTAACTGGATTTCGCATCAGGGATGCGAGGGTGCCTTACAGCGATCCTCTCTCGGGGGGGAGGGGAACTTCTTCTTCTTCTTGCTTGTACTATCCGAGAGAGGAGTGATAGAGGATTTGGATCTCGATTCGAGATCTTCAAGTTCCCTTTGTCTGATACATCGCTTCAGCTTGTTTGAGCTGGGTTGTTCTTTGGCGTTTCTTTCCTTTTGGTCCAGGGAAGAACTACGCGATTCTGCTATGAAATCCCCACAGATGGCGCCAAATTATTTAGGTCGAAGTTATCACATACTTTGCAAGCATAAAACAATGAAAATATATTGAGGACCAATCATAGCAGATCGTAATAATCGAGAGACCAAATGAAAAATACAAGAGACAAGTGTTGTTCATTAGAAAGAAATATGTAGAGATCTTTTATTGATGATATTGTTTTGGTCTATATCTCCATAGAGAGGTTCAGAGCCTTACAATGATGTTCTTTTTTCCCGTAATATGGGGGGTATTGTTGTGTGTTCTCCCTTTCTTGGGAGTAGTGGTGAAGAAGAAGAAGAAGCAGCCCCCTTTCTAGGGTTCCTTCTCTTAATATTTATAGGCGTAAGATGCATGAGCTGCCACTGACGGTAGTGACTATGCTGAGGTTCCGTCCTTATGATGGTGGAAAGGCCGTAGCCTTAATGATTGAGTTGGCTGGTGATCGCGTATCGTAGTTAATAAGTGGTCATACCATTTATTAACTTCGAATTAGCTTAGGACATAGTTAATCTCGTTAATTATCTCGAGGTCATATTTTGACCCATACAGGACCATTGGACCATTCGTCTTTTGCGGGTCACTAATTTTTGACTTTATTGGTTGAACACATTAAATTTATAATTTTTATTATTCGAAATTGATCAATTTATCTTGTATACTCTATTTATTATAGTATCGTTAGAAAATATTTTACTTTTAGTATTGACTCCCAAATAAAATTGGGGTAAATTTGGACTTCTTTTAAGAATGTGAAAACCACTTATTTCACTTTGGTTAGAACGAACATGAGACAATTTGCTAACGATAGCGAAATAAATAGACAAAAAGTGTAACATATAGCAAAAATAAATAATTTCAATCAAATACTACAGAACCTTTTAAAATTATTTTGCTACTTTTTGAACGAAATATATAGTGGAAACAACTATATCAATTAAGCAAAGAGAACTGCAAAATAAAGATACCAAGTCTTTAACTTTTTTTTTTTTTTTTTTAACCACCAAAAGCTATAGAAATTGCTTTCAAATTTAATATGGTTATTCTTTTTGCGGAGAATAACTAGTTACTGAAAATTTATAAACATGTGGAACATGTGTTATTAATTTATCTTCAAATTTCAAAATTACCTAAACTGTACAATAATTTGCTTCACATTATTATTTTGTTTTTATTCTTTTTTGCTTCAAAAGATAAGTACAAGTCTTATTATTTCATTGCCTATAAATACCTCTATTGAATTACTGCTCATTCACCACTCTGAATAGCAATCTTTCTTATTATTAAAATTCCTATCCTCCTTTTTTACTCATTCAAAGAAACTATGGCTCGCTCCTTATGTTTCATGGCATTTGCAGTCTTGGCAATGATGCTATTTGTTGCCTATGGTTTGTCTCCATTTTTATCCCTAAAATCCCATACAAACATTAATGTGGAATCTATGATATAACTCTATTCTGGCTATCCAGTCACTTAATTACGCAAGTATTCTTTTGAGTAAAACAAGTATAAATTATATCCGCATGACAGGTTTAAATTATAATAATGAACATGAAGTTAAACTTCTAATTTTCAAGTACTTTCGCCTTTTTTTGATGCATTTGTTGTTGGAGCGACAAATTAATTTATAGTTTATGTTTGGCGGCTTTGAGAAATCCTGAAAAAAATATACATGTTCTTTCAAAATAGTATGAGAACAATATATTTCTTTAGAAAAAAAAGGGCAGCCTGGAGCACAAAGCATGCCGCATTTCACGCAGGGGTGTGATATAGACAGACAACCTACTCTAATACAAGCATTAATAACTGCTTCAACCGCATTCATGGCTCAAACCCTTAGCTCCATGGCCGTGAATTCATTCATGTTTAAAAGCTTTCTTTTAATTCCATCTTTATTTTATTCTAACATTTGATTGTAAATGTTAATGATTGTAGAGGTGCAAGCTAGAGAATGCAAAACAGAAAGCAACACATTTCCTGGATTATGCATTACCAAACCACCATGCAGAAAAGCTTGTATCAGTGAGAAATTTACTGATGGTCATTGTAGCAAAATCCTCAGAAGGTGCCTATGCACAAAGCCATGTGTGTTTGATGAGAAGATGACCAAAATAGGAGCAGAAACTTTGGTTGAGGAAGCAAAAACTTTGGCTGCAGCGTTGTTGGAAGAAGAGATAATGGATAACTAATTAGTGATTAGACAAAAGGATTAATTTAGAGTCACACATAATAAAGTTGCTGCCTTTCTTAAAATTAATGGTAGTACTGGCTTTAGTAGCCTTTTGTTACCTAAAATAAGTGTGGCACCTTAATCCTTTTTGGATCTTGTATTAAGTTTATATATGTTTTAACAAAAAATGATCTTCTATGGTCATTGCACTCCCATTATATTTAAGTGTTGCAGTGTATATGCGAGGTGTCGAGTGTTTATACGATGCCAAATTACTTGTTTCTTAATTTTCCTCATTCCATTAATTATTTTCATCTATGTATTAACTATTACATTCTTTAAATGTTTCCCAAGCCCCTATTTTCTACTTGTCACTTATTGTTCTCGTGTTAAATAGGCTAGACTTTTTACCTTTTTAATGAATTACTATTACTTGCCTTAAATGGCTTATTTGTACTCTTAGTTGTTATCTATTGATTTGTGTGGTTGTTCAGTATTTATTGTAGCGAAATCTCAATTTGAGACGATATTTTCCTTCTGTTTCCGCTTAATTTTCATTACTCGTAGAGGACTCTTGTGTTTAGGTTTCTTAATTAAATGCATTTATTGATTTTTTATATTGTGCGATGGGATAGAATTGCATGCCATAACGGGTAAAATAAAGGTTGATTGATACGGTAAAATAAGGGTGAATTTATACCGATACAGTAGGATCGGGTTGCACACTACAATATGTGAAATAAGGGTGGATTGATACGGAACGGATGGTATAACATACTAATTTTGTTATATGGTGAGATCGGATTGCACGCCACAACACACACACATATACATACATATATATATATATATATATATATATATATATATTGTCAATGTTATTACGGTTGAATGAGGATGATTTTGTAGTACAGTGGGACTGGATTGCACGCCGCAACAATCATGCGTTTTTGTTTCCTTATCGTGTTGTGTTGGCTTCGGTATTTTCATGCGAGACTAAGGGTGTAATGTGGGCCGGTCCCGGACCGGGACCGCGGGCCTGGCGGTCCCAACGGTCCTGGTGGGTCGGTCCTGCCGAGCCGGTGTTCAAGGGGGGCTAAAGCCCGTAACGGGCCGGTCCTTACGCGTAGGACCGCGAAGACCGGGACCGGGTAGCGGTCCTGGGCCGGTCTTCACGGGCCTGGCGGGCCCCAACCGGTCCCAACGGTAATATTTAAAATTTTTTTTTTTTTTTTAAAAAATGGCCCAACGGCCAGATTTAAAAACTAGCCGTTGGAGGTCAAAAATAGCCGTTTTTGGCTATCAAAATTTAGCCAAATGGTCCCCAAACTTTAATATAACCCCAAACTTTATATAATTACACTTTTTCCCAATTCTCAACTATAAATACCCCCCCCCCCATTATTTCATTTTAACTCACCAATTCATCAATCTATCTTAATCTCTCTCAATCTCTCTCAATTGCTTATATTATTATTCCAATTTTGTGAAATTTTGTGAAGTTGGTGAATTGAAGTATTCAAGTCTTCAAGTCTTCAACAATTTGCAATTTTCAATTTTGAAGAAGTTGTTCGTCAATTCGGTAAAGTCGTTCCAACTCTTAATTTTTAAGAATATATTTTGTGTTATTTTGTTTGCATAAATATAATTAAAATGGCATTTTCATTGAAAAAAATGTTTAGTGCTAAGGGAAAAGCTAAAATGGGTGAAAGTAGTCGTCAACCAACTAACCTTCCTCCCCCCCCCCGGTTCCCCGACCTACCCGTCCTAGTGGTCCAATTATTCTTGATAGTGATAATCCCTATTTTTAATTTAGCGATACTGAATTTTGTCATAATATTTCACGAGAAGATCAACTAGATAATGAAATTATGACTGCTCTTTATCCTAATTTACAACATCGTAGGCAATTGGATTTTGATGAAACCCAAGAGGATTTTGATGAAACTCAACAGGATGTAGATGAAACCCAAGAGGATTTAGATGACACACCTACTAGTCCAGCTAATAACCCAACTGAACCACAACACCCACCTGTACAAACACCGACTTTTAATAGACAACCTTCTAAACGCCAAGAAACCTCATTAGTTTGGCAATTTTTTACTCAACTAGGAGATCAAAATAAGGCTCAATGTAAAAATTGTAATAAATTGTTGGTTCATGAATATACGCGTAGTGGCACGAGTACTTTGACTAGACACATAAGAACACACCCTACTGAAAAAGCTAAATATAACAGATTAAAAGCACAGCTAGAGGGGACAAGTGTAGAAAAAGCGGGTAACGCTAGTACAGGTTCTAATCTAGTTCAACCTGGAATAAATACTGTCAACGGAGGTATATTATATTACGATCCAAACAAAGATAGGGAAGAATTAGCAAAGATGGTTACCGTTATGTGTTTACCGTATACTTTTCCTTCTAATCCTAATTTTGTGCATTATATTAGAAAAGTTTTTAATCCTACTTATAAAGGTTGGCCTCCTGCAACAGTTAAGGCCGATGTATATAAATTTAAACATGAATACGAACAATATTTACGGTATTTATTTAGTCATATAACTAATAGAATTTTTATTACCACCGATATTGGTAGAAGTAATAATGATTGTGACTACCTAACTGTTACTAGTCACTGGATTGACGAGGAGTGGATAATGCAAAAACGCATTCTTGCGTATAGAATAATTAACTCCCGTCACACAGGTAAGTTTATCGCTAACACTGTTGGTGATATTTGTAGATATTTCCGCATTAATGATAAAATAATGTCAATTTCTATGGATAATACTTCTAGTAACACTAGTGCAGTAGGCACTCTTACAAATAAGCCTTACAAAATTCTAGGCCAACTGTTCCAACCCCTACTTCGTCTACTTCACAGTCGTCCAAAAGAGCCGCGGGCTTGAGGGCACTTAAATCTTGGACGGAGTTTAGGGGTTCTCAAGGAGATAATTTTGACGAATCTTCCCATCTAAATGAGCTTCAAGTTTATTTGTCGGAGGGACTAGAGAAGGAGAATCCAGACGGGAGTTTTTAGCTTTTGGAATGGTGGAAGTTACAGGAAAAACATTTTCCTGTTCTTGCAAGGATGACTCGCGATATATTATCTATTCAAGCTTCAACAGTTGCATCAGAGAGCGCCTTCAGTCAAGCAAGACTTCAAATAGGAGATCATAGAGCAACTATGAGGGAGATCTTGGAGAAGTCAGTACTATTTAGAGATTGGATCCGCTCGGAAAGAAGAAACTTTGGACTTGCAGAATCACAACCGGATGTGGATGACGCTTACGAAGAAATGATTGCAGAGCTTGCTGAGGATGCTGCTTCGCCGGGAAGTGGTGATAAACAAGCTTCTTTTCCACCACCGCCAACGGAACCTCCTCCAAATCTTGAAGGATTTATGAGATTTGTTAGAGATATGTAGATTGTGTTGTAAATTGTACTTTGGCACATCTTATTTAGTTTTTTTTCTTTTAATGGTGGTATTAGTACCTTGTTGTGCTCATTCCATTGGGGGAGAGAAGATTAATAAAGATATGTCATTTTTAGTAATAAAAATTATTACACAAGTTTTTGATTTATCTCTTAATACAATATATATATCTATTTCATACATATACATATAATATATATACATAATATATATTATATATATACATAACATATAAACTTAATACATATATATAAGTTAAGTTTATATATGTTAAGTATATATATATATATATATAACTTAACTTATATATATACTTAATATAAGTACTTAATACATATATATATATATATATATATATATATATATATATATATATATATATATATAACTTAACTTATATACTTAACTTATATAAACTTAATATATATATATACTTAACATATATAAATTTAACATATATAAATACTAAACATATATATACTTAACATACATACATACACACACACACACACACACACATATATATATATATATATATATATATAGTTAACATATATATACTTATTAAATAATTTTTTTTATTAAAAGCCCACGAAGCCCGCCAGGCCCGGGACCATGTGGGCTTAGGCCCGTCACGGGCCGGTCTTACCCACCAAGCCCACGAAGACCGGGACCGCCAGGCCCGGGACCGCCAAAAAAAAGACCGTTTAGGACCGGGACCGCCAGGACCAGGACCGCGAGGCCCGTTTAGGCCCGGGACCGGCCCAGAATACACCCTTATGCGAGACTCCAAAGATTGGTAATACTGGCAGTACCAGTTTTCTTTCTTAGGTTGAGTTATGTTCATGTATTTACTGTTTATTCGTTCAAGTATTTTACTTCCTATCATTATCTTTATACTATGCACAAGTTATAGTGTAAGTGACTCGCCTTAACCTCGTTATTACTTTGTCAATGTTAGTCTCGGAACTTACAAAATACATAGGGTTGGATATACTCATACTACACTCTGCACTTCCAGTGCAGATTTTGGATTCGGTGCCAATGACGGTCATTAGCGTGCTCGGGTTGGCTGTCAGGGTGGAGACTTGAGGTACAATTGCTTGGCGTCTGTAGATCATAAAGTCCCCTTCCTCCTACCTTAACTGTGTAGTTTCTATGAGACAACTCTATGCTTTATTCGTACCTTCATATGTAGTATTTTAGTAGCTCGTGCACTTGTGACACCAGACTCAGGTTGTATTTGAGTTTTTAGTTGATATATTTTCCAGCCTTTACTTCAGAGTTTAATTAAGTTATATTGATTTTTTTTATTATTCAATTTGAACCGTTAAAAATAAATAATTACTCTAACATTGGATTGCCTAGCGATACGAATATTAGGCGTCATCACCATCCCAAACGTGGAAATTCAGAGTCTTGAAATAGACAATTCGGATCTGATCGCCCATAATGAATGAAGATGGCATGGGCTATAGCAAATTAAAACTTGGGAATCGGACGGAATTCAAGTATTTATAGCCTTAAAATGCCATAAAATAAGGAACAATTATATCGAAGCCTTGACTATTATGCTTTAGGTCATTTCTACTTGTGGAGAAATTTTTTAGATAATTTGGGTCCGGTCACACTAGCGTGGGCTAGCACACGAAAATCTTGGAATCGGGCGGAATTTCAATTTTATAGTTCTAAAACGCCAAAAAAGAGGAATGGTCATGGCGTAACAATAACTATTTATCATTTTTGAAGGACCGGCAAAATTTTATGCAATTATTAGGGGTGTGCATTCGATTGCTCGATTCGATTTTGACTCTTATCGATAATTACTTATCGATTATCGATTTGTACATATGCTTATCGTTATCGTTTCAATAAGGTTTCGATTTTTTCGATTTCGATTTATTAATTTTTGGGGCTTATCGATTCGATTATCGACTACACCAATAAGAAAATTTGCGGAATTCCACGGAAAGTATATCGCTATAAACACGCCTAACTAATATGGACAAAAAAAGCTAAAATAAGACGAACACTGTTTATAACATAAAAATTGTGTCAATAGTCATATGCAACGAAACTAAAGTAGGAGATCAAATATATGCCACCAACACTCCCACGGTATTAAAAAAAAAAATACATCATCACTGCTAATTCTATTTTTCATTAATTTGAACTTCATTCTCTTCAACTTTAAATATGATCATTCCTTAAATGTGGTAGATGAAATAATTAGGGGTGTGCATTCGATTTATCGATTCGATTTTGACCCTTATCGATAATTACTTATCGATTATCGATTTGTACAACTGCTTATCGTTATCGTTTCAATAAGGTTTCCATTTTTTCGATTTCATTTATCGATGAACCGATAACAAATAATTGATTCAATTTATCGATAAACCGATTCGAATGAACACCCCTAGCAATTATGATCCGGTTACTCCGGTTCTGCTCTAGAAAACTCGATCTACACGAATAACCTAAAATTGAACCCTACTTTTTATTGAGAATTTTTCACAAAAGACATTCATTAAGACCTAATTAGCAATAAATAGAAACCCTTTCCTATATTACGTGATATAGATATGTTTTACGTTATTTTATGATGTATATAGTGTATTAAACAAATTGTGTTCAATAATACAACATGAAATGACGCCGCACAAACAGAGATTCCTGTAAATCATGATTTGTACTTAGGTGTATTAGGCTGTATTAAGCGGGGGAAAAATAACGTTCAGCGCAAATCATGGAAAAGTGAATCTGTATTTAGGTGTATTAAGCTGTATTAAGCGGCATCATTTCACAAAAAACGGGAGTTATACCATAAATTGATGAGAGAAAAATATTTTGTACCATCTAATAAGACTTAAATATAGGAAAGTATTAAATTTAAATTTTTTGCTACAAAATAAAAAAAGATTATTATATTATGTAAAATCTTAAAAAGGTATTTATATGTTATAAATAAGGTAATAACTTATTCTATAGGTGGTAATTTTTTCTTTTTTTATTTCAACAATGTCTAAGTGATCTTAAAAAGACAGCCTTATCTGTTCCACAATGCCAGGATCATTATTACCGAGGATTTGCCAATACACACGTTTTTAACATTCAAGTAAAAAAACAATTATTAACCAACCTACTATAGTACGTTGTTAGGACCATTTGGACCACTGTCTTTCAAGAGTCACTAATGTGCGCATAAAATTGGATTCTTATTTATTTTATTTATTTATTGATTTATTTTGCTATTTCAAATTGAGCAATTTTACCTTCGATCAAACTTATAGTCTATTTATTACCTTATAGTTAAAATTAATTTATTTTATTATGACACCTAACGAAAAAGTGGAGTAAATTAGGACTTTTTTTTACTAAGACTGTGAACTACTCAATTTCATTTTGGTTAGAAAAATATGAGACAATTTACCAGTGATAGTGAAATAAATAGACGAAAACTAAACAATCAATTAAATACTACAGAAGATAAATAAGTAGTACCTTTTTACTTATTTGCTACTTTTTGAATGAAGTATTTACAGGGGAAACAACTACATTGATTAAGCAAAGGGAACTGCAAATCAAAATTATGATATAACAAGTAATTTATGATCTTTAAACTTGTTTAGATGGTACAACTATAACAACGGAAAGCTATAGAAATCACTCGGGCAACAAGAAATATCGAAAAATCAAATTAACTCGAAAAGTTTAATTGAACTAAATTGACGTGTTAACAAAATTATTGAGCTAATCTTATATTAGTTTTGATGATTACAGCAGTTATGAAAGAATATAATCAAGTCTTTTAATTTGAAAATATTTATTGATCTAATTAAAGTTAGCTTTGAGGATTAGTTAAATTCTTTGTCGGACTACTAAGAATTGATATAAGTCTGACGTTGGTACCATGATCAGAAACAGATCTTAGATCTTATTTCTAACTTTAAAAGTTAAGGCAAGTATTGTTCAAAACCGTTTAATGGCGTTGATATTTGTGAATATGGTAATTACAAGGAGTTGTTTGTTCTTTATAGGAACAATAACTAGTTACTGAAATTTTTTGAATCCTGATGAATTGTAGTGACCCCACCAATCATTTTAATAATTTACTGGAAGGGCACTCGAAATAGCTAATTACTTACTAGCCCCGATCACTTATTAACTGCTTTTTTCGTATTTGTTTCTACTGTTGGGCGTGGCCGGGAAGATTCATTATGTGTTTTGGAGTGTTTCAGGATACTTAGTCCCTAAATAAGAGCTTTAACCTTAAAATAGGACCGTAGTTGGAGCAGTGTGAAGACTACCTCAGAATGAAATTATGTTGGATCCGTTAGCTCCGTTGGATGATTTCGGGCTTAGGAGCATATTCGGATTGTGTTTTGAAGGTCCGAAGCTTAATTAGGCTTCAAATGTCGAAAGTTGAATTTTTTAAGTTTCCGGTTCGATAGTGAGAATTTGATATCAGGGTTGGAATGGATTTCCAGAAGTTGGAGTAGGTCAATTTCAGGTAATTTGGATGAGGTTGATACCCTTTTTGATCAAAAGCGAAAATTTAAAAGTTTTAAAATCCTTAGGCTTGAATCCCAGGGTGTTTTGATGATTTGATGTTGTTTTGAGTGTTCCGTAGGTGGGTACAAGTTTGAATAGTGGCATAGGTTGTTCGTATTTTGGTTGACGTCCCGAGGGCCTCGGGATGATTTTGGAAGGTTGTCGAAAGAATTGGAAGTGGTTTGGAGCAGCTAAAGCCTCTCATCTTCGGTCATACACGCACTTGCGGTTGGAGACCGCAAGTGTGGAGCCGCAGAAGCGAAATTGGGGAGAGTTAGCTGGGACTGCAAATGTAATAACCAAAAAAAGAATATTAATACATATTCATTAGTTGTGAAATTAGAATTATTTAGTTTGTAATTATTGGATTAAATACTAAGTTAGTGGAAGAGAATTTATCCTGATATATAAATAATATACTAATTTTTATTTCTTTTTCTAGTGATCCAATTTACATTACATATGATAGTTAAATAGTCATGTGCCTTAGATAATAAAAGTAACTAACTGGGTCAATTTACAACATATAGAAATACTCCAATAAACATGGAATTCATAATCAGTTCATGATAATCACATTATAAGGACTCACGGTCATACTAGACACCAAGTATAGATACTCGTCACCATGCCTATACATCATACTCGATCACATAGCAATTACAAACAAGACTCAACTCCTATTCCCTCAAGCTAGGGTTAGACCAAACACTTACCTTAAATCCTTGAAGTCTGCTTAACCTTCAACGTTTGCTTTACCTCGTGATTCAACTCCAGTTCGTTCGAATCTAATCACAATTTGTTCAATTACTTTAATAAATACTATATGAATTGGTTTGAATGCATAAAAATGGTTTTCGCAAGTTTTACTCAAAAATTCGCAAAACGCCCCCGTACCCACGTGGTCGAAACTCGAGGTTCGGACCAAAACTCAATCACCTATAACCCCACGAATCCAAAGATATAATTTGTTTTAAGATTCGACCCCAAATTGGGGTTGAATTACCCAAAATTCTCAAAACCCTAACTCTACCCAAAACCTATATTGTTTTCATGATTTAGGTCTACGAATTTGATAAATGATGATAGAAAGTGAAGAAGACGAGTTAGTTAATACTTACCCAAGAATTTTTGGTGAAGATTACCTCTAAAAATCATCTATGTGCTGTGGAGAGACAGGGTTTATGAAAAGTGGGAATAAATCCCGTATTGCTACTATTCTGAACTTTTTAAAAAACAAAATCACAGAAGGGATTACCTTTTGCGACCGCAACACCAAGTACGCGTTCGTGATGAAGAAAAACATGGGGGGCAGGGGGGCATCGTGTTCGCGGTTGGGAGCATGCAAACGCGAAGAAGGAAAAGCTGGGCCCTGTGAAAATGGCCTACACGAACGCGAGCAGGTAGATGCGAACGCATAGAAGAGATTGAAGGAGCTATGTGAACGGGGGGAAAAGGGCCGCGAATGCGGAAGATGCAATTGACAAGGAACTGCAAACGCGAGTCTGAGGCTGCGTTCACGAAGAACAATTATCTGGGTAAAAATTGCAGAAAAATCTGCTACCATTCCAAGTGTAAAAACACCCCGAACAACCTCCAAAACTGTAACGACCCGGCCCGTCGTTACGGGAATTTCCACCCCGTTACCGTGCATGTACATATATTATGCTTTTAAAACAGGTATTGGAGTATATCGGGTGAGTTAGGAGTGATTTGGATTGAAAATGAAACAAATAGCATGTTTGAAGAAAGCTTGAATATGAAAAGTCAACCAAGAGTTGACTATTGAGTTAGAGTGCTCGGAACCGGATTCGGATGATTCGACTAGTTCCGGGGGATCAATTATGACTTAGGAGAACAATCGGAATTGAATTCGGAGGTCCGGTGTAGTTTTAAGCTTGAATTGGCGAAGGTTGAATTTTGGCGAAATCCGAACGGTAGGTGAGATTTTGATCCGGGGGTCGGAATGGGATTCCGACAGTGGCAGTAGCTTCGTTAGGTGATTTTGGATATGCCTGCAAATTTTCAGGTCATTCGGACATCGTTTGATCGAGTTTTGGATTGAATGTTAGTTTTGAAAGTTTTGAATAAACATAAGCTTGAATCCGTGTGTAATTGATGATTTTGATGTTTAGGATGGTGTTTTTATGATTGGAACAAGTCCGTATCGTGTTTTGGAGTATGTTGGTGGTTTTCGTTGGGGTCCCGGGGGCCTCGGGGGGAATCCGGACCATCATCCGGCACTTTGGAGCAAGGAATGGTCTGCTGTAAATTGCAGACCACTGGGCACCAGTTAAGCCTTCGCGTTCGCGAGGGCTAGGCCCGCGTTCGCGTAGGCTGGGGCCAGTTGGCCATCGCGTTCGCGAGGTAACATGCCGCGTTCGCGAAGGAGAAGGTTGGAACGCATCGCGTTCGCGAGGGTGAAGGACGCGGACGCGTAAGAGGAAAAGACGAGGCATCGCGTTCGCGTGGTCTGGGACGCGAACGCGTAGAGGAAAAATCCGGGCTAGGAAGATTGGTCTTCGCGAACGCGTGACTGTACGTCGCGTTCGCGATGAAGGAACGGAGCAAGGCATCGCGTTCGCGTGGAGACCATCGCGAACGCGTAGGGTAAAATCGTCCGGCAGTGAATTAAAATCACAGAACAGAGGGCTCTCGGGTTCATTAACCCAAAACACAATTTTTGAGCCCTAGAGAGAAGAAATCACGGGAAAACGCTGGGAAATCATCGGGTATTCGTCGGAGGTAAGATTCTTGACTCAAAAACATCAATTTATGGTAGTATTAGCATCAATCTTCATGAAATTGGGTTGAAATCTTGAAGAAATGTGGCTTAAGTATTAAAAACGGGATTTTTGGATTTGGAGGGTCATTTGAACTCCGATTTCGATAAATTTTATATGTATGGACTCGTGGCGAGACGAGGGTTCCAGAAATGTGAATTTCGTAAATTTTCGGAATGTGGGCCCGGGGCTCGGGTTTTGACAACTTTGGGAATTTTGATGTAAATTGAGTTGTATTGATTGGGTGTCGTCCCATTGGCCTAATTTGTTGTATTTCTACCGTATTTGATCAGATTCTACGCGTGCGGAGCTTGATTCTCGTGGCAAGGGCATTGCGGAGTAGTCGTCACGCCGTATTGAGGTGAGTAATAGATGTGGGTGATGACCAGCGGGTTCGAAACCCCGGTATACCACTTTGTGACGCTGTATAGCGGCGAGACACGCACACTCTTGAGAGTGCGGGGTCGATCATGAACCGGAGACTACATATTAGTCCAACCTGTTGATATTATATTATTGGCTATTCTAGAGCCGTCGAACCTCCTTCTCGGATGGTTGTATATATATATATATATTGTGATAATGGCCACTCTTGAGCCGAGGAACCCCCTTCTTGGGCGGTTGATTATACATGTGGGCCGTGAGCCGGTTATTGGATCCCGCGAGGATCGTTATCATTGTCTTATCACATAGACATGCTAGTTTACTACTAGTCCGCAGCTATTTTTGTTATTATGCTAATTCCAATCTCTGGAACTTGGTATTACTGTTTTCTAACTGAAAAATGATAAAAGAGTTTTCAAAAACTACTTTTGAGCCTGCGAGGTTGTATCTGCATATTAGCTGACTAGTAGTGGATCGGGCTGCACGCCGCAGCAAGATATATGTTGGATCGGACTGCACGCCGCAGGAATATCTCTATGAGATGTGCTTGGGCTGTAGGAGCCCCTCCGGAGTCTGAACCCCCACAGTGAGCACGGGTACCCAAAATTGGAGTCGGGCTACACGCCGTAGCGGTCATATCATGCATTGCATTGCATTTAGCTACATCTGCTAGCTGTTATGCTTTTTATTGGTATTTGTTGGTATAGGTACAGGGAATATTAATTCTATGACAGGGTAGCTGATGATAGCTTTACATAGTGTTTTATTGCGGATTTCTTATCTGCGCTGTCTTACCCTTGTTTATTACCACTGAGTCTGGCAGTACTCATTTTACTCCCTGCACCTTGTGTGCAGATCCAGGTACCTCTCAGCAGTGATCCAGTAGTTGTGCGAGGCGACGTTTGTGGATATTCGAGGTAGCTGCAGAGTCCGCAGGACCCGATACTCCTTCCTACTGTCTTTTGATTTTGTATTGACATTTCTTTCCGCACTTGGTATTCTTGTAAACCTTTTTGTACTCATGTTCGGTAGAGGCTCATGACTCTTGACCCTTCGGTCTATGGGAGTTAGTATAATTGGGACTTGGTTTCCCCGTTTTTCGTTATAAGTATTATTATTGTTTCATATTTTGAAATGCTTAAATGGGTTAAAGAGAGCTTCTAGCTCCGTTGTTGATGTTGATTGGTCAGGCTGGCTTAGCAATGTGCTGGGCGCCATCACGACCGGATTTGGGGTCGTGACAAGTTGGTATCAGAGCCACTCATGAGTCTTGAGCCGGTTAGTAGAGTCTTGTGGATCGGTACGGGGACACCTGTACTTATCCTCGGGAGGCTGCGAACCTTTAGGAAAACTTCACTTTTCTTGAACTCCGTCGTGCGATCTTATTGTTCTGAGAACTAAATTTCTATAATCTATTCTCTCGCAGATGGCGAGAACGCGAGCATCAGTACGAGGTGGACGACCTCCATTGCCACCTGTTAGAGGCCGTGGGCGCGGTCGTACTAGAGTTAGAGGTAGGGCAGCTGAGGCAGTGCCAGCTGACCCGCCTGTTGTACCAGTTCAGGAGCAACCCCCAGTAGTTGATGCTCCAGCAGTCCCAGTTCAGGGCCAGACTATATCTATTGCTATTCCTGGTCTTCAGGAGACTCTTGCCCAGATTTTATCAGTGTGTTCCGGTTTGGCTCAGGTAGTTTCAGCTACCGCTACTGTAGCGACATCTCAGTCAGGGGGTGGTCAGCAGACCCCTGCAGCTCGCACACCTGACCCGGTTGTTCGGGGACTTCGGACGCCAGAGGTCGTCCCCGCTCGGTGGTTGCACCGGTTATTCCTCCGACTGCACCAGCTCCAGCTCCAGAGCATATGGTTCAAGTTATGCCCGAGGACGAGCAGCGTCGCTTGAGAGGTTTGGTAGACTTCAGCCACCCCATTTCGGTGGCGTTGAGGGCGAGGATGCCCGGGGTTTCTTGGATAAATGTCGGAAGATGCTGCGTACGGCTGGTATTCTTGAGTCCAGCGGAGTTTCATTTACTACATTTCAGTTCACCGGTCCCGCATTTGATTGGTGGGAGGAGTTTGAGAGGCGTAGGCTTGCAAGAGCAGCACCTCTCACATGGCAGCAGTTCTCTACTCTCTTTCTAGAGAAATATGTACCTCGGTCTCGTCGCGAGGAGCTACGTCGCCGGTTCGAGTGGTTGATTCAGGGCGACATGTCTGTGACTCAGTATGAGCTTAGATTCACTCAGGTTGGCTAGGCATGCCACATGGATGATCCCCACTGAGAGGGAGAGGATCGGGAGGTTCATTGATGGCCTCAACTACTCTATCCGTATTCTTATGACCAGCGAGCGAGTTCTGTCATCATCGTTTGAGCAGGTTGCCGATATGGCACGCTCCATCGAGGCGGATCGTCGCCGAGAGAGAGAGGAGCGGGAGGCCAAGAGGCCTCGCAGTTCTGGCAGTTTCAGCGGTGCTCCATCTAGAGGGCATTCCCAGCAGAGCCGAGGTCGCTCATCTAGACCTTCTCATTCAGGCCGCCCGGAGCAGAGCGGAGGTTCTTATGGTCGTGGTCGACAGGGGTTTCAGCAGGGTCAGTCATCACTTAGTGCCCTCCCAGCCCAGAGTGCAGCACCTACTTCTCCAGCACCAGGTGCATGTTATGAGTGTGGTGAGTTTGGCCACATGAGGAGACATTGCCCTCGACTACGTAGGGCCAGGACTCAGCAGAGGGATCAGCCCTCCTCTTCAGCACCATCTCAGTCTAGTAGAGGTGGAGGTCAGTCTTCTCGTGGACGCCCCAGGGGCGAGGAGAGATCTGGTGGAGGCCAGGCGCGATTCTATGCACTTCCTGACAGGCGTGATGCAGTTGCCTCCGATGCTGTGATTACAGGTATCATTTCTGTCTGTCACAGAGATGCCTCTGTTCTATTTGATCCAGGGTCCACATATTCTTACGTGTCCTCTTATTTTGCACATCATTTGAGTGCGACTCGTGGTATTCTTGATTTACTTGTTCATGTATCCACCCCCGTGGGTGATACGATTGTTGTGGATCATGTCTATAGATCCTGTGTTATATCTATTGGGGGTCTGGAGACCCAGGCAGATTTGCTATTGTTGGGCATGGTGGACTTTGATGTTATATTGGGTATGGACTCGTTGTCTCCGTACCATGCTATATTGGACTGTCATGCTAAGACAGTTACGTTGGCCATTCCTGGTATTTCTCAGATTGAGTAGCGGGGTTCGACCGATTTCGTCCCTAGCCGTGTTATTTCGTTCTTAAAGGCTCAGAAAATGGTTGAAAAAGGGTGTTTATCGTACTTAGCTTTTGTGAGAGATGTGGGAGCCGAGTCTCCTAGCATTGATTCTGTACCTGTTATGAGGGATTTTCCAGATGTGTTTCCCTCAGACCTGCCGGGCATGCCGCCGGACAGGGATATTGATTTTGGTATCGATTTGGTGCCTGGCACTCGGCCTATTTCTATTCCTCCGTATCGGATGGCACCAGCTGAGTTGAAGGAATTGAAGGAGCAGCTCCAAGAACTCCTAGATAAGGGGTTTATTCGGCCGAGTGTGTCGCCGTGGGGTGCACCGGTCCTGTTTGTTAAGAAGAAGGACGGATCTATGAGGATGTGTATTGACTATAGGCAGCTAAACAAAGTAACAGTGAAGAATAAGTATCCTCTGCCTCGTATTGATGATTTATTTGATCAGCTCCGGGGAGCTAGGGTGTTCTCGAAGATTGATCTTCGTTCAGGCTACCATCAGCTGAAGATTAGAGAGTCTGACATTATGAAGACTGCATTCCGGACCAGATATGGTCACTATGAGTTCCTTGTGATGTCTTTTGGGCTGACCAACGCCCCAGCAGCATTTATGCATCTGATGAACAGTGTATTCAGGCCGTATCTTGATTCATTTGTGATCGTATTCATTGATGACATACTTGTCTACTCTCGTAGCCAGGGAGGAGCATGCTCGGCACTTGAGTATAGTATTGCAGAGATTGAGAGAGGAGAAGCTGTATGCCAAGTTCTCCAAATGTGAGTTCTGGCTTGAGTCCGTGGCATTCTTAGGGCACGTGGTGTCCTGTGATGGTATTCAAGTAGATCCGAGGAAGGTCGAGGCAGTGCAGAGTTGGCCCAGACCGACCTCAGTTACTGAGATCCGTAGCTTTCTGGGATTGGCAGGGTATTATCGCCGATTCGTTCAGGGGTTCTCTTCTATTGCTTCACCCTTGACTAGATTGACTCAGAAGGGTGTTCCTTTCTTATGGTCCGAGGAGTGCGAGGAGAGCTTTCAGAAGCTCAAGACAGCACTGACCACAGCACCGGTCTTGATTCTACCGACAGCTTCAGGTTCTTATACTGTATATTGTGATGCCTCAGGAGTGGGCATTGGTTGTGTGTTGATGCAGGAGGGTAGAGTTATCGCATATGCTTCTCGTCAGCTAAAGCCCCACGAGAAAAACTACCCTGTTCACGATTTGGAGTTAGTTGCTATTGTTCATGCCTTGAAGATTTGGAGGCATTATCTATATGGTGTATCTTGTGATGTATATACAGACCACCGTAGCCTTCAGCATTTGTTTAAGCAGAAAGATCTAAATTTGAGGCAGCGGAGATGACTTTCATTGCTCAAAGATTATGACATTACCATTTTATATCAGCCGGGGAAGGCCAATGTAGTGGCCGATGCTTTGAGACGGAAGGCGATGAGTATGTGTAGTTTGGCGTATATTCCGGTTGGGGAGAGACCCTTTGTAGTTGATGTCCAGGCTTTGGCCAATTGGATGGTAAGGCTGGATATTTCTGAGCCCAATCGGGTGATGGCTTATGTAGTAGCTCGTTCTTCTTTATATGATCGTATTCGAGAGCGCCAGTATGATGATCCACACTTACTTGTCCTTAAGGACAGAGTTCAGCATGATGATGCTAGGGATGTCACTATTGATAGTGATGGTGTGTTGCGGATGCGGGGCCGGATATGCGTGCCCAATGTTGACGGCCTTCGTGAATTGATATCGGAGGAAGCCCATAGCTCGCGGTATTCTATTCATCCAGGAGCCGCGAAGATGTACCAGGATTTGAAGCAGCATTACTGGTGGAGAAAGATGAAGAAAGATATTGTGAGCCATGTGGCTCGGTGTCTAAACTGTCAGCAGGTCAAGTATGAGCATCGGAGACCTGGTGGTGTATTCCGACGTATTGATATTCCGGAGTGGAAGTGGGAAAGAATAACTATGGACTTTGTTAGTGGACTCCCTCGGACCGCGAGGAAGTTTGATTCAGTTTGGGTGGTGGTGGATAGGTTGACTAAGTCAGCTCACTTCATCCCGGTGTGTACTACCTATACCTCGGAGCGGTTGGCAGAGATATTCATCCGTGAGATAGTGAGATTGCATGGAGTTCCTATTTCCATTATATCGGACAGAGGTACCCAGTTCACATCTCAGTTCTGGAGGACATTTCAGCGAGAGTTGGGGTCACAGGTAGAGTTGAGCACAGCATTTCATCCACAGACGGATGGGCAGTCTGAGCGTACTATTCAGATATTGGAGGACATGTTGCGTGCTTGTGTCATTGATTTTGGTGGTTCATGGGCTGATTATTTGCCTTTGGCGGAGTTTGCTTATAATAATAGCTATCGGTCCAGCATTCAGATGGCGCCGTATGAAGCTTTATATGGGAGGCGATGTAGGTCTCCGGTTGGTTGGTTCGAGCCCGGCGAGGCTAGGTTGTTAGGGACAGAGTTAGTCCAAGATGCCTTAGATAAGGTGAAGGTGATTCAGGAGAGACTTCGCACAGCTCAGTCGCGTCAGAAGAGTTATGCAGACCGAAAGGTCCGAGATGTGTCTTATTCAGTAGGTGAGAAGGTGTTGTTGAAAGTTTCGCCTATGAAGGGTGTTATGAGATTTGGAAAGAAAGGAAAATTGAGCCCAAGGTTCATTGGACCTTTTGAGGTGCTTAGGAAAGTTGGGGAGGTGGCTTATATGCTTGCTTTGCCACCCCGTTTGTCGGGAGTTCACCCGGTGTTCCATGTATCTATGCTCCGGAAGTATGTCGGAGACCCGTCTCATGTGTTAGATTTCAGCACGATACAGCTAGATGAGGATTTGACTTATGATGTGGAACCGGTAGCCATTTTGGGTCGACAGGTTCGTAAGCTGAGATCCAAGGATATAGCTTCAGTGAAAGTGCAGTGGAGAGGTCGTCCTGTGGAGGAAGCAACTTGGGAGACCGAGCAGGAAATGCGGAGCAGATATCCACACTTATTTGATGCTCCGGGTATGTTTCTTAACCCGCTCGCGGACGAGCGTTTGTTTAAGTTGGGGAGAATGTAACGACCCGGCCCGTCGTTACGGGAATTTCCACCCCGTTACCGTGCATGTACATATATTATGCTTTTAAAACAGTATTAGAGTATATCGGGTGAGTTAGGAGTGATTTGGATTGAAAATGAAACAAATAGCATGTTTGAAGAAAGCTTGAATATGAAAAGTCAACCAAGAGTTGACTATTGAGTTAGAGTGCTCGGAACCGGATTCCGATGATTCGACTAGTTCCGGGGGATCATTTATGACTTAGGAGAACAATCGGAATTTAATTTGGAGGCCCGGTGTAGAAATAGGCTTGAATTGGCTAAGGTTGAATTTTGGCGAAATCCGAACGGTAGGTGAGATTTTGATCCGGGGGTCGGAATGGGATTCCGACAGTGGCAGTAGCTTCGTTAGGTGATTTTGGATATGCCTGCAAATTTTCAGGTCATTCGGACATCGTTTGATCGAGTTTTGGATTGAATGTTAGTTTTGAAAGTTTTGAATAAACATAAGCTTGAATCCGTGTGTAATTGATGATTTTGATGTTTAGGATGGTGTTTTTATGATTGGAACAAGTCCGTATCGTGTTTTGGAGTATGTTGGTGGTTTTCGTTGGGGTCCCGGGGGCCTCGGGGTGAATCCGGACCATCATCCGGCACTTTGGAACAAGGAATGGTCTGCTGTAAATTGCAGACCACTGGGCACCAGTTAAGCCTTCGCGTTCGCGAGGGCTAGGCCCGCGTTCGCGTAGGCTGGGGCCAGTTGGCCATCGCGTTCGCGAGGTAACATGCCGCGTTCGCGAAGGAGAAGGTTGGAACGCATCGCGTTCGCGAGGGTGAAGGACGCGGACGCGTAAGAGGAAAAGACGAGGCATCGCGTTCGCGTGGTCTGGGACGCGAACGCGTAGAGGAAAAAATCCGGGCTAGGAAGATTGGTCTTCGCGAACGCGTGACTGTACGTCGCGTTCGCGATGAAGGAACGGAGCAAGGCATCGCGTTCGCGTGGAGACCATCGCGAACGCGTAGGGTAAAATCGTCCGGCAGTGAATTAAAATCACAGAACAGAGGGCTCTCGGGTTCATTAACCCAAAACACAATTTTTGAGCCCTAGAGAGAAGAAATCACGGGAAAACGCTGGGAAATCATCGGGTATTCGTCGGAGGTAAGATTCTTGACTCAAAAACATCAATTTATGGTAGTATTAGCATCAATCTTCATGAAATTGGGTTGAAATCTTGAAGAAATGTGGCTTAAGTATTAAAAACGGGATTTTTGGATTTGGAGGGTCATTTGAACTCCGATTTCGATAAATTTTATATGTATGGACTCGTGGCGAGACGAGGGTTCCAGAAATGTGAATTTCGTAAATTTTCGGAATGTGGGCCCGGGGCTCGGGTTTTGACAACTTTGGGAATTTTGATGTAAATTGAGTTGTATTGATTGGGTGTCGTCCCATTGGCCTAATTTGTTGTATTTCTACTGTATTTGATCAGATTCTACGCGTGCGGAGCTTGATTCTCGTGGCAAGGGCATTTGCGGAATAGTCGTCGCGCTATATTGAGGTGAGTAATAGATGTGAGTGATGACCAGCGGGTTCGAAACCCCGGTATACCACTTTGTGACGCTGTATAGCGGCGAGACACGCACACTCTCGAGAGTGCGGGGTCGATCATGAACTGGAGACTACATATTAGTCCAACCTGTTGATACTGTATTATTGGCTATTCTAGAGCCGTCGAACCTCCTTCTCGGATGGTTATGTATATATATATTGTGATAATGGCCACTCTTGAGCCGAGGAACCCCCTTCTTGGGCGGTTGATTATACATGTGGGCCGTGAGCCGGTTATTGGATCCCGCGAGGATCGTTATCATTGTCTTATCACATAGACATGCTAGTTTACTACTAGTCCGCAGCTATTTTTGTTATTATGCTAATTCCAATCTCTGGAACTTGGTATTACTGTTTTCCAACTGAAAAATGATAAAAGAGTTTTCAAAAACTACTTTTGAGCCTGCGAGGCTGTATCTGCATATTAGCTGACTAGTAGTGGATCGGGCTGCACGCCGCAGCGAGATATATGTTGGATCGGACTGCACGCCGCAGTGATATCTCTATGAGATGTGCTTGGGCTGTAGGAGCCCCTCCGGAGTCTGAACCCCCACAGTGAGCACGGGTACCCAAAATTGGAGTCGGGCTACACGCCGTAGCGGTCATATCATGCATTGCATTGCATTTAGCTACATCTGCTAGCTGTTATGCTTTTTATTGGTATTTGTTGGTATAGGTACAGGGAATATTAATTCTATGACAGGGTAGCTGATGATAGCTTTACATAGTGTTTTATTGCGGATTTCTTATCTGCGCTGTCTTACCCTTGTTTATTACCACTGAGTCTGGCAGTACTCATTTTACTCCCCGCACCTTGTGTGCAGATCCAGGTACCTCTCAGCAGTGATCCAGTAGCTGTGCGAGGCGACGTTTGTGGATATTCGAGGTAGCTGCAGAGTCCGCAGGACCCGATATTCCTTCCTATTGTCTTTTGATTTTGTATTGACATTTCTTTCCGCACTTGGTATTCTTGTAAACCTTTTTGTACTCATGTTCAGTAGAGGCTCATGACTCTTGACCCTTCGGTCTATGGGAGTTAGTATAATTGGGACTTGGTTTCCCCGTTTTTCGTTATAAGTATTATTATTGTTTCATATTTTGAAATGCTTAAATGGGTTAAAGAGAGCTTCTAGCTCCGTTGTTGATGTTGATTGGTCAGGCTGGCTTAGCAATGTGCTGGGCGCCATCACGACCGGATTTGGGGTCGTGACAAAAACACTCTCGAGCCCTCGGGGCTCCTACCCATTCACACACCCTAACTCAAGAACATCTTACGAACTTACTCGAGCGATCAAATCGCCAAAATAACATCAAAATCATTGAATCAAGTCTCAAAATTATCACTTTTCATTTCAAAGTTCATAAACCTTAACTTTAGCTATTTTGGTCCGAAACACGTCAAATGACATCTGAGGAAGCGCTTAAACAATATATAAGACTTGTACCGGGCGTCGGGACCAAAATACGAGCCCGATACTATAGTCTTTTAATTAATTTTAATTCTCTTTTTCCTTAATAATTTACAAAAACAATTTAACAGAAAAATTATTTTTGTCAAGTTCTAGACCTCGGATTTCGACTCCGGGCACATGCCCGAGACCCATATTTTTTACGGACCTTCCGGGATAGTCCAATCTCAGGTCCAGGTCCGCGTCCAGGTCCGTTTACCAAAATTATTGACCAAAGTCAACTATAAATAATATCAAAATTCTTCAAAATTTTCACAGAATTCACATATTTCAACATAAAAACTTTCCGGCTATGCGCCCGAACTGTGCACACAAATCGAGGCAATAAAAATAAGGTTTTCAAGGACTCGGAAGTAGAGGACGGATTAGAAAACAGGTGTTAACCCTTTGGGTGGTCACACAAATACTTTAATATCATGAATTTTTTTTATATTTTTTGTGATTTGAGCTGTAGAATATTAAGATGTAATTCTAAGCTTTACATTATGGAAACAAAAATTTGACTTGACTAGTATAATTGGCATTATTATTTTATATTTTACATAGATTGAAGTCATTGAGGCCCGTTTGATTGGTATTCAGGTGTTGCAAGGTTTGCGGAACTTCCTGATAGCGAGGTAAGTGAGACTTTAAGCTTTCATGCTTGCTTTTCTAAAACTCATTTTAAAAATATATTTTCTTTGCCCGGTCCATATGTTGGGACAAGCGTATGTTTGGTAGGATTGGTAGTCTTAGACTAGTCGCAAATATATTATTTTATGCAATAAAATAAATATTATTTTTATAAGTTGTTTGATAGTGCGATACAATTGTGCGCCATAAGGTTAAGTTTTAAAGTTTGATATGGTTGTGCGCCATGCTATTGAGTTTGATACGGCTGTGTGCCACGACGTTGAGTTTGATACGGCTGTGCGCCATCATATTGAGTTTGATATGGCTGTGTGCTACCATATTGAGTCTGATATGGGTGTGCACCATGATGTTGAGTTTGATACGGTTGTGCGCGATCATACTAAGTTTGATACGACTATGTGACATGATATTGAGTTTGATACGACTGTGCGCCATAATGTTAAGTTTCATACGGTTGTGCGCCATGATGTCGAGTTTAATACAGCTATGTGCCATGATGTTGGGGCATTGTGTATGTCATTGTACATCACCCTGAGCATTGTATATGCTCTATTACATATATGAGGTATTGCGGTGCCGTTGTGGACTCGTGGTGTGTTGGTATAATTCTTTCACTGAAATTATGATTAGTCCTTAGTGAGTATCCTTGTTGGTTAATTCTTAATAACTCTATTGATACACATATATTGAGCATTTTTTTAATTATCATTGTTACTATATCATTCGTATTGTGTTGTATTTGTATTTTTCAATACTTGTTCTAGATGTATTTAAAGTATCGGGGCGAGGATCTCACTAGATTATATTATATATAACTCACTCCTTATCTGCATGTCTATGTAGATACCATTAGTGAAGACGGTGCTAATAGCCGACGAGTTCACCGGAATTGATTCAACTATTATGGTGAGCCACCACATTGTTCGTGGATGCTGCCAAAGGAGTCTTTATCATTTATTCATGTGATGTTTTTTGTAATTCTCTTAGATGCTCCATGGTCTAGTTTAGAACTGTTGCTAGAGTTTTAATTTAAAAATTTGAGATGCCAATTATTCATAATTAATTATCAAATTATTTTGAGACTCATTATTAACAAATATTGCAAATTAATAGTCAAGGTATGAATGTATGGTTCGCCTAGCAGGTGGTGTTAGTCGGGTGCAAGCCACATCTAGGGGATAATTTGGGAACGTGACTAAGTTGGTATCAGAGCATAGACAATCCCAGATCATGGATCAGTGTTTGGTAGAGTTTTGTTCATGGATATGTAGATGTCCATACTTATGACTAGGGGTGGCAAAATGGTTAAAACAATGATTAACCACCCATATTACCCACCGAAATATGGTGAACTTTTTAAAAATGGGTCAATTATGGATAAGAACCATATTATACATTTAGAAATTGATAACCAACGAGTAACCAATGGATAACCAATTGGACTAACTTTTAGATTTGTAAAACTTCAAATTGGGGGAGACTAAGAATTCTCCCAAAAGTAAGCATATACAAGAAGCCATGGATAATATGGGTTACCCATATTATCCGCCGATTAACCCGTTTTTTATCAGTATTAAATATGGGTCGGGTTAGATAATTGATCTATTTTTTTATTACCCATTTTTATCAGAACCATATCCGACCCGACCCGCTCGTTTCCCACACCTACTTATGACCTTGAGGCTACTAAACATCTAGGATGTTTTTCCTTCTTTCAATTCTTATTCATGCGTTAAGTTAAATCGAGTTTAAAAATAGAATGTGTTTTTTCAGATGGATAGGACACGCATATCCTCCTCTACTGAATGAAATAACTGACTTGATAATTTATGTTCATGTTAGAGTGGCCTTGAGTACATGTAATGTATTATACATTGGTTCTAGTTCTGATTAGAGAGTTCATAAAAATTTGGGATAACTTTATATTCAATGAGACCTCTGCGCATTATTTAAGGAGCTTCTTGTCAGTCAAATTATTGAACATTAAAAATCTAGGTGGACGGTTCATTAACCTAAGGATATGTTTATTTCCTAAGAGCAACTTGTCAGGATTTGAGTTTGTGGTTATAAATTTTCATTATGAGCTCAATAAGGAGAGGAAAAGAGTTGAGCAAAAAAAAAAAAAAAAGAAGTAATAAGTAATATAGCGCTTTGAAGCGATTTACTATTATTATTGAATAACGCAATAATGATGTTATAAATGTGAAGGTGTCGTTGAGCATGAGCGTGTTAATAGGATTACATGAGCTATAGTATGTATAAATATAGTAAGAGTTTGTGATTAAGTTTGGATTATTTAGTGTGAGAAAGGAAACCTTAGGCATGAGATCTAATACATCAAGACAGTAAGTCATTGAGTATGAGACTCAGTAAACTTTGGCATACTTCGTCAATTAAAATTCGAGTAAGACGCATGACATTTTAGGGCCTCGCACTATTTGTTTGATTTGTTATGCATTGTAGAATATGAGGTATTCATTGATCATCGCAGTCTTCAACATTTGTTCAAGCAAAAGAATCTTAATTTGAGACAGGGGAGGTGGTTTGAGATGCTTAAGGATTATGACATCATTATATTGTACCATCAGGAGAAGGCCAATGTGGTGGCCGATGGTTTGAGCCGAAAGGTAGTGAGTATGGGGAGTTTGGCATATATTCAAGTTGGGGAGAGACCTCTTGCGGTTGATGTTCATGCTTTAGACAATCGGTTCTTGAGGTTGGACAATTCGGAGCCCAGTCGGGTGTTGGCTTGTGTGGTTTCTCGGTCTTCCCTATTTGAGCGTATCAGAGAATGCCAGTATGATGATCCACATTTGGTCGTCATTAGAGATAGATTTCAGCATGATGATGCAAGAGATGTGACCATCAGAGATGATGGGGCATTGAGGTGTGCCTATTGTAGATGGGCTTAGGGAGTTAATTTTGGAGGAGATCCATATCTCGTGGTATTCTATTCATCCAGGAGCCCCGAAGATGTATTAGGACCGTAGACATCACTACTGGTGGCGGAGATTGAAGAAAGATATTGTGGGATCTGTAGCTTGGTATTTCAATTGTAAGCAGGTGAAATATGAGCACCAGAGACCGGGTGGCTTGCTTTGGCAGATGGTTATTACTCAGTGGAATAGGGAGAGGATTAATATAAATTTTGTAGTTTGAATCCCTCGTACATTAAAGAAGTTCGATGCTATTTGGGCGATTGTGGATAGGCTTACCAAGTTCGCGCACTTCATTCCTATCTATATTACTTATTCTTCAGAGTGGCTGGCGCAGATATATATTCGGGAGATTGTTCGGATGTATGGTGTCCCAATTTCCATTATCTCAGATTGGGGCACTCAGTTTACTTCCCCGTTTTGGAAGTCTGTTAAGCGAGAGCTGGGTACTCTGATACAGTGGAGCACATCTTTTCACCCTCAGACGGATGGGAAGTCCGAGCGCACCATTCAGATATGGACGATATGCTACACACTTGTGTTATTCATTTCGAAAGGTCATGGGATCGGTTTCTACCGCATGTAGAGTTTGCTTATAACAATAGCTATCAGTAGAGTATTCAGATGGCTCCATAAGAGGCTTTGTACAAGAGGCGGTGTAGATCTCCAGTTGGTTGGTTCGAGCCCGACGAGGCTAGGTTATTGGGATAGATTTGGTTCAGGATGCCTTGGATAAGGTGAAGGTGATACAGGAGGGACTTCGTATAACACAGTCGATGTAAAAGAGTTATGTTGACAGGAAGGTTCGAGATGTGTCCTACATGGTTGGTGAGAAGGTCCTGTTGAAGGTTTCGCCCACGAAGGGTGTTATGAGATTCATAAAGAAAGGGAAGTTGAGTCCGCGGTTTATTGAGCCTTTTGCGGTACTTCAGATGATTGGGGAGGTGGCTTATGAGCTTTCTTTACCACCAAGCTTATCGAGTGTGCATCCAATTTTCCATGTTTCTATACTCTGGAAGTATATTGGAGATCTTTCTCATGTTCTGGATTTCAACACGATTTAGGTGGAGGATGATTTGACTTATGATGTGAAGCCAACAACTATTTTGGAGTATCAGGTTCGGAAGTTAAGATCAAAAGATATAGCTTTAGAGAAGGTGTAGTGGAGAGGTCGGCCAATGGAGGAGGCTACTTGAGAGACCGAGCGGGAGATGCCGACAAGATATCCTCACCTATTTGAGGTTTCAGGTATGTTTCTTGACTCGTTCGAGGACGAACATTTGTTTTAGTTGGGGAGGATGTGACGAACAGGCTGGTTGTCTCATGAGTTACCGGTCTGCTTCCCCCACTGCTCCTTTTTTATTGTTCATCTGTGTTTTGAGGTATCAGGTTAATTGGATCTAATCCAGATTGGTTTTGGTGAAGTTTAAGACACTTAGTCTCTTTTAAGAAAGCATTAGTTGGAAAAGTCAACCGGATGTTGACTTATGTGTTAGAGGGCTCGAATGTGGGTTCTGATGGTTCGATTAGCTTGGGAGGTGATTTATGACTTATGAGTCTGATCGAAATAGGTTTTGGAGGTTTGGAGTAAATTTCGGCTTGAATTGGCAAAGTTGATATTTTGACGATTTCCTTGATAGGCGAGGTTTTGATATATGGGTCAGAATGGAATTACAAGAGTCGTAGTAGCTTTGTTATGTCATTTGGGATGTGTGTGCAAACTTTGAGATCATTCAGACGTGGTTTGGTTAGGTTTTTCATTGAAAGCGTATTTTGGAAGATTTTTAGAAGCTTGGCTTAAATCCGTTGTGTTTTGGGTAATTTGATGCTGTTTGAGGTGTTATGATGATTGGAGCAAGTTTGAATAAGTTTTAGTATTTGTTGGTGCCTTTGGATGAGGTCCGGGGGGCTTCAGGTGAGTTTCTGATGGTCAAGCGGATCATATCCGCCAATTAACCCGTTTTTTATCTGTATTAAATATGGGTCGAGTTGGATAATTGATCCGTTTATTCATTACCTGTTTTCGATCCGAACCATATCCGACCCGACCCGCTCACTTGACACTCCTACTTATGACCTTGAGACTACTAAACATCTAGGATGTTTTCCCTTCTTTCAATTCTTATTCGTGCGTTAAGTTAAATAGAGTTTAAACTTAGAATGTCCTTTTTGCAGATGGATAGGACACGCATATCCTCCTCTGCTGAATGAGATAATTGACTTGATAATTTATGTTCATGTTAGAGTGGCCTTGAGTACATGTAATGTATTATGCATTAGTTCTAGTTATGATTAGAGAGTTCATAAAAAATTGGGATAACTTTATATTCAATGAAACCTCTGCGCATTATTTAACGAGCTTGTTGTTAGTCAAATTATTAAACGTTAAAAATCTTGGTGGACGGTTCAATAGCTAAGGATATTTTTATTTCCTAAGAGCAACTTGTCAGGATTTGAGTTTGTGGTTATAAATTTTTATTATGAGCTCAATAAGGAGAGGAAAGAAGTAATAAGTAATATAGCTTAGCCACGTTTATGCTATTGGGTGTGGTGATTAAAGACAATTTAAGGAAAGCGTTTGGAAGTGAGGTGAAAAAAGCAAAAGAATGTTCTTTCTTTGAGGGAGTAGTGGTCTTAGTATTTGTACTCGTCACTACACAATGTAAATTTCCTCGCTATAGTGATATCAGTTGCTCTTCTTGGCCGTGATTTTTCTCTTATTCAGAAAGGTTTCCACGTAAATATTGGTGTCATTTTTGCTGCATTTTTATTCTTGTTGATTTAACCATAACTTAGTGGTCCGCATTTATCACTAATACCGTGAATATTATTTTTACGGAATTTATTCCCAACATAAATCGCCACAATTAGTCATGACTCGCGACCAATAAAAGACATGAAAGCCATTAGCGAGCTAATTTCTTATAGCGAGAAGATTAGTCATGATTAGCCTCTAATGCAACCGAAATTTAACCATGATTGCCTATAATGCAACCGAAATTTAACCATGATTAGCCTCTAATAATGCAACCGAAATTTAGTTGCTTTAGAGTTTTTATCCTTGAATGTATTGGTAGGGTTGTTGTAGTAAAGAGGCTAATCGTATAGCTGTAGATAGAGTTTATGAGTTATGTGTGGTCAGTACTATTTTTTTTATTTTTTTATTATGTAATGTAAAGTTCTATTGGTAAATAAAAATTTTACTTATCAAAATAAAATATCTAATATCATGAATATATTACGAAAAAATTACTCTTCTCGATTATCTTCTGTATCTGATTATCAAGATCTTATGATATGAAAATATATGGTAAATGGTCTGCCATAAAGCTTACTCAAAATATTTTCCAACATAAACAAAAAGAAAAGGAAAAGATGAACTTTTATACTTAGAATTGATCAAGTACATGCATCTAAGTTGTCAATTATCCATCAATTCAACTTCACTATGGAGTATACTTTTACATGCTATATATAATATAGATCGAGCTTCCATGCGCTATCTTTGATGCCTTCTTATCCCACCCTGATAATCATAAAACAATATAGTCAGTGGCGGATGTGATATATATATAACTAAATAAATTAATTGAATTTAATATTTTGGATACAGAGTGTATATATATATTATTACTTACGTGACATAGTCGATCTTAATAATGTTTTGGATAGTGACCGGAGTAGCAATGATTGAAAAGGCTTCTTTTGAGAGATCCATGGTTACACCACATCCAATGCAATCACTTACCATTTTTACTACAACACTCTTGCCAGTGCAAGGTTGTGGCACTGGGCCAGTGCATGTGACGTTTAATAATGTTCCACAATCAAAATCTGGCCCGAGACCATCACTCGCTGCTAAGAGAATACCTTGGGATGTATTTCCATAACATGTCGTAGCTATAACAACAATAATTATTATGCATCAGTATCAAATAAGTTCAAATATATGGTCTAACAAAATTTTAAGGGAGTACGTAAAAGGAATTGAAGAAAATTACTAGCATGTGATAAGTTGTAATAATACGAGGCTGTCCCGGGTATAGACAAAGCTATTGAAAACAAAGTTGACACAACAACAATAATGAGACAAATAGTTTTAGAAATTGCCATTCTAAAACTATGACCACCTTTTTATAATTACCACCTTTTTATAATCTTTTCTAAGTGACCATGAGCTAAATATAGTAACCAGTTAAGAGAATTATGACAATCTGTTTTTTTTTTTTTTAGTCAAAAGATCCACCTTGCTGGTGAGTTTTAGGAATATCAATTAGTGTGCATTTCCTATCTTACTATATTCATATGCATTGTAATATTTTCACGTGGTATTCAGATAAGTTGTGATGGATTGATAAGTACCATTTTATCCTAAAATCACATGTTTTAGGTTCGATCTTGAGGATGGTGTCTATTATATTAGGGAACGCTTTATCTTCTAATAAGTGTTTTAAAAGGCGAAGGCATAAGACGAGGTATTTTACTTAATACAGGACGAGGCAAAAGCTTCGAGACAACCCAATGGATCTTTAATTTTTTTAATTTATGAATGACTAGTACAGCATTATAATAAATAAGAAATTAAAATATACATTAGAAATTCATGAATACTAAAAAGAATTAAAGAACTGCATATAAATAAATATTGTTAAAGTTAGTATGAAATATAAATTTGGTACAACATCATAGCTTTCAAACGATTTAAAAGTCAAAAATATTGTCAAATTGCATATTTTACCTCCTTAACAGTAAATACTCAATAAATATCAATATTGTGATTTAAAATATTACTCATTCATGAGAAATATAAATTTATTTTTAAAGAGTAAAATAATAAATATATAATAATTTAGTGAGAAAGAAATAAGTCATGAAGATCTATAAAATAAAGGTATAAATTTTGTTTATCTATTTTCAAAAGAAATGTTCAAATGATATTCACCTTCACGATATTCTCAGTTAGTAAATATGCAATAATATGGTTTATTATGTGAGTTATTCACATTTTTAATATTCCTATATATAAAAAACCTATAATTATTTACTGAAATTTTTTAGAGTCAACAGTGCTAATTAGTGAATTCAACACATGATTTTTATAGGAATTGTGGCAAGTTCCGAGCGTTGAGTGTTAGGCGTGTTTAGGACGCAAGTCAGGCACTTGGGGCAAAAGTCTCACATAACAAGCCTCACATATTAGTCTTATGGCATTTTGATAGTCATATGCTAAACTCAACATGATCGCAACCTACTCAAATGGAAGACTCCAGCTCAGCTAAAGCAATTACTTAGTTATGCCAAGTCAACTGAAAGTTAGGAAGATAGTTGACATAAATTAGTTAGAATAATTAGTTGGAGTCATGTATTCATTCATAAAATGACTACAACGTTTTATTTACAATCATCAATAAAATACAATTATAATTTCTCTCTCACAATCCTCTTTCCTCTCAATTACAATTTCTACATTTCATAAGCTGAGATCATCGAGTTTCTATACCAAATTCCTAGATCAACTCTTCGGTTCTTGAGTACTGTGTGAATTCATGTGATTGAGATATTAGTGGTATCAGAACAGACTTTTCCTTTGCACGAAAATGACAAAGGGAACAAATCAAATGAGAGTTCTTTGATAAAAGTAGGAGAATTACGTGAGTCAATGGAGAAGATGAATTCTAACATTTGAGATTTTTCTAGAGAAGTGTCTAGCTTTAAGAGGTTACATCAGAAGGTGCAAGATTTGAAATAACACATGTAAAATTCAAAGTAAAATCAAAGGAGCTTAAGAAGGTTAAACAGACAGGTACTGTGAAGGGTAAACATATGTGAAGAAAATGTCATCAATTGTTTCTTGGTGGTTTGAAGCATGAATTGAGTACTGCAGTGAAAATTACTCATCCTAATACTTAATTACAAGTCTAACAAGAATGTTGGTGTGAAGGTGTACAAAGCTGTGTTTGAAAGGCATCTCACAAGGGTAAACTTATGTAAAGAAAATGTCATCAGTTGTTTTCTTGGTGTGAAGAATGAATTGAATATATCTATTAAAATTACCCATCCTTAGACTTTGTTACTAATCTACAAGCTTTGTAGTGTGAAGGAGTACCATGCTCTGTTTGAAAGGCATCTCGCAAGGGTAACCCTATCTGAAGAAAATGCCATCAGTTATTTTCTTTGTGGTTTGAAGCATAAATTGAATATTGATGTGAAAATTACCCATCATAAGACTTTGTTACAAGTCTATAAGAACTAGAATTCAAGAAGCTTATCTTGATGCTATCAGACAAATTAACCTATGGAAAATTCATTAATGAATTATACCAGAAGAAATGCAGATCAAAGGAACAACAATAGAGCTTTGTTCCTGTCACGACACAATCTCTAAACCCGATAGTGATGGCGCCTCTAGAGAAGACAAGACCATCTAATTAGCCCCAAATCGTATCTTTAAGAATTATTAAACTTAAATGAGTAGATAAATACATCTTAACAATAATAATAACCAGTAATTATAACTCAACACAATCCGACCGGGGTGTCACAAGTCACGAGCATCTAAAAAAACTTAATACAACTACAGGACCAATAGTATACAAAAATAAATTCTGGAATTCTAAAGACAACGTTTGGTGCCGCGAACTCTAGCGGTCACCTTGCTCAGCTTCAATAATAATACCTTCAATCAGCTAATAACCCACTACCTGATGAACAATACCTCCAACTGCAAATGAGGTGCAGGGAGTAAAGTGAGTACTCCAACTCAGTGAGTAATAAGAGTAAATAATAACTAAGCGGCAAGAAATCACGTAAGAGCACTACATCATGCTATATAGGACAGTACAACCCTTTGAGAAAATAGTAAAACCATAAAAATCCTTTAGAAAATATTTGGCTCAGTTAAAAACCTCTTTTGAAAACATCCTTTTTCCAACAGTCAAGCAAATCAATGCGTAATCAGATAGTGCAAGTCCGCAGATACGTCATCCTCTCGGGCACAGCACTCCATTAATAAATAACACCAGGGTATCTGGTAAACAGTGTAAGAAGTAGCATGGATGCCAATGATATGAGAGTGTTGAATGTCATAACATGTAGTACAAACAGGAACCAATGCATGAATGCAATGCAATGCACATGATCGCTACGGCGTACAACCCAATTCATTTAGGTACCCGCGCTCACTGTGGGGGTTCTGACTCCAGAGGGGCTCCTACAAACCAAGTACAATATCAATATCACACCACTACAACGTGCAGCCCGAGCCATCATCAATCCAGAAATGCACATATAACATTGCTGCAGTGCGCAGCCCGATCCATGCTTAGTCCAGAAATGCACAAAAACCACTTGGGCAATATTAAAATAACAGTTCTCAACTCAAAACGTCAATAATATGTTGTTTAAGTTTTCAAATCTTAGGAAAATGGCTATGTTTACAAATTAGTATTAAAACCCTAACCGAGATCAAATAGTATGCAAAAATAATGCGAAAACAGTGATATCAATCCCTCTAGGATTCACATAGTTGGCACGAAGCCCAAACATGGCAATCAGTCCAAATTATGATGATAAGAAGTAGTTTAGTCAAATACGCGATAAAAATAAAAAATGGGGACGAACTAAGTCACAGTCCCCAACGGTACTCCACCCCCACGCTCATATCCGACGTGCAAGTCACCTCAATACAGCACTATGATGTGTAAATCCGTAGTTTCAAATCCTCGGGATATCATTTACAAGTATTACTCACCTCGAACCGGCGAAATCTCTAGCATGCGATGCCTTTGCCCCTCAAATTGGCCTCCACGCGCGTCGAATCCAACCAAAATTAGATCGAATACATCACAATAGGCTAAGGGAACAAAACCCAATCGAAAACAATCGAAATATAGCAAAAATCTCAAAACTAGCAAAATTCGAACCTCGGGCACACTTCTCGAAAAATTACAAAATTCACCTAACCAGATTCTTCGTCACGCCACGAATCCATACATATCAAATTTACCAAAATTGGAGTTCAAATGCCCCCTAAAATCCCATTTTTTAATTTATAAAACCAAGCCCTATTACTTCTAATTTTTACTCAAATTTCCAAGAATTAAAGGTTGATTTTTCAATGAAATGATGTTTCTAGGCCATAGGACTTAGCTTCAATCGATTCCCAGTCAAAACTCTCTAAAATCCTCATCAAAAGCACCCAAGCTCGCTCATCAATGGTGGAAAATACATAACCCTCGCGGAACAAAATGAATATAAACCTATACTAGCCTTCAGGGGTTTCCGTTTTTGTGGTCCCCATACCCACTTCTGCGTAACCGCTTCTGCGGATTTTATCCTCTAAGTGAAATTTCATTAAACCTCAAGGGCCGCTTCTGTGACTCAGATTCCCGCTTCTGCGGAACCTCACCTCCAAGCCAATCGCTTATGCGCCCTTACGCCTGCTTCTGCGAAGTCGCTTAAGCGAAACCACTTCCGCTTCTGCGGAACTTCCCAACTCTGCCCCAGACTACTTTTGCGACCTATAACACGCTTCTGCGGAACCGCTTTTGTGGCCCATTTCTGCAGAAGCGAAAATATCTGATACCAGCAATATGAACGTGCAACAAGCTTCAAAAACTCCCCATTTAACCACCCGAACTCACCCCCAAGGCCCCTAGAACCTCAACCGAAAACACCAACACATCCTAAAACCACATTCAAACTTGTTCCAATCCTCAAAACACATCAAACAATGCTAAAATCATTAAATCACATCGGATTCAAGCCTAAGTTTCTTCAAAACTTCTGAAATACGCATTCGATCAAAAACCCAACAAATACACCTCCGAATAATCTGAAATTTTACACACATATCCAAAATCACCTAACAAAGCCACAGCAACACTCGAAATTCCATTCCGACCCGCGGATCAAAATCTCACATACCAACCGGAATTTGCCAAAATACTAACTTTGCCAATTCAAGACTAATTCAACACCGGACCACCAAAATAACTTTCGATCATGCTCCAAAGTCACAAATCATGCCCTAAAGCTAACCGAATCACTTGAAATCATATCTGAGCCCTCTACTCAATAGTCAACATTCGGTTGACTTTTTCCAACTTAAGTTTTCCTTATTGAGACTAAGTGTCTCATTTCTTATCAAAACCAATCCAAATCAACTCTAACATACCACATACTGATAACGAAACATGAAGAAGCGTGAAATGGGGGAAATAGAGAAATAATACATTAGACGACGTGTCGGGTCGTCACATCCTCCCCAACATAAATAAACGCTCGTTCTCGAGCATACCCAGAGTTGTCCTTGTAGCCAACCAATAGCTTAATGACCTTACCAAGTATATACCCGAGGTGATCCCACGTCACCCTATCTCATACACGTTCGACAACACAATATAGCTAAAATTTCACAGGCCATCTAAACCATAAATCGTAGAATCACATTACACTTCTGGAAATCAAACAGAAGATAAAAAACGCACATCTAGACCCAGAATAAACCCGAACCAGCTATAATAACCTATACCCAACCTCAGGTGAGACCATATGATATACCGTGGAATCCAAACACTTGAAACGATGGCCTCTATTCACAGCAATTTCCCACAATAACCAAATACCGATGGGAAACCCTTTTATTAGCTAAAGTCTTATTCCAACACTTTCACATACTGCCAACGGCAACTGAAACATTCGATAAACTGTAACAATCTCTTAGATCAACCATTCATGAAGCCACATCCCTTAACTAATATCACAACAGATTTCCAGGCCAAACCTCGATATTATCTTTCTAACAAGCTGAGATCAAATCTGCTCATATTCATTAATGACTCCAACGATCACCTCGACTCCAACACACCACTCTGGTTATATGACACGTCAACACAGGCCTAGGACACAACTTGCGTAATACACGCACCAATAAGAAATGACCTGAATATACTCAAATCATGAAATTGACTCAAACAAAAAAACTGTACCTCAAGCGCATCAGTACCATCACAACAAAAGGCTAAGACCTCGTCTCAACTCAAAGAAATAGAACACTTGAATCTACCACGAAAGGTCATATCTCTACGTGGTCTCGCCACAATGCGCGATCCTGTCCAAACATTGCTTACACTTGGAACACCTCAAGTCACTGTGCTCAAAATTGACAGCCACACACAATTTGATGTCTGAAACCAAACTAATTCATTACACCCACGGTGAAACAAATAACATACGTCACACAACCTGATAGATCATAACCAACATTCCATTTACCAAGCAACATCAAATTACTTTTCCCGTTTGACTTCCACTATGAATCCCCAATAGAACCACACCACACGTGCCCATAACCAATAAATCATAACATCTCACAACATAGAAATAACAACTCATAGATCTCCCCAGATCACTAGGAAGTTCAATAACGATCGAATCAACCTATCTCTCATCAATATAATTCGGGGCCAACGATGCCAACTCAAGCTAAACACGTATCCAATCAACATACCAACGAACTCCTAACCAAGAAGCCTGAAACTGCTCCTTCCACTACTATAACTCTTGCCAGAGCCGTATGATACAGTGCCCGGCACCAAATCAATACCAAAATACACAAGCTCGCCCGGCAACATGCCCGACCATAAGAAATGCATGCCAAAAGTCCCTCAATATTGAAACTGACCTCTGTACTGACATCCACCACAAAAGGTCCAATTAAGAAAAAGCAATCATTCCCAACTGTCCATTGATCTTTGGAAACAAACCACTCTGCTAGAACATAATCCGATGCACCTCGCCACGCAAACTGTGACATTTTTCGACATAGCCCCTAGCACAATAGTCTGGAATAACCCAACACTGAGACTACTAGTCTACATCTCAACATCATATCTAAAATCTAACATACCAAACAAAGAAAGATCCACTCGGACCTTCAAATCACAATGGCCGCTAAATGGTGTCGATACACACGATCCATAACCACTATATAGGCTGTACATGATAACTTCCAGCCCCCACTCCATATAGCACATGAATCACCATGAATGATCCCAAATTCCGCAGTATAAATATGTATCACACCCCTAGTACCCAATCATTCCACAATAAATATTCTAAATTCCCCTGTGCTATCACACAAACTCAGATATCAACAGTCGATCTAACAAGAAAACGTCGCAATTCCACCGAAGTATCATCAGTTTATACATATTACCCACCTTTTTTCTTTTTTCTTTTTTTTTCTGAGACGTATACTCTCGTCAAATCACTTCCAATTAGCAGTATCATTTCCTTGATTATATAAGGCTACCCGTTGCCTAAGGGTCTTATGGACTTCCTTCATAACTGAACTGTAACCTAGCACACGCCAGTCTCGATCCTCCACAACATACTATATATACCATACCATCCAGGAACAACAGGAAAAACTTTTTATCTCCCTTCGGAGCCACAGAAATCTACTCGCTTGACTAGTCAAGAACTTTCATTGATCCCATTTAGAAGAAAACTTATTACACATTCCATGCTTCGTATGCCCATAGAAGATATATACATCTCCAATCCACGGTAAAAATCAACAAGAACTCTCTCATAATTCCATTAGCACAAGCTAAACTGTTAGGACTAAATCCTTCTATCCGAACCAAGCTAAGCAAGCTTTCAAAACTCAAGAGCTTTGTTGCACAATACCTGTAAGGGCTCATTACCTCGAACTCATACGAAGAATTAATCATATCCATACCATACCGATTCAGTCTACTATCAAGATATTCCATCTCTCTAATTTCCCTTCCGATTCATCATCAACTTGGTATTTTCTCTTGTTGTAGCACCATAGTTTTGAAGGCAATAAAGTTTTGGAACAAGAGTTGGAAAAGGTCATCAGAAGTTACATTCAAAAATTTTGCCAAAATTTAGGTCAAATGTATCTGAGCGTTTCTCCAAAACTAATCTGAATCATGCGGTGATTTACCAACCAAATCGAATATCTACTAGTATAGTTTCTAGCACATTAAACCATTCATCAACAGGACATCGGGGTAAAGAGATATACATGTTTTCGCGTGATCACGCAAGCAGCTCCCAATGGGACTGACTTAGGCGGTGGTCGACCTACTTCAATTTATAAATGATTTGGACGCCTATTTTTAACTCATTTTCAACTCAACTTCGTCTCCAAACTTCTCCTAACCCTTCTAAACAGATACCACAAGGGATTTAAGTGATTCCAAAGTGATTTTACCATATTTCTACATCAAAACTTAGATCTAGTGAAGAACAACACCTCTTTGAGGTTGTGTTGTCATTGAGGATTGTTGTGTGCTGTGTTTGGAGGAAATTAACAGCCACACACAATTTGATGTCTGAAACCAAACTAATTTATTACACCCATGGTGAAACTAATAACATACGTCACACAACCTGATAGATCATAACCAACATTCCATTTACCAAGCAACATCAAATTACTTTTCCCGTTTGACTTCCACTATGAATCCCCAATAGAACCACACCACACGTGCCCATAACCAATAAATCATAACATCTCACAACATAGAAATAACAACTCATAGATCTCCCCAGATCACTAGGAAGTTCAATAACGATCGAATCAACCTATCTCTCATCAATATAATTCGGGGCCAACGATGCCAACTCAAGCTAAACACGTATCCAATCAACATACCAACGAACTCCTAACCAAGAAGCCTGAAACTGCTCCTTCCACTACTATAACTTTTGCCAGAGCCGTACGATACAGTGCCCGGCACCAAATCAATACCAAAATACACAAGCTCGCCCGGCAATATGCCCGACCATAAGAAATGCATGCCAAAAGTCCCTCAATATTGAAACTGACCTCTGTACTGACATCCACCACAAAGGCCCAATTAAGAAAAAGCAATCATTCCCAACTGTCCATTGATCTTTGGAAACAAACCACTCTGCTAGAACATAATCCGATACACCTCGCCACGCAAACTGTGACATTTTTCGACATAGCCCCTAGCACAATAGTCTGGAATAACCCAACACTGAGACTACTAGTCTACATCTCAACATCATATCTAAAATCTAACATACCAAACAAAGAAAGATCCACTCGGACCTTCAAATCACAATAGCCGCTAAATGGTATCGATACACACGATCCATAACCACTATATAGGCTGTACATGAGAACTTCCAGCCCCCACTCCATATAGCACATGAATCACCATGAATGATCCCAAATTCCGCAGTATGAATATGTATCACACCCCTAGTACCCAATCATTCCACAATAAATATTCTAAATTCCCCTGTGCTATCACACAAACTCAGATATCAACAGTCGATCTAACAAGAAAACGCCACAATGCCACCGATGTATCATCAGTTTATACATATTACCCACCTTTTTTTTTTTTCTGAGACGTATACTCTCGTCAAATCACTTCCAATTAGCAGCATCATTTCCTTGATTATATAAGGCTACCCGTTGCCTAAGGGTCTTATGGACTTCCTTCATAACTGAACTGTAACCTAGCACACGCCAGTCTCGATCCTCCACAACATACTATATATACCATACCATCCAGGAACAACAGGAAAAACTTTTCATCTCCATTCGGAGCCACAGAAATCTACTCACTTGACTAGTCAAGAAATTTCATTGATCCCATCTAGAAGAAAACTTATTACACATTCCATGCTTCGCATGCCCATAGAAGATATATACATCTCCAATCCACGGTAAAACTCAACAAGAACTCTCTCATAATTCCATTAGCACAAGCTAAACTGTTAGGACTAAATCCTTCTATCCGAACCAAGCTAAGCAAGCTTTCAAAACTCAAGAGCTTTGTTGCACAATACCTGTAAGGGCTCATTACCCCGAACTCATACGAAGAATTAATCATATCCATACCATACCGATTCAGTCTACTATCAAGATATTCCATCTCTCTAATTTCCCTTCCGATTCATCATCAACTTGGTATTTTCTCTTGTTGTAGCACCATAGTTTTGAAGGCAATAAAGTTTTGGAACAAGAGTTGGAAAAGGTCATCACAAGTTACATTCAAAAATTTGCCAAAATTTAGGTCAAATGTATCTGAGCGTTTCTCCAAAACTAATCTGAATCATGCGGCGATTTACCAACCAAATCGAATATCTACTAGTATAGTTTCTAGCACATTAAACCATTCATCAACAGGACATCGGGGTAAAGAGATATACATGTTTTCGCGTGATCACGCGAGCAGCTCCCAATGGGACTGACTTAGACGGTGGTCGACCTACTTCAATTTATAAATGATTTGGACGCCTATTTTTAACTCATTTTCAACTTAACTTCGTCTCCAAACTTCTCCTAACCCTTCTAAATAGATACCACAAGGGATTTAAGTGATTCCAAAGTGCTTTTACCATATTTCTACATCAAAACTTAGATCTAGTGAAGAACAACACCTCTTTGAGGTTGTGTTGTCATTGAGGATTGTTGTGTGCTGTGTTTGGAGGAAATTCCAAGTTTTTTCTACTGGATAAGGTGGTTATAATAGCCTAATAATTGTTCTTAATCTTTCTTGTACGTTGGTTAAGTTGTTAGGACGATAAACTACAAGATAATACTTAGATTAGCTTAAGTCACTTCTATGGTGTTGTTTTGCCGTTGAGGATTGTTGTAACATGAATATAACTTGGATTTCAACTTGAAGTTACTGTTGGAGGTATGTGTATTTTGTTCTTGCATGTGGTTAAGGTTTATATTGATATTGATTAAGTTAAATTGATGGAGTAGACATGAACTAGTGAATAAAGTTACTAATTGAAGATAGTTGGAGTTGAGTATTGTTTCTTTTTTTATAAATATATAGTGTAAAGATGGAATAATTTTTGGATGACTTCATTATCATATTAATGATAATGTTTAGTAAATGTAAGAATTCTATAAGGGGTGATATGGGTTATACAGATTCCAATCGGAGCTTATCGCTTGTTGTGAAGTAGTTGTGACTTGTTGTTGTTATATGGTGTCTTGTTATTGATATTTAGATGTTGATGGATTTCTCTTCTTGTTGTTGTTTGTATATGTTATTGGAGGAGGCCCTTGTTACTGGGGAGATGTTGCTCGAATTTAAGTAAATGAGCTACTAGCTTAAGTTACAGACTTAGCCTTTGCTTAGCACTAATTTTGAATCTCATTATACTATGATAGATTGAGTTGACTTATTGAAAGAGTTTCTTTGAAGGTATTAAGGACTCAACAAGTTTAAGGTATTTTAAGGAACTTGCTTGTTTCTTTTGGCATGATCTAAAGTGAAATGAATACACTATTTCATAACAGATCGACTCCTAGAAACTAAATTTGTTCATGTTATTCTTTCCTTATAAAATTATTCTAAGAAAGTGTGTATGATCCTTGAATCCTACTAAGGTTCATATTGACGGTATGGATGTCCATAATTTTAATCAAAGGTGCAACAAACTTATGTCTCTCTTAAAGGTTTAGAACATGATTCCATGAGTCCAACATGCATTATTTATAGTATCTATTTTACACTACCGAGCCATGCTACATTTGGTCGGGTACGGTACATATTATGTAACCACTTCTTAGTTGGATTTACCGAGCTATACGTGGTCGGGTATGATTTTATCGAGCTTTATGAAGGTCGGGTACGTTTTTTACCGAGTGCTCTTTGAGGCCGAGTACGATTTGATGATGATGATACCCACAGAGGTGAATGTTTTTAAAATATTTATATATATATATTATGCATTTCATATCAGTAGCCCTAGAAGAACTCAGATGTTACAAGTTGTATTTCCTCTATCTCTCTTTACATTATTGTTCTTGTTTATACTTTCATGCCTTACATATTCGGTACTTTATTTGTACTTACATAACATTTGCCTGGGGACGCTATGTTTCATGCCTGCAGGTCCCAGAAAATAGGTTGACAATCCTCTTAGTAGTATATTATCTCAATAGAAGGTATTGGTGCACTCCACTTGCTTCGGAGTTCCCTATTTGATTAGTATGATTTGGACATGTATCTATAAGTATGGTGGGACCTTGTCCCGACCTGTATGACCGATGCCATATATATGAAAGATTGTATGGCCTTGTCGGCCTATGTTCAGTATACGAATGTACATTTTGGTCTTATAGGATCATATGTCACACATATAAATTTGTATTACATGTTGGGTAATCTTAATTCAAGTATTTTCTAATGTTTTATTCTGGTTATATTATGATGTCCCTTCTGGCCCATTACCCGTGATGGTAAAATAAAAAAGATACGTTATATTGGTACTCGGTTGGATAAGGCATCGAGCGCCCATTATGGCCCTCCGATTTGGGTCGTCACATGTTTGATGTTATTTAAGGCCTCGGATAAGTCCAAAATATATTTTGAGACTTGTTTGTGTGTCCGGACGGGGTCAGAAAGGGCTTAGGTGGGTTCGTAGTTGTTTCGGACTATTTTTAGGCCATTTATTACTGCTGGTTTTTAACAACAGTATGCGAAATTTCTGATGCGCATAGCTGACTTTGGAAGCTTATACCTCGAAATCTATAAGGAATCTGGAAATTATCAAAACACAAAAGTTGTAGCTCAAGGATTATATTTTCCCGAAAAGGAAGCCAATTATTATATGGAAATTTTTACAGAAAGTTGTTATCGATTGAATGAAGGTTGGTAATATTGTTTTTCTTGGCTGAGGCACATCGTAAATGTGAAATGCGATTTGCATGGACAGATTCTTAAAATGAGGGGACATTTTAATATATTTGGAGCTATGGAGTTCAGATTGAAGCAAATTTTGAGGCGATATTTACTATATGGAAAGGGGTAACTGTTGTATATCCAAAGTTATTATACTTCAAGATTCCATGGTTGTTTCATCAACTATTAGTGGATCAAATGAAAAAAATTGGATAAATTTGTAAAACTTTTCTTAAATGAAAATTGATGATTTGGAGGTCCATTCGTTATAGGAATTTGATAAAATTGGTATGGTTAAACTCGTATCGAAATGATTGTTCGGATTTCATAAAAATTCTGCCAGGTTTTGAGAGGTGGGTCTAGCATTGACTTTTTGTTGACTATATAATGTGAAATTTTTAGTGGACATTTTATAATCCAGAATTGTTCTAATGAGCTTTAATGAAGTTATATAATTAATTTGTACATATTTGAGCTGTCTGGAGTTTAGTTCAAGTGAGAAGGCTATTTTAGAATATTAGTCTGACTCCGTAAATGTAAGTATCTTGCCTAACCTTGAGCAGGAGAATTATCCCTTAGGTATTGAGTATTATGTGCCATGTGTAAAATGTGAAAAAGCCATGTACGTGAGGTGACGAGCATGTAATCGAACTTATATGTGCAATACTTATCGATTTAAAGTCTTAAGTATTTTTACGTATTAAATTCAATAATTGTGGACTTTTATTTAATCCTCTATTTGCCATGCCTCAAATCCTTATTTGAAAATTTGTTTTATATGATAAATTGGTGTGATTGGTACTTGAACTTTTATGTGAATTTTCTGTGTTTTTTGATTCGATATTCCCCAGAAATAATTATATTATGAATTTTACTATCTGCAAATAATTAATTAAATAAGTTTAAAAAGAGGCATTATATATTTATCAAAAATATGGATTTAAGAAGGCATTGTCTTATGCTGAGTTATCTGTCCATCCTTGTTGTTTTTTATGTTTATATACGTTGTGTGGAGTCTTGGGCTAATTGCTATGGAATTAATTGATTTTGTCGTATATTTGAAATTGGTTGTGGCCTAAAGGCGATTTGTGATATGTTGTAATATTTGAGCACTTAGTGTGCAATTCGTGAAGTGTTGTGATATTTGAGCACTTGATGCTATGATATTTACTTTTGGGACTAGGGGCGATACCTCGGGAGCTCCCTCCCCCCCCCCCATCTTGCATATTTACTTATGGGACTACAAGATGGTACTTCAGGAGCTCCCATGTCTTGTATATTTACTTTTGGGACTACGAGGTGCCTCTGGAGCTTCCTAGTTGTGCATTTACTTTTTGGTCTACGATGTTGTACCTCGAGAGCGCCCCTTTCATTACTTATGTTGTATTGTATTGGTCCAACACCCAAACTTTAGACAGTGTTCCAATAGGCAAAACGCAAGAGAGATGTTGAATATATAAGTTAACAATCATTAGACTCTAGTGACGCATTTTAAACTCGAGAGGGACTAGGCCCAGAGCGGATAATATTACTAACGGATTGGGCTGTTACAGATGGTATCAGAGCCCCTCTTGTGTCATTCTTGCCGATATGGGTCAGAGTTTAATTGAGTTTACGATAATCCCGATTAGGTGGGGCAAACCTTAGTGTTGAGTCTAGGCGAATCCCATGCGGTTGGGAAAACCTCAGCGAGGAAGGATGGATTCGGGCTTAAGCCAACTCGACCAAGGGGGGAAGGATTTTGAGGGGGACGCTTATCCCATAACAGGGGATGTATGTAACACTCCAGGCTTTAGATAATGGCCCACATCACCAAAACACAAGAAAGATGCTGGTTATATAAGTTAACAAGCCTAGTAACGCATTTTAAATATGTGAGGGCCTAGGCCCAGAGCAGACAGTATCACTAGCGCGCTGGACTGTTATATTTCAATTTTCGTATAACACCTTGAGGATTTGTATTTATGGTTTGACCTTGTTTATGATGAATGAGTTTTTTTAAATAAAATAATTACTATTATGTTTTAATTTAATAAGGTTTACATCCAAATCAGTAGCTTATCGGATGCTTTATTTTATTTGAAATGTCATTTTCTTCACTCAAACTATTTTAAAAATAAATTATTTTATTTGTTGATTTCTTACTTGATTTAAAAATTTTAACCTTACTTTATTGAAAATAAATTGATCGTGCGGATTTTATATATTGATATTTTTGGCATGTGGGTTGTCCTTGTACGAAAGTGGGCTGCGACCCGTAGTATCTATGATTATAAATAAGGTGTCACATTATGACTTTTATTTGAAAGAATTGTATTCAAAATATTGTTTGAAAGGATTATATTCGAAAAATATTTATTTGAAAGATATTTATTTGAAGAAAGTATATTCGGAACATATTTATTTGAAAGGAATATATTCTTAATATTTTTATTAGAAAAAATTGATGATGAAAGATGTTTATATTGTATGATTTGATTATTTGCTTGTATTGTGGTGATTATTGTTTGAGTAGTATTTATAGTGTGCTTGCTATCTTGTTGTTTATATCACTGGTTGATTATTGTTGTTGTCATTGCCATTATCTTCCCTTTATTTTGATATACTATATTGCACATGTTATTAGACTAGTGAGTATCTTGACTGTACCTCGTCACCACTCCACCGAGGTTAATCTTGATTATTACTGGGCAATGACTATGGTATACTCATACTACACTTCTTCACATTTTTGTATAGTGTAGGTATTAGAGATATCAAACTCAAACAGTGTCAGAGTATGATCACAAAGATTCAAGGTAGAGATGCTTGGTCGTCGCGGTCCCTTGGTGTCTTTCTATTTTATTGTACATTCAATTCCTATTCGAACAATATAGTGTATTCGATCCTCGAGGTCATTTCTTGTATTCAATTAGAGCTCATGTGTAATGCCCGACCAGTCGTTTTAAGACTTTACTTTCTGATGCCCTATTATTTGCTTTCCCTATATCTATTTTTTCTATTGTGACTTGTCAGGGTGATTCTTTTTTACTTGTGGAGTGCTTTGTGACACATAGTTCCTAAATGAGCACTTAAATCTTAGAATTTGGACCATAGTCAAAATAGTGCAAAGACGACTTTAGAATGGAGTCCAGTCGATTTTGTTAGCTCCGCCAAGTGACTTTGGGCTTAGGGTATGTTCAGATTGTATTTTGGAGGTCCATAGCTTATTTAGGTTTGAAATGGCGAATGTTAAATTTTTGGATTTCGGGACGGTAGTGGAAATTTTTATATCGGGGTCTAAATTCGAACCCAGAGTTGGAGTAGTTTCATAGTGTGGAATATGACTTGTATGGAATATTTGGGGTTAATCGGACTTGTTTGGCTGTTTTCGACATCGATTGTAAAATTTTGAAGTTTCATATTCATTAGGTTTGGTTTGGAGGATGAATTGTATCTTTTGCGTTGTTTGATGCGATTTAAGGGGTTAACTAAGTATGTTGTTTTAGGATTGATTTTCATGTTTGGTCAAGGTCTTGAGGGTCTCAAGTATGTTTCAGATGCTCAACGGGTAAAAACTTGGAGTTAAAGGATTTTCTGGTGTGTTGGTTCACTATTTTCGTACCTGTGGTAGGGGAACCGCGGGTGTATGGCCACATATGTAGATGACCAAGCGCAGAAATAGAGTTTAGGAAAAGGTCCGGTATCGCATGTCACGACCCAACCACGGTCGTGATAGCACCCAACACAATGCTAAGAAAGCCCGACCAATTCAACACTCTCAATCCCTCATTTAGAATTCATACCAATTAACATGATGTAAATACCAAGTTAACTTGATTATAAATCTGTAAAATTAGATAGAATGTGCAGAAATCAAGAAATATCGCTACAAATCCCACCGATCTGGTGTCACAAATTAAGAGCCTCTAATACAAGTCAGAGGAATAGCCAAAACAAAAGATAGTCTAAATGTTGAACGTAAAGAGGATAGAGGGAGAAATCGGGTACTGCGAATGCCATGAAACTACCTCGATGACTCCGGTGAGATCTAAATAGCAGCAATAGCTCAATCTATGCCTCAGGAATACCTATATCTGCATACATAGTAAAGTGAGTAAAGTGAGTACTCCGACTCAGTGAGTAATTGCAATAAATAACGACGGACAGAAGATATCTCGTAAAAAGCACTAAGCAGTTCTATATCAAATCAATAAGAACGTTTATACAGAAACTAAACGAAGAAGTCAAGTAAAATCCTTTGAAGCAGTACTCAACTTATTTACTTCTCACAATAACCGAAAGTATGATTATACCGCAACAATGTGCAGCCCGATCCGTATAGTATACTGCTGCATGCATATATATATATATATATATATATATATATATATATATATATATATATATATATATATATATATATATATATATATATATATATATATAGTTGCGGCATGCAACCCGATCTAATAATAATAGTTGACTGCGCTCACTAGGGATGTGCAGACACCAGATGGGCTCCTACAGCTCAAGCGCTATACTACTGCAGCGTGCAATTTGATCCATATTAATACTCTGCATCGGCGTGCAGGCCCATCCAATAAAAATATACTGCTACGGCGTGCAGCCCGATCTGTATACGTATACTGTTGCGGCCTGCAACCCAATCCATAAAATATCAAATACCCTCACTGTTAGGTTCTCAACCCCTCTTAGTCAATATAACTCAGTCTCTCGGGCATACTAAGATAAGATAGGGATCCCGGCCCACATATTACTCTCCTTTTGTTTTAGATATTCAAAAGCTGGCTCATATTCGATTAAATAGTTGGAAACATGACTGAGGGTATGACTTTAACAAGTAAAGTGAGGTCAATCATGTACAATTACCCCTAAGGGTTCTACAGGCCGGCACAAGGCCCAAACATGGAAACTAGCCCAGAATACAATGATAATAATTAAGGCTCAGTCAAAAATATAGTAGAATCATCAATCGGGATGGACCAAGTACGAATCTCCAGCAATAATGGACCCCACCCTCATCATACAGCGAGTGTCTCGCCTCATCGTAGCACTACATTATGCAAATTCGGGGTTTCAAATCCTCATAACATTATTTTTAATCATTACTCACCTCAAGCCGGCCAAAGTTCTAGCTCGCTATGCCCTTGCCTCGCAAATGTCACGACCCAAATTCGGTTGTGATGGCACCCAACACTAAAGCTAGGCCAGCCAGACCAACAACTATTTTCAAGTAGAAAACTAGTCCCAAAAGGATAACTTAAGAAGATTATATGAGTCAATAGATACTCCAATAATAATAGTATGAATAAATACTGAGAAGTGCAAAATCGAAATAACACTCCCAAAGATCTAGGTTCACGAGTATAGAGCCTCCACACAAAACTGAATAGTAATAGAAATATTGAATGAAATACTCAAGTGTGAAATATATAGTAATAACTGAATGGAAAGAGAAGCTAGGTTCTGCGAACGCCGGCAACTACCTCAGCAACTCGAAATAACTCTGATAGAAGTTGGAGTGCTTGTCTATCTCTCCTGTGTACCTGAATCTGCACACAAAGGTGAAGGGAGTAGGGGTGAGTACTAAGTACTCAGTGAGTAAAAAGTATATATTAATAGCTGAAAGTAGGAAATCCACAGAATACCACAAAGTAAAGCTAAACTATAGTCCGATACCTACCACGAACTAACAACAACAACAAATCACAATTAGCACAAATAATTTATAGATAAAAATGCAATGCAATGCATATGACCGCTACGGCGTGTAGCCCGATCCATTTAACATCGACGCCGCTCACTGGGGGTGTGTACCGACTCCGGAGAGGCTCCTTCAACGCAAGCGCAATATCATATCATCTGATGCGGCATGCAGCCCGATCCTTATATCATCTGCTGCGGCGTGCAACCCGATTCATCCTCAGTCCACAACATGTATATGAGTCACACAACAATTCAAATTATTTATTTCCAGGTTCCAGTTCATTAATGATGAAAATACTTAAATTTTATTTAATTATCCAAGAACAGGTGACTTAGCACTTCATAATAGTGATTTCAAACAAGGACTGAGATCAGTGATTAAGCAAACCAAGCTATCACAATATGTCAGGGATATATATATATAACAGGTCAGCACAAGGCCCCAAACATGGCTTACAGCCCACAAATATATCTAACACAGTGTGCGTTTCAACCGCATATAACATATTATTCATATCCGGGATGGACCAAGTCTCAATCCCCAGTCAAAATCAATCTCGCACCTGCCATAAGGTGCGAGCCACGCCCTACTAGCGTCACACTGTGCTAAGCCAGGGTTTTGAACCCTCAGGCTACCATATACATTAACTACTCACCTTGCCGGTCGTGGAGTCATCTGCGATGCCTTTTCCCTTTGAATTTGCCGCCTCGTGCGTCAAATCTAGTCAAAACCATTGCAATTACATCAATATGGGTGAAATAAACATAACCCAATTAAATTTACTTGAAAAATACAGTAATACACCAAGTTGGTAAAACCCGAGCCCTGGGCCCACTTCTCGAAAAATTCCAAAAATCATGCCAACAGATTCCTCATCTTGCCACGAGTCTGTGCATATAAATTTTATCGAATACTGAGTCCGTTTGACCCCTCAACTTCCACTTTTATCTTCCTAAATTTCCAAGCCCTAACCACCATGTTTTTCACTTAAGTTCTCAGTTTTTGGGGAGTTTAATCTATGTTTTTGTGTTATAACAACATAATTTGGGTCTAGGAACCCTTACCTAATGATTCCCACTGTTTCTCCTTGAAAACCCTTGCAATTCGCCTCTCCCCGAAGTTAAAAGTGTGTTTTTGAACTCTGAAATTTCGACACACTGTTTTCATTAAATCACTGACGACTTCCGCTTCTGCGAAAATTTACTCTCATAGGCGAGTCCGCTTTTGCGGAAATTGTGTCGCTTATACAACTTCTTCATTAAGGGCAAGGACCGCTTCTGCGGCCCTGTCATTGCACTTGTGAGACCACTCATGCGGCTCCTTGTGCATTTCTGCGAAAATACCTCTCCGGCCAAGTCTCGCTTCTGCGAGATATTCCTGGCTTCTGCGGGGACCGCTCCTGCAAAAATTCACCGCTTTCGCAAAACGAGCCCAGCCCTTCCCAGGTCGCTTCTGCGTTAATAGGGCCGCATCTGCGGAACCGCTTCTGCGGTCCTATTTCCGCAGATGCGAAAATACCAGAAGCCAGAAATCACAAACTTGTTATAACTTAAAAAATTGCCCGTTTAACCTCCCGAAAACATCCCGAGGCCCCCGGGACCCCAACCAAAACCAAAAATACATCACATTACTTCGTTCATACTTGCTCGCAACATAAAAACACCATCGTAAACATCAAAATCACCCTTTTCTCACGGATTCAAGCTTAAATTTCATTAAAACTTCCGAAACCAACATTTGGATCTAAACCCGACCTAAACACCTCCGAATGACATGAAATTTTTCACGCATATCCAAAATTACCTAACGGAGCTACTGCAACTCTCGGAATTTTATTCCGAGCCCCAGATCAAAATCTCACCTACCGTTCGGATTTCGCCAAAATTCAACCTTAGCCAATTCAAGCCTAAATCTACACCGGACCTCCGAATTCAATTCTGATTGCTCTCCTAAGTCATAAATGACCTCCCAAAGCTAACCAAATCATCAGAATTCGATTCCGAGCTGTCTAACTCACTGGTCAACATTCAGTTGACTTTTTCGAACTATTCTTCTTATAATGAGGTATATTGCCTCATTTCTATCAAATTTCCATCTGATTTGCTTCTAACTCTCCAAACACATATGAATTAACATGTTAAATTATTAAATGAAGAAAATGTGGCGATAAATCCCGTAACAACGAGTCGGGTCATTACATTCTCCCCAACTTAAACAAATGGTCATCCACGAGCCGGTTGAGAAACATACCTGAAGTCTCAAATAGGTGTGGATATCTGCTCCGCATCTCCTGTTCGGTATCCCAAGTTGCCTCCTCCACGGGACGACCTCTCCACTGCACTTTCACTTAAGCCATGTCTTTGGACCTCAACTTACGAACATGTCGACCCAAAATGGCTACCGGCTCCACATCATAGGTCAAGTCCTCATCCAGCTGTATCGTGCTGAAGTCTAACACATGTGACGGATCTCCAACGTACTTCCGGAGCATAGATACATGGAACACCGGGTGAACTCCTGACAAGCTGGGTGGCAAAAAGAAAGCATATAGGCCACCTTCCCAACTTTTCTAAGCACCTAAAAAGGTCCAATGAAACTTGGGCTCAACTTTCCTTTCTTTCCAAACCTTATAACGCCCTTCGTAGGCGAAACCTTCAGTAACACCTTCTCGCCCACTGAATAAGACACATCTCGGACCTTCCGGTCTGCATAACTCTTCTGATGCGACTAAGCTGTGCGTAGTCTCTCCTCAATCACCTTCACCGTGTCTAAGGCATCACTACTGGAAAATCAGCCTATGGCAACGAATATTTTTGCAACGGTTCAGAAACCGTTGCTATAGAATTCTTATGGCAACAATTATAACCGTTCCAATAAGACATAGGTATATTCGGCACACTTCAACCGTAAACGCGTTGTACTTGTGTGGAAACCGTTCCCATAGCTATTTTTTTTTTTGCAACGTTTCTTCTAACCATTCCTATAGACGAATCTATTGCAATGGATCTGGAAAAAAAATTCAATCAGAACGATTATTAATCCCTCTTCATTCTTCTCCCCAAAATTTTCGTGTAACCCGCCAAAATTCCAAATTATTTATATTCTATTTTTTACCTGCATTTTTTATGTAATAGTACTACTAATCAATTACAAGGAGAAGGTAAAATATTAAGCTAGCCTCTCTCTGAAAGCTCACGCCTCACGCCCAATTTCTCTGCCAAGCCTCACGCCCAATCTCTATGCCAAACCTCGTCACCGCCGCTGACATCCATGCTACTGACAGTCCTAGTGACACCCCCGCCAGTGACAGTCCAATGCCGGTGACAGTCCCTCTGCCAACCTCCATTAAACTCACCAAATCTCAGCAAACAATTGTCAACAGTTGAGCCCTAATTCGCACCATAAACAACTAGTTCCTTCAAACAATTCGAACCATCCAATAAGTTAAGTTTTTTTTCTCGATTAAGATCGGCTAACACGTCATGTTCCACGTATCCCTAATTTAAGGTTTTTGCTCGATTCTCATAAATTTTTGATTTATTTCGTTCTCTCCTTTTACTATTTGCAATTTCTCAACAATTAAGCCCTAATTCGCTGATTTTATTTTACAATTTCTCAGCAGTTGAGCCCTAATTCGCAAATTTTATTCCTAACTGAAGAAGAATTTGCCGCTGGGTTGCTGTGGAATAAATATCATCGTAAGTTCCTTTACACCAGATTAATTGATTTTGATTTTATTTTTGTGGTATTTAAGTGATATGTTGTTATTGATTTTTTTTTATGAAGTAAGATGTTATATTAATAAAAGCATCAAGTAGATGCATAGTTACAAAAGTTGAGGTGCAAAAATAAAGAAAAAACTAGTCCCTTTACAGTATGTCAATCTAAGACAAGGGAGCTAACAAAATCCAAAAAACAAGCAGAACTAGTTACAGTAGCTAACTTAATCCAACAAAAAAGATTGAGTATGCATCTAGCTTTGAGAGAGTGATTTGGAGTTGAGGTCCCTTCAAAGCATCTACTGTTCCTCTCATTCCACAAACACCAAAAAATAACTGCAGGGATCATCAACCAGATCTTCTTGATGGTCTTATGAACTCTCCATCGACTCCAGCTCAGGTGTGCCTGGTTAATGTTTTGTGGCATAACCCATTTAAGGCCAAAAATACAAAAAAACATGTTCCAAAGGTCAGTGGCCACTGGGCAATGCAAAAACAGATGGCTGGCTGTTTTCACATTCTCCCTGCACATATAACATCTATTGACCAACTGCAGGCCTCTCCTGTTGAGATTGTCTTGTGTCAAGCAAGCTTCATGGAGAACAATCCAGTCAAAGCACATTACTTTAATAGGCAGCTTAGTTTTCCATATTAATTTTCATGGCCATGCATCGATCACTTGGTTTTGAGAACATAGCTGCCTATAACATTCTTTCACTGAGAAAGTGCCCTTACTCCCCCAACAAATGGTGTCAGGTGTACTTGCATTCATGTTGAGCCTTTCCACTCTAGCAAGTAATTCTATCAAGTTGTCCACTTCCCAATCTTGCACTGCTCTTCTGAGATGAATATCCCAATTATTGCCACTTCTGTTCTGAGCTATGGAGGAGTCTTTGTCCAATGCAATCTGGAACAGGCTAGGGTATTCATCCATGAGTGTAATGTTGTTGAGCCATTTATCTGTCCAGAATCTGATATGTGCTCCATTGCCTGCTTTGAAGTATGATTCCTGGAAAAATTCATTCCCAAGTTTCCTGATGTACTTCCAAGGGCCCACTCCATAAGGTGCATTAGAGATTTTGGTGCTCCAATTGTCTCTTTTCCCATGCTTTGCAGTAATCACCTCCTTCCAAAGACTTGATTCCCCTGTGCCATATCTCCAAAGCCATTTCATTAGTAAACACTTGTTGTGGGTCTCTAGATCTCTAATACCCAATCCTCCCTGGTGCTTTGGTTGTTTGACTTTATTCCACTTAATGAGATGAAACCTGTGAGTGTTGTTCCCTTCCCACAAAAAGTCCCTCCTAATTTTATCTAATTGATTTAATACCTTTTTAGGGATAGGAAACAGTGACATGTAACAAGTTGGAATACTGTCAAGCACACTATTGATAAGAGTTAGTCTTCCTCCCATTGAGAGGTATTGCAATTGCCATGATGCTAACCACTTTTCAAACTTTTTAATAATTCTACTCCATATCTCACAACTTTTGAATTTGGCACCCAGTGGAAGGCCCAAGTATGTGGTAGGCAAGGACCTAACACTGCAACCCATGATACCTGCTAATTCCTAAATGTTAGATACATAGTTGACAGGATAGATGATACTTTTCAGCGCATTGACATGTAGCCCAGAAAGAGCTTTAAAAAGGAGGAAAGCCAGGTTTAGGTACATAAGTTGTGACTTTTCAGCCTCACAAAAGATTAGAGTATCATCTGCGTACAGCAAATGTGAAACAAAGACTGAACTCCCAATGTCTGCCCCTACTCTGAAGCCCTGAATCCATTGTAGTTCTCTGGCCTTTTCAAGCATTTTGCTTAAACCTTCCATGGCAAGTATAAATAGAAATGGGGAGAGAGGGTCTCCCTGCCTGATCCCTTTCTGAGGTGAGAAGAAACCCACAGGTTCTCTGTTGACCAACACTGAATATTTGACTGTTGTGATGCAGAATCTGATCCACCTTGTCCATTTGTCTCCAAAACCCATCTTCCTTAGAATAGAAATCAGATAGGACCAATTCAGCTTGTCAAAAGCTTTTTTAATATCGAGTTTGCATATAATGCCAGGCTCCCCCGATTTAAGCCTCCAATCTAGAGCCTCATTGGCTATAAGTGAAGCATCAGTTATCTGCCTGTGCTTAATGAAAGCATTTTGGTGGCTGGAGACTAATTTGCCAATAACCTTCTTCAATCTTTCTGCTAGTAGCTTGGCCACAATCTTATAGACATTGCCAATCAGACTTATTGGTCTGAAGTCTCTAAGTTCAATAGCCCCTTTCTTTTTTGGAATCAAGGCAATAAAGGAGGCATTACATGATCTCACCATATAGCATTGCTGATGAAAGTGATTAAGTTCCCCCATCACTTCTGGCTTGATAAACTCCCATGTTCTTTGAAAGAAAGCCATAGTGAATCCATCTGGTCCTGGAGCCTTATCTGAGGAACATGAATTAATGGTTTCATGCACTTCTTCTTCGTCAAAATATTTCACTAACAACTCCCTGTCCTCTTCTGTTGGTCTAGTTACTTCATCAAAATTGGCAGTAGGTCTCCACACTTCGTTTTCTGTATACAGATTCTGGTAGAAGTTCAAGATCTCCTCTTTAATCTGTGTTTTGTCTTCTGTTATTTCATCATTCACTCTGAGCTTGTCAATATTGTTGACTCTTCCGTGTGAGTTGGCTATGGAATGGAAATATTTGGTGTTCCTGTCCCCCTCTTTCAACCATTTGGCATCTTGACTTCTGTCTCCATGGCGTTTCTTCAGCTTTGGCTAGTTCCTCCAGCTCCACTTGTAAGCTCAAAATCTTTTGCTTTTCAGCCTGCATTGGAATTCTACCTTCTGTAGCCTGTTCTAAAGCTGCAATTTCCTCAAGAGCCTTACTTCTTCTTATTTCCAGCTTGCCATAAACTTCTTTATTCCAGTTGGAGATGTCTTTTTTCAAGTTTCTCAACTTCTGAATGAGAATAAAATTTGGGCTTCCACCTATAGTGTAGTTCTGCCACCACCCTTTCACCATATCAATGAACCCCTCTTGTTGCAACCACATATTCTCAAACTTGAAGTAGGAGTGGGTTGCCTCCCATTCTCCACATTCCAACAATAATGGTTTATGATCAGAAATGGGTCTTGGCAACCCCAATTGTTTAATTGCTTTAAAGCTTTCATCCCACTCTACAGAAATAAGGAATCTGTCAATCCTAGATGTCTGTAGAGTGTCTTCCGCCCTTGACCATGTATATTGTGCTCCATGAAGAGGCAAATTAATCAGTTGCAGATCCATAATTGTTTCTGAGAAGCTTTTCATTGCTTTGGATCTCCTAGTGCAATTGAGTCTCTCGTTCTCAAACCTGCATACATTGAAATCCCCACATATAACCCATTGCTCACTCCAAATACCTCTGATTGCTCCCAGCTCCTGCCATAGTTCTTCCCTCTCAGAATTTGTATGAGGACCATATAAACTAGTAAAGCACCATCTGAAATCCTCTTGTAAACTTTCAAGTATACAAGTGATTGTGTAATTGCCATGATGAGAGTCAATGCAATTCCACATTCTCTTATCCCAAATAATAATAATACCCCCACTAGTGCCACAAGCCTTTAGTTCTACCCAATCAGCCCATCTGCTCCCCCAAATTTGATGTAACAAGCTTTTAGGAATTACCTCCATTTTGGTTTCCTGAAGACACAAAATGTCGGCCTTCCATTTACGAACTAAAGATGCTAGAGTGCTCCTTTTTTTCCTACCATTGAGACCATTAATGTTCCAGCTTAGGATTTTTACTTTCATCTTGACTGGCTCTTGAAGTGCCTGCCCCTGCCTCTGTTGCTTCCCCCATCATAGTTAATACTGCTAATTAACTTTTGAACCTCACCTACCCCTTTCTTCTTTCCCTTCTTGTTTGTTGCTGCCAGTGACCCCTTTTTCTGAATCTGAATTTGTCTCTTTTGATCCATCCTCATAATTAAGTCGAAGATTTCATGCTCAAATCCACCTACGTTGATCCCAAAAGCTTTGCATGCTTTACCCATAACCCGTTTTGTCCATTTAGATGTTTCAATGACATTGGATTGCTGAATTCCTTGTGGTTGCAGTTGTTCCGGCTCGTAGCAGTGAGAAGATAATGAGGTGTCAGTATCAGAACATACCAGTGCGGTTGAAGCAGTTTCTGACCAAGCCAATCGGTTCGAGAGACACCATGGATTGTTTGCAGTGTTATCTGCTTCGTTGTCTGCATCATCATCTTCAGAGATGGTGGTTGCATGTAGAGTTTGCCCAGTAATGGAGTCTTTGTTGTAAGTCTCTTGGGACTTCACTATTGGGGGAGTGTTGCTGATGTTTGGAGATTTAGAGCTTTGAAGTTGTAGACAGGGATTTGGCAGCAGACGTATAGCTCTCCATTCTTGAACAGATGGTGGCTTCTTAAATTTTTGTTTAGACTGGGCCTTCCTCCCTGGGCCTGCTGAATAATATGTTTCTGCTGCACTTAGGCCCAAAGAAGTTGGGTCTTTACTTCCTGAGCAGCTTGCTACACTGGGTAGGCCCATGAGAATTTTAGAATTAGCCCGTGTAAGCAAGAATTTTGGAGTGGGCCCTTAAAGCTCTGAGTTCAAACATTGCTTTTCCAGTTGACCCACCTTGTGCTTTCCATTTGGGGTGGGCCCTAGTAGATTTGAATTAAAGTTCTCTGCCACATTCTGCCCCATCACATGCTTCAGCTGTGCCCTAATTTTCAGCTCAGTCCCCGAAAAACTTGTTGTTGCAGTGTTTGACATACACTTGCACCTTTCTTCTCCGGTGGCTTTCTCTGCCACTTGCTGGGCTCGGGTAGGGATTGGTTTTGGAGTTGCAGCAACATCTTTAATAATCGAGATTTCAAATCTCCATTCTTCCACATCAAGATCGATTTTGTCCGGACAATTAATTTCTTTGGCATTAACACAGATTCTCGCCCAAATGTAGTGATTTCTGTTCTTCGTATCTTCATCGATTCCAATAAAACCACCACATAAGTCACCAATAACCTTGAAGGTGTCTAGAGACCATGCATGGACTGGAATACCAAATGTTTTTACCTATTTGTAATCTGATCTCGGGGAGGCTAAATTAGTGCCTGACACTGATGTCCACCATTCTAAAGACAAGCGCCGACCATTCCAAAACCATTCTCCAGCATGGATTCTCACCGCTTCTTGTCTCGAAGGAAACTCGAACAAAATCTGGTTGTGAGCTAGAGGAGTAACTCTCAGACCAGAACAGATCTTCCATCTGCTCATGAACCAAGTCTTAATCACTTCTTGATTTGGGCTATAGTTGAAAGAATCCTTGAGGTTCCCAACTAAACACCGAGAAAGAAATTGCTGGCTCCGTTCATCTGTGTCTGCGTTGATTTTGATGACATTGTCGACCACCGTGGCTGGAAACTTCGCCAATTTCGGCCATTGAGAGATCTTAGCTGTATCCACATAGGATCTTGTGTGAGAAGTAGGGTATTTCTTAAATCTGCTTGCTGTTAGCTTCGCCAAAAAATGTAATATTTTCACTGCTATATCTCCCCAGCCCCCATTATAAACTGGTTCAGGAATAATCACCCCTTTCCTTCTGTCCCCCAGCCAGGTCTCGATCCGAATGAATCTGCCATATGTGTTGAAGTTTACAAATATTCTGAATGTATATGCTTGCGACTTCCATCCCCAATGCCTGTAATAATCCCTTGATCTTTTGGACGCTTGTTTGAAATACACAATTTTTATTGTGCTGTGATCTTTTTTCTTGGGGAATATTGTGCTGATAATTTCATTGATAGACTATTGGAACTCGGATTCCCACAAGTTAAACTTGAACATTGCAATCGCTGAATTTGTTTTCCTTAAATAAAATTTAAAACCGGTTCGTGCATATGAAGATTTGCAGAACTCACTGTGCTTTCTTCCAACATTTGTATAACTATTAATTGTCAATGTGAAAAGTAAACTATTTCAGTCAAAGTTCAGTATGGATTTGTTCACTGCCTTCTTTACTCTTATCTCAAATTATTTTCGATTCCTCTATGGGTGCTATCTCCCTTGGGACGGAATATTGAAGAAAACAATTATTCCATATAGTGTTTGCACCAAATATTTTTTGTGCTTCTGCTTTTTGAGTGAGCTTTTGTTGTATTAGTTTCCTTCTTCCCCTAGATATATCGGTGGTGGTGGAATTTGCATATTTATATAGTATATATTATTGTCCTTGTGAATGTAAAAGTCATACCTGGGATTTATATAGTATATATTATTTCCCTGCAGTTGAAACTGTTTTTTTTGTCTGCTTGAGTGTTAAATTCCTTTATGTGTTTGATGAAATTATTCATGCACTTGAAACTATTTTTTTTGGGTCAATTTGCTGTGATGCCAATCGGCTGGAATGTTAAATTGGAGATTAGTTTTGTCCTTTGTCAAAGGAATTGATTGGCTTGATATATCTTTATCGCCTGTTTGATATTGGTTCGCCAAAAATGTAACTCTTTAAGATACCTGGCGAGTGATTATATTTTGAGGCTTTAACTTTCATATAACTTAAGAACAGCTTTTGAAGAAGAACCATGCAAATTTCTTTTACAAATTAGAGTGTCTGAATGCTTAATGTTATATTGTTGCTCTCCAAATCTATGCTGCCAAATCTTAAGTTATATTTTCATTGATGCTGCCAAATATATTGACTCATTTTGTTTGCAGAAACAATCCAAAACCAATATTGAGAATGGAGAAAAGTTGAAGCATTCACGCACTGCTCGCAAGACAAGTTTTGCTCTAGTCTGCCAGGTTTGATGTTTTACCTTTTTTACACTATCTATACCCAAGTAAGAATATACCATTGACCAGTTTCCATGACAAGTGAAGATGAATAAATTCTGCCGCATCTTACTGGTAATAATGATAGTTTAACAAATTGGCACCAAAGCGTTATAGTTAAGCATCTGGGAGGTGGCGTCATGTCTCAACTTGTTGTTTTATGCTACTTAAGTTTCGTTATCATCTAAAAAGTGAAAGTTATTGTCATGTTTCTTTATACTGTATGTTATCACTTTTTTAATATGAACTTGTCAGCTTTACATAAAACGTTTTTCATACTTATTTTTTTGTAACCAGGCAAAAAGAAGGAAACTTCTTATAATCTATCGAGTAAGGATATCTTTGTGGCTACCAAAAAAGAAAGCGTGGTCGAGTATATAAAAGCTCATATGAGGATATAATTAGTAAAATTGTACGAATTTTCTAATTTAATGCTTGGGAACAAGAAATTACTTTTAATGTCGTTTCACAACTTGGACGTATGAATCCAGGATTACACATTGATCCTACATGTCAAATTTTAGTGCTCGTTCACATGGAGGAGCTTCATCTGATCAACAAAATGCTACTCAACTAATCAACCGCCTCTCTACTGGTAGTAACAATCGAGTACTTACTCCAAATGTTACACCCCTTCTTTTCTTTCTTTCTTTCTTCTTCTCCTCCTTCTGTTATTTCTTCTACCACATCTCTCTTTGTCTGTTCATAATTTTCTTTTCTTCTTGTTCGCAACTGAGTGATCTCGCTTTGTGCGCGCAAGATGTTTGACAATTTTTCTTACAGGAAAATTAGTATGCTCGCCATGTCTGATTAACATAGTAATTTTGCCTTTTTATCTTCTATTGGTTGTGTGGCTTTTGATCTAGGGTCTAGTTTGATGTTGGTTAAGTGGTGAATCTTTAATTTACCATGTCGTTTTTGCTGATGGTTTGTGTTTCAGCATTTCGGTGGTCATTTAAATCTCCGCTGTCTTGCACACTAGCAGTCTCTAATGATTATAAGTCTACTTTCAGGCATGCTATTCGATAGTGTTTAGGAGGGGTGCCTCTTAGAGACCAAGAAACATAGAATCTGAGGTAGTATAGAATCTTAAATCTGTAACAGGTCTTATAGTGGACATGTTAAAGCAAACTTGGTAGTTTATACAATTAGTTTACTGGAGTTTAGACCGGAATTTATGTGCTTTTACTGATCGGAAAATTTGTCAAGGAAATTGATGAGGAAGACCACAGAGGTAATACCCTATCACATTTAGGGTGTAAAATACATCCAAAAATTGATATTAGAGATAGTACTTTCAATGGCATCGCAGTTGGCTTCTTAGTTTACTAAAAAGCTCCTTAAACGCACTTAGATTTTGTCTTTCTGCAGTAAAAGTTCAAATGTAAATGAAATAGGTTTCCTTATAGATTTCCAAGTTCCATACATTTATAGTGCTGAGTTTTTACATTTTAGATATTCCTACATCTTCTTGGTGCATTTAAACAAAATAAATTGTCTTACGTATCAAAATACTAGTATAGTACCCGCGCGATACACGGAAAAATTGAGAAAAAATTATAATAAATAATTTTCTTACTTGGTTGACTGTTTCATATTTTTATATTTGATCAATTGTAAATTTTAAACCATTTGAATCATAGTCGTTGATAATAAGGCAACTAAAGTATGAAATTTTTTTTATCCACGCTAAATTATTTTAAGATATTGTGTTATGTGCAATGAGGTTTCAAATATAACTTAGCATACTATGATTAAGTGAGTTAATTAAGTAGAAGTATGCGTTTATGATGATGACTAAGTAAATGAAGTGCATGTATAATCACATAAAATGTATTTAATATTATGTAGTAAACACTTGGTGCAAATAAATTATTATCGTAATATACAAAGAGTACAAAACAACAATAACATTAAATTTTGGATAAGAATTATAAAGTACACAACTTCATTTCCAATAGAAACTACAGGTCTCATACGCTTATATTTAGTTTTAAACTTCAAGCCCAATAAAAAGCCGAAATTAATTCAAAAATAATTAAAATTATATTCATTTTCTCTATTTATCCATGTGATTTCGGCATGAATACTATTTATAGCTTCACCAATAATATAGTATTATATTTAATTGCTCTATTTTCTCTACTTCTCCATGTAATAAAGAGTATAAAAAGCATTATATTTTTCGTCATGGTTGAAAAAATATGCGGCATAGCAACTCTAGTAATATAGGAATAACTTAGTGTTATTCGATTATGTTATTTATTAAATCTAATACAATTATGAAAAAATTACACTACAAAAAAACGCTGCATTTGTGGGGGTTTTATCTACACATTGCGGCGGTTGAAAACCTCCGCAATACACTTTTACGGCGGTTTCTGAAACCCTCGCAATATTATTCGCCGCAAACGATTTGCGGGGGTTTTCTGACAGACCGCCGTTATCATATAGCGGCGGATATTTGGTGGCGGTTATAACCTCCGCAATTTGGTAGTTGGCTGGCACTTATTGAAACAATCAGCGGAGGTTTGAAACCCCCGCAATTTCTTATTTAACCCCCATAATTTTATAACACAATATTATCATATGGTAACTAGCTGCAGTTATAACCCCTGCTGTTCATTGAATTTTTTTCCTACAATCTAATGTTACTCCATAACTATTCCAATTTAAATTATATTAATATAGCAAAGCATCAAAAAAAAAAAAATTATACAAATTGCTTAGTGGAATCAAGTAACATCTAACATATTAATAAACCACAAAATATATTAATCTCAAAATTTTGCTTTAAACACAACAACTCTGTAACGACCCGGCCCGTCGTTACGGGAATTACCACCCCGTTACCTTGCATTTCCATATATTATGCTTTTAAAACAGTATTAGAGTATATCGGGTGAGTTAGGAGTGATTTGGATTGAAAATGAAATAAATAGCATGTTTGAAGAAAACTTGAATATGAAAAGTCAACCAAGAGTTGACTATTGAGTTAGAGTGCTCGGAACCAGATTCTGATGATTCGACTAGTTCCGGGGGACCATTTATGACTTAGGAGAACAATCGGAATTGAATTCGGAGGTCCGGTGTAGTTTTAGGCTTGAATTGGCGAATATTGAATTTTGACGAAAACCGGATGGTAGGTGATATTTTGATCCGGGGGTTCGGAATGGAATTCCGACAATTTCTGTAGCTTTGTTATGTGATTTTGGATGTGTCCGCAAATTTTCAGGTCATTCGGACATCGTTTGATCGGGTTTTGGATTGAATGTTAGTTTTGAAAGTTTTGAAGAAACTTAGGCTTGAATCCGTGAGTAAATGGAGATTTTGATGTTTAGTATGGTGTTTTTATGATTGGAACAAGTTCGTATCATGTTTTGGAGTATGTTGGTGGTTTTCGTTGGGGTCCCGGGGTCTCGGGATGAATCCGGGGGTCCAAACGGACCATTTTTGGAAGAAAAGAGAAAGCTGGTTGCTGTCATAAACGCAGCAGGCTTTTGCTCTCCGCGATCGCGGGGAGGGGGATGCGATCGCGTAGAGCTGGGGGCTAGGCCATCGCGATCGCAGGATCACCGGTCGCGATCGCGTAGAATTAACCGGGTGGCCATCGCGATCGCATGATCATCTACGCGATCGCGTAGAAGAGAAATGGGTCCAGGGAAAAATGTGCTACGCGATCGCAGGAAGAGGGACGCGATCGCGTGAAGCCGGGTGATTGAACATCGCGATCGCGTGAGGGGAGTCGAAATCACGTGAGGCCGAGTTTTTGAACATCGCGATCGCGTGAGGCGAGTCGCGATCGCGTAGAATAAAATGTTCTGGCAGTGAATTAAATTGCAGAACAGATGGGTTACGGGTTTACACCCCAAAACACACATTTGAGCCCTAGAGAGAAGAAAACTCGAGGAAATCACTGAGAAGTCATCGGGTATTCGTCGGAGGTAAGATTCTTGACTCAAAAACATCATTTTATGGTAGTATTAACATCAATCTTCATGAAATTGGGTTGAAATCTTGAAGAAATGTGGCCTAAGTATTGAAAACGGGATTTTTGGATTTGGAAGGCCATTTGAACTCCGATTTTGATAAATTTTATATGCACGGACTCGTGGTGAGATAAGGAACGCGTTCGTACTAATTTCGGAATTTTCCGAGCAGCGGGGCCCGGGGTCGGGTTTTACCAACTTAGTGTAATTATGCGAATTTCATATAAATTGAAGTGGGTTATGATTCTTTGACCCGTATTTGATATAATTATTGTGGTTTGACTAGATTCTACGCACGAGGGAGCGAAATTCAAAGGAAAAGGCATCGCGGACGAGTCTACGACCGGCTAGAGGTGAGTAGTTTGTGTATATAGTAGCCTGAGGGTTCGAAACCCCGGCTTAGCACATTGTGACGCTAATAGGGCGTGGCTCGCACACCGTGGCAGGTGCGGGATTGATTGTGATTGGGGATTGAGACTTGGTCCATCCCGGAAGTGAATAATATGTTATTAGTGTTGGAAATACACTGTATTTGCTATATTTGTGGGCTGTAAGCCTTGTTTGGGGCCTTGTGCCGATCTGTAGCGTCCTTAGAGGACAATATTTATGTGATAGCTATAATTGCTTAAATCACTGATCTCAGTCCTGGAAATTATAATCACACTTTTGAAATGCTAAGTCACCGGCTTTTGCAAAATTAATAAAGTTAAAGTATTTTTCATAAATTATGAATTGAGAACTGGAAATAAGGAAAAATGAACTGTTTTGTGACTTAATTGCTTATTGTGGACCGAGCATGGGATCGGGCTGCACGCCGCAGTGGTTGATATGAGGATCGGGCTGCACGCCGCAGCAGTATTGCGCTTGGGCTGTAGGAGCCCCTCCGGAGTCTGTACACACCCCCAGTGAGCGCCGTCGACGTTAAATTGGATCGGCTACACGCCGTAGCGGTTATGTGCATTGCATTGCATCTTTATTTGTTGAATTACTTTATGGTAGCTGTATTGTATTGTTGTTGCTAGTTCGTAGGAGAATCGGACCGTAGTGTAGCTTCATATTGTGGTATTTTGTGGATTTCTTACTGTCAGCTACTTATATATATTTGTTACTCACCTGAGTACTTAGTACTCACCCCTACTCCCTGCACCTTTTGTGTGCAGACTCAGGTACTCAGGAGCAGTAGACGGGCATCTCCGGCGTTTACATTGTCACATCGAGTTGCTGAGGTAGCTGCCTACGTTCGCAGAACCTAGCTTCTCCTCTCATTCCAGTTGTTATTTTATATTTTGTATTCGGACTTGAGTACTTCTATATCGTACTCTCTATTTCCTGTTGGGTTTTGTTAGAGGCTCTAGACTTGTGACTCCGGATCTTTGGGAGTGTCAGTACTTTTGTTCAGTATTATTATTATCGGAGTTCTTAAACTCATATATTCTTCTTGGGTTGTCCATTTGGGGACTGGTATTGTGTTATAATTAAACTGTTTGTTTGGCTGGCCTAGCTTGATTGTTGGGCGCCATCACGACCGGATTTGGGTCGTGACAAGTTGGTATCAGAGCTCTAGGTTATTAGGACTCGCGAGTCATGAGCCGGTTTAGTAGGCTTTCGCAGATCGGTACGTAGACGTCCGTATCTATCTTCGAAGGGCTACAAAAACTTTAGGAAAAATCTCATTTTCTTGAATTCATATCGTGCGATTTGTGTTATCATGAAATTAAATCTTTCCATATTCTATTCTCTCGCAGGATGGCGAGAACACGAGCTAACGGACGTGGCGGACGACCACCATTGGCACCCAGAGGTCGTGGTCGTGGTAGAGGTAGGGCATCAGCACCAGCACCAGCACCTGCTGACCCACCAATGGCCCAGACTCAGGACCAGATTCCAGCGGCGAACGCTCCGGCAGCTCAGGTTCAGGCACCGGCAGTGCCTATTGTGATACCGGGTCTTCAGGAGACCTTGGCTCGGATATTATCAGTATGCACAAGCTTAGCACAGGTAGTTGCTGCTACTGCTGCAGTATCTTCTTCACAGGCAGGGGGAGGGAATCAGACCCCCGTGGCTCACACACCCGAGCCAGTTCAGCCAATTGCACCCGTTGCACCAGCTCCTGCATATATGGTTCCAGTTATGCCCGACGATGAGCAGCGTCGTTTGGAGAGATTTGAGAGGCTACAGCCTCCGACATTCGGTGGAGCTGAGGGCGAGGATGCCCAGGGTTTTCTTGACAGATGTCAGCGCATGCTTCGCACCGCGGGTATTCTAGAGTCCAGCGGTGTTTCATTCACCACTTTTCAGTTCACAGGTGCAGCATTTCAGTAGTGGGAGGATTTTGAGAGGCGTAGGCCCGCTGGGGCAGTGCCCCTCACTTGGCAGCAGTTCTCCACGGTATTTTTGGAGAAGTAAGTGCCTCAGTCTCAGAGAGAGGAGCTGCGACGTCAGTTCGAGTGGTTGAAGTAGGGAAAGATGACAGTTAATCAGTACGAGATGAGATTCACACAGCTAGCCCGTCATGCCATATGGATGGTTCCTACGGATAGGGAGAGGATTCGGAGATTTATTGATGGTCTTATTTATCCCATCCGCATATTGATGACCAGGGAGAGAGTTTCGACAGCTACCTTTGAGGAGGTGGTTGATGCCGCCCGTCACATTGAGACAGATCGCCGCAGAGAGCGAGAGGAGAGAGAGGCTAAGAGGCCTCGTGGTACCGGCAGTTACGGTGGTGCTCCGTCTAGGGGCCAATTTCAGCATAGCAGAGGTTGCTCTTTCAGGTCTCATCGGTCCGGACGTACAGAGTCCAGCGGGGTTTCATATGATCGTGGTCGTCGAGGCGCAGCAGGGTTATCGTGGTCGGCAGAGCCGCCGGCAGAGTCGCACCGCACCGAGTGCTCTTCCGGCTCGTAGCTCGCTCCTCGTTTCCTCAGCACACGGATTCATCGGTAGCGAGGGGTCCTCGGCAGCCCCTTCTTCCATCTTCGGGGCCGTTGTCTTGAGTGCGGTGATTTGGGCCATATCAGGAGAGAGTGTCCTCGGTGGCTTCGTAAGCGGTCTCGGCGGAGGGATCGGCCTTCTTCTTCTACTCATGTTTCTTCAGCCGCCGGCCAGCGTCGGCCAGGACTCGGTGGCCAGGTATCCGCAGGTCGCCCTGTGGGCGAGGATCGCACTCGGTGGAGGTCGTGCTCGTTTTTATGCTCTTCCGGATAGGAAGGATGCTGGTGCTTCAGATGCGGTTATTTCAGGTTTTATCTCAGTCTGCCACGGTGATGCTTCTGTCTTATTTGATCCCGGATCCACCTATTCTTATGTCTCTACTTATTTTGCACATCATTTGGGTATGACCCGTGGTATTCTTGATTTGCCCGTACATGTGTCTACCCCAGTGGGGAATACTGTTGTTGTGGATCAGGTATATCGATCCTGTATTATTACTATTGGGGGTCTGGAGACCCGAGTCGATCTATTACTACTGGGCATGGTAGATTTCGATGTTATCCTAGGCATGGATTGGCTATCTCCTTATCATGCGATTCTGGACTGTCATGCCAAGACAGTCACACTAGCTATTCCAGGTAATCCGAGGATCGAGTGGCGTGGCTTGACTGATTATGTGTCCGACAAGGTGATTTCTTATATAAAGGCTCAACGAATGATTGGCAAGGGTTGTTTATCTTATTTGGCCTTCATTAGAAATGTTGAGGCCGAGACACCCGGTCTTGATTCGGTCCCCATTGTGAGGGAGTTTCCGGATGTATTTCCAGCAGACCTGCCAGGCATGCCGCCTGAACGAGATATTGATTTTGGTATTGACTTGGTGCCGGGCACTCAGCCCATTTCTATTCCTCCCTATCGCATGGCACTAGCAGAAGTTAAAAGAATTGAAAGAACAGCTTCAGAACTCTTAGATAAGGGTTTCATTCGTCCAAGTGTGTCACCTTGGGGTACACCGGTGTTGTTCGTAAAGAAGAAAGATGGCACAATGAGAATGTGCATTGATTACAAGCAGCTGAACAAGGTAACAATGAAGAATAAATACCCATTGCCTCGTATTGAGGACCTATTTGATCAGCTCCAGGGAGCTAGTGTATTTTCTAAGATTGACCTTCGATCGGGTTATCATCATTTGAAGATTGAGGATTCGGACATTATGAAGACAACTTTCAGAACGAGATATGGGCACTATGAATTTCTGGTGATGTCTTTTGGGCTGACTAACGCCTCAGCCGCATTCATGCACTTGATAAATAGTGTATTTCGGCCGTACCTTGATTCTTTTGTGATTGTGTTTATTGATGATATTCGGGTATATTCACGCAGCCAGGAGGAGCATGCACATCATTTGAGGGTGGTATTGCAGAGGTTGAGGGAAGAGAAGCTTTATGCAAAATTCACTAAGTGTGAGTTCCGGCTTGATACTGTGGGTTTTCTGGGACATATAGTGTCCAGTGATGGTATTCGGGTTGATCCACAGAAGGTTGAGGTAGTGCAGAATTGGCCCAGACCTTCCTCAGCTACAGAGATTCGGAGTTTTCTCGGCTTGGCAGGCTATTATCGTCGGTTTGTTCAGGATTTCTCATCTATTGCTTCACCGTTGACTAAGCTGACACAGAAGAATGCTCCATTTGTGTGGTCTGATGAATGTGAAGAGAGCTTTCAGAAGCTCAAGGAGGCTTTGACCACAACTCCAGTACTTGTGCTACCATCGGCCTCGGGGTCATATACGGTGTATTGTGATGCTTCCAGAGTTGGACTCGGTTGTGTGTTGATGCAGGAGGGTAGAGTTATTGCATATGCTTCTCGTCAGCTAAAGCCCCACGAGAAGAACTACCCTGTTCATGATTTGGAGTTAGCTGCTATTGTTCATGCCTTGAAGATTTGGAGGCATTATCTATATGGTGTATCTTGTGATGTATATACGGACCACCGCAGCCTTCAGCATTTGTTTAAGCAAAAAGATCTAAATTTGAGGCAGCGGAGATGGCTTGAATTGCTTAAAGACTATGATATTACTATCTTGTATCATCCCGGGAAAGCCAATGTAGTGGCTGATGCATTGAGCCGGAAGGCTATTAGTATGGGCAGTTTGGCGTATATTCCAGTTGGGGAGAGACCCCTTGCAGTTGATGTTCAGGCGTTAGCTAATCAGATGGTGAGACTGGATATTTCTGAGCCCAGTCGGGTGATGGCTTGTGTAGTAGCTCGTTCTTCTTTATATGATCGTATTCGAGAGCGCCAGATTGATGATCCACACTTACTTGTCCTTAAGGACAGAGTTCAGCATGATGATGCCAGAGATGTCACTATTGATAGTGATGGTGTATTGCGGATGCAGGGCCGGATATGTGTGCCCAATGTTGATGGCCTTCGTGAATTGATATTGGAGGAGGCCCACAGTTCGCGGTATTATATTCATCCAGGAGCCGCGAAGATGTATCTGGATTTGAAGCAGCATTACTGGTGGAGAAAGATGAAGAAAGATATTGTGAGCCATGTGGCTCGGTGTCTAAACTGTCAGCAGGTCAAGTATGAGCATCAGAGACCTGGAGGTGTATTCCAGCGTATCGATATTCCTGAGTGGAAGTGGGAAAGGATTACTATGGACTTTGTTAGCGGACTCCCTCGGACAGCGAGGAAGTTTGATTCGGTTTGGGTGGTGGTGGATAGGTTGACCAAGTCAGCTCACTTCATCCCAGTGTGTACTACCTATACCTCGGAGCGGTTGGCAGAGATATTCATCCGTGAGATAGTGAGATTGCATGGAGTTCCTATTTCCATTATATCCGACAGAGGTACCCAGTTCACATCTCAGTTCTGGAGGACATTTCAGCGAGAGTTGGGTTCACAGGTGGAGTTGAGCACAGCATTTCATCCACAGACGGATGGGCAGTCTGAGCGTACTATTCAGATATTGGAGGACATGTTGCGTGCATTGTGTCATTGATTTTGGTGGTTCATGGGCTGATTATTTGCCTTTGGCGGAGTTTGCTTACAATAATAGCTATCAGTCCAGCATTTAGATGGCACCGTATGAAGCTTTATATGGGAGACGGTGTAGGTCTCCAGTCGGTTGGTTCGAGCCCGGCGAGGCTAGGTTGTTGGGGACGGAGTTAGTCCAAGATGCCTTAGACAAGGTAAAGGTGATTCAGGAGAGACTTCGCACAGCTCAGTCGCGTCAGAAGAGTTATGCAGACCGGAAGGTCCGAGATGTGTCTTATTGAGTAGGTGAGAAGGTGTTGCTGAAAGTTTCGCCTATGAAGGGTGTTATGAGGTTTGGAAAGAAAGGAAAGTTGAGCCCAAGGTTCATTGGACCTTTTGAGGTGCTTAGGAAAGTTGGGGAGGTGGCTTATATGCTTGGTTTGCCGCCCAGTTTGTCGGGAGTTCACCCGGTGTTCCATGTATCTATGCTCCGGAAGTATGTCGGAGACCCGTCTCATGTGTTGGACTTCAGCACGATACAGCTAGATGAGGATTTGACTTATGATGTGGAACCAGTAGCCATTTTGGGTTGACAGGTTCGTAAGCTGAGATCTAAGGATATAGCTTCAGTGAAAGTGCAGTGGAGAGGTCGTCCCGTGGAGGAAGCAACTTGGGAGACCGAGCAGGAGATGCGGAGCAGATATCCTCACTTGTTTGATACTCCGGTATGTTTCTTAACCCGCTCGCGGACGAGCGTTTGTTTAAGTTGGGGAGAATGTAACGACCCGGCCCGTCGTTACGGGAATTACCACCCCGTTACCTTGCATTTCCATATATTATGCTTTTAAAACAAGTATTAGAGTATATCGGGTGAGTTAGGAGTGATTTGGATTGAAAATGAAACAAATAGCATGTTTGAAGAAAACTTGAATATGAAAAGTCAACCAAGAGTTGACTATTGAGTTAGAGTGCTCGGAACCGGATTCTGATGATTCGACTAGTTCCGGGGGACCATTTATGACTTAGGAGAACAATCGGAATTGAATTCGGAGGTCCGGTGTAGTTTTAGGCTTGAATTGGCGAATATTGAATTTTGACGAAAACCGGATGGTAGGTGATATTTTGATCCGGGGGTCGGAATGGAATTCGACAATTTCTGTAGCTTCGTTATGTGATTTTGGATGTGTCTGCAAATTTTCAGGTCATTCGGACATCGTTTGATCGGGTTTTGGATTGAATGTTAGTTTAGAAAGTTTTGAAGAAACTTAGGCTTGAATCCGTGAGTAAATGGAGATTTTGATGTTTAGTATGGTGTTTTTATGATTGGAACAAGTTCGTATCATGTTTTGGAGTATGTTGGTGGTTTTCGTTGGGGTCCCGGGGTCTCGGGATGAATCCGGGGGTCCAAACGGACCATTTTTGGAAGAAAAGAGAAAGCTGGTTGCTGTCATAAACGCAGCAGGCTTTTGCTCTCCGCGATCGCGGGGAGGGGGATGCGATCGCGTAGAGCTGGGGGCTAGGCCATCGCGATCGCAGGATCACCGGTCGCGATCGCGTAGAATTAACCGGGTGGCCATCGCGATCGCATGATCATCTACGCGATCGCGTAGAAGAGAAATGGGTCCAGGGAAAAATGTGCTACACGATCGCAGGAAGAGGGACGCGATCGCGTGAAGCTGGGTGATTGAACATCGCGATCGCGTGAGGGGAGTCGCGATCGCGTGAGGCCGAGTTTTTGAACATCGCGATCGCGTGAGGCGAGTCGCGATCGCGTAGAACAAAATGTTCTGGCAGTGAATTAAATTGCAGAACAGATGGGTTACGGGTTTACACCCCCAAAACACACATTTGAGCCCTAGAGAGAAGAAAACTCGAGGAAATCACTGAGAAGTCATCGGGTATTCGTCGGAGGTAAGATTCTTGACTCAAAAACATCATTTTATGGTAGTATTAACATCAATATTCATGAAATTGGGTTGAAATCTTGAAGAAATGTGGCCTAAGTATTGAAAACGGGATTTTTGGATTTGGAAGGCCATTTGAACTCCGATTTTGATAAATTTTATATGCACGGACTCGTGGTGAGATAAGGAACGCGTTGGTACTAATTTCGGAATTTTCCGAGCAGCGGGGCCCGGGTCGGGTTTTACCAACTTAGTGTAATTATGCGAATTTCATATAAATTGAAGTGGGTTATGATTCTTTGACCCGTATTTGATATAATTATTGTGGTTTGACTAGATTCTACGCACGAGGGAGCGAAATTCAAAGGAAAAGGCATCGCGGACGAGTCTACGACCGGCTAGAGGTGAGTAGTTTGTGTATATAGTAGCCTGAGGGTTCGAAACCCCGGCTTAGCACATTGTGACGCTAATAGGGCGTGGCTCGCACACCGTGGCAGGTGCGGGATTGATTGTGATTGGGGATTGAGACTTGGTCCATCCCGGAAGTGAATAATATGTTATTAGTGTTGGAAATACACTGTATTTGCTATATTTGTGGGCTGTAAGCCTTGTTTGGGGCCTTGTGCCGATCTGTAGCGTCCTTAGAGGACAATATTTATGTGATAGCTATAATTGCTTAAATCACTCATCTCAGTCCTGGAAATTGTAATCACACTTTTGAAATGCTAAGTCACCGGCTTTTACAAATTTAATAAGGTTAAAGTATTTTTCATAAATTATGAACTGGAAAACTGGAAGTAAGAAAACTCAACTGTTTTGTGACTTAATTGCTTATTGTGGACCGAGCATGGGATCGGGCTGCACGCCGCAGTGGTTGATATGAGGATCGGGCTGCACGCCGCAGCAGTATTGCGCTTGGGCTGTAGGAGCCCCTCCGGAGTCTGTACACACCCCCGGTGAGCGCCGTCGACGTTAAATTGGATCGGGCTACACGCCGTAGCGGTTATGTGCATTGCATTGCATCTATATTTGTTGAATTACTCTGTGGTAGCTATATTGTATTGTTGTTGCTAGTTCGTAGGAGATTCGGACTGTAGTGTAGCTTCATATTGTGGTATTTTGTGGATTTCTTACTGTCGGCTACATATATATATTTGTTACTCACTGAGTACTTAGTACTCACCCCTACTCCCTGCACCTTTTGTGTGCAGACTCAGGTACTCAGGAGCAGTAGACGGGCATCTCCAGCATTTATATTGTCACATCGAGTTGCTGAGGTAGCTACCTACGTTCGCAGAACCTAGCTTCTCCCCTCATTCCAGTTGTTATTTTATATTTTGTATTCAGACTTGGGTACTTCTATATCGTACTCTCTATTTCCTGTTGGGTTTTGTTAGAGGCTCTAGACTTGTGACTCCGGATCTTTGGGAGTATCAGTACTTTTGTTCAGTATTATTATTATTGGAGTTCTTAAACTCATATATTCTTCTTGGGTTGTCCATTTGGGGACTGGTATTGTGTTATAATTAAATTGTTGGTCTGGCTGGCCTAGCTTGATTGTTGGGCGCCATCACGACCGGATTTGGGTCGTGACAAACTCCAACCATTAGACACAAACCATCAATATGATAAGTCTTAAAACTAACATTAAATATAACATCCACTCCAACCATTTTGGACAAAAGATCTACTATGATCATTCAATTGAGTACTCCAACCATTTTGGACAAAAGATCTATGATCATTCAATTGAGTACGATACTTCATTATCTAATATATTTGCAAGCAACTTCAATGGTGGTCGTTAGGATTACTTCCACCGGATGATCTTCTTATATTCGTGGGTAAAATGGATCCGCTAGCCGCATCACTTGGCTACAAAACAATCAAAAGAAAATATAATTAACAAAAAGTACCTCAACAATATCCTATAATACTTGGACTGAACAGTCTTACTTTAAAAAATCAAATAAGAAAGTTATCAACTATTCTTACCGTTGAACAAGGAGGAGGAACAAATATCCCTGCAAATTTATCAGGTATCTTCCCTTCTTTCATTATCATATACGCCTTAAAAGCATTCATCATTTGAGTGTTAGCATTCATCATTTGAGTATTAACATTCATCATTTCTCTGTAGTTCTCCTGGCTTTGATTGTGAGCATTCAACATTTGATTGTACTTCTCTTGGCATTGGGAAGAACATGAACCATTATTATAACTTGAATCATTCAAATCACTATACCGAGGTCTTGTTTGTCTAAAAGCTCTGCTAGGAACAGCTCCTAATCCTAAGCACCTTACCCTTCCAGAATGCTCTTTTCCCAATACCTTACCAACAACATCATTTGGCGAAATTTCAGACTCATCCACAGTGCTTTGGATCAATGCTAGTTCAATTTTTTCCTAAATACATTAAACACCGAAAGCGAGTGTCGTTACTTTTATCAGTGATTGACAATACAATATAAAGAATAAAATCAGAATAGGAAATATGCAAAACAGTTTTACAACTGAGAAAGAAAACACCCCTCCATGATCCAACTGCTACAATAGAAGGGTGTTTCAAGCCAATACTTTCTAAACAATAGATTATATTGCTCAGTCCAGCTTGCTGCAATATTAAGTAGCTTAGTTCTCTTCTAATAGCTTTGAATTTTCAGCATTACTCGCTCAAACAGTTCGTAATACTACACTTTTTATCTATTACAACAATTCCATTATGGTCACTACATTAGTAAAAGCTACCACTTCACAGATTGTTCATATTTTTTACTTTACTGAAGATTGTTATAAAATATTGAACTCACATACAGATCTAGCACAAGTCATGAACTCACATGCTTTCCATTTATACTCTATATATATCACCATAAAACATCATATTATATAATTCTAAGCAACAATTCAACTTTTTCTGTTTGGAGAGGAGAGTTACACACTAACACTCAATTATTTACTAAAGACAATCAATTGAAAAAGGGGAAGAAATTAACATAAAAAGATCTGGTTCTTTGCCCTTCATTTCTAAAATTACTTAGAAAAAAACTAAAAAGAGAAGTAAAAATTGATTCTTACACATATCTCTTTTGCCGAAGTAAAACATCTGTGCGAAGGGACTTTTCCAAAGTTATAGCCTGGCTAACTAATCGGGAAAAATCTAAGTAAAACATGACCCGAAGTAAAACAAAAGAAAGTGAACACCGTGGTACGACATCAAAAAACTAAATAGCGAATATCTCAAACTGAAATATTTACTATGCACATAAATCAGTTTACAAACAAGGAATGAATATCAGCAAACATCTTCTAGACAATTCGAGATGTGCTTTCTGACACCAATTAAGCAAAACGATCCAGAAAATTCACTCCTTATTTAAGTGATACTAACAAGTAATAACAGTTATACTGATTTCACTTAAATTGTAAAGTCTCCAAAAAGATTCAAGAGAAGTTGTGGAATTCTGAACAAAACTAAAAACTATGACCAGTTATCTATGTAACAAATTCTATTGCTGAAACAACTCATGTGGTCACTTTTTAACTGCAGGACGTTCTTTTCTCAATTTGTAATAGTAGATACTCACATCTGTGATATAATATTATGTTGTTAGGTCATTTGGGGAAGAAATTAACATAAAAAGACTGGTTCTTTGCCCTTCATTTCTAAAATTACTTAGAAAAAAACTAAAAAGAGAAGTAAAAATTGATTCTTACACATATCTCTTTTGCCGCCTCATTAACATATGATCCATCTTCATTCCTATGTGTAGCAAGATAAAGTTGTCCTCGTCCAGGCTTTTGTCCAGTCTCAGGCATCTATAAATGGTCAAATTCACATTAACTTAGCTAACTAGGAATAAATGCTAGTTTAATTAAAGTATCCAAAATGAATTATTACCATTTCAACCCTTCTTCTGGAGTTAGGTTTGGAGTCACCGATATGTGAAACAGTTTGTTTCTTCCGAATCTCAGCATTTCTTTTACAAGTTTCCTTACAAAAAGATACCAAAAAAAATCAACCAAACAGACATAATGCATCAACGGCGAGAAGCTTAATGGATCACCAAACAGACATAAGCTTAATAGGACTGCTGTCTAACCGAATGAATCATTCTTAGCCTAGTGAGGCCTGCTGTCTTAATCCATAAGGCAATTGAGTAGAGAATATAATTTAATACCAAATAGTGATATTTACATTTAGCCATTAACATACTGAGTTTACCACAGAATCGCAGTACCAAAAGCCAAACCAACTAGTGATATTTACATTTAGCCATTACATTTAGCCATTAACGCAACCACTTATTAACTCAATCCTAAGCATATAAGCTAGCATAGAGTTGAGCCATGACAATAGGAAAACAACACTATTAATCCAGATGTAGAATCAGAGATCTTCTGGCCACAAAACATGGACATCAGTTTCATTTCTTAATGTGCAACAAAGTTACCAGATGCCATAACTCTCATTCAAGTGGGACAAGTTTCAATCATGGAAGAAAAATTTAGCTGAAATAAATAATTCAGTCAAGCTGAAACTATCATGAACTTGACTGATTTTTATCCTAACTAAACCAACGGCTAACCCTAATAGATGACACAGAATAGCACATAAGGTTCTTATCACTTCCTTTGAGATTACACCAGCAAAGAAGCTACAAGACTTGCAACAAACTTAGAGGAAACACGACAATGGTTCACAATTCCTTTGACAGAGTATTGAAATGAATACATATATGCAGATTTCATAAGAGTAAAATCACCTGTAGTAGTCATTTAAACTGCAAACACACTTCAGACAACAGCGAAACAAGCAAGAATTGGACCAAACACAGGTGAAGAAGAACATATAAAACACACAAAAACCCAAAATTTTAGAACCTAATGTACCAAATACCAATTCTACCAAATTTTTGCCGATTCAAAATGCATATTCTACCAAATTTCTTCAAAATACACCGATTCTACCAAATTAACAAAGAAAAATAAACTTAAAACCCCCATGCATGAAGAGAGAAAGACAAAAAAGCAAAATCAAAGACTGAAAGACCAAAATCAAAGCAAAATTGAAGAGAAATTAAAGAGCAAAAACAAATAAACTTACATCCAATTGATTGAATAAAGAGGCGGCGCTAAATGTAAATCCCTGAACTTTTTGTTAGCTGATGCAATAGAGGTGGGGCTTGAAATTGGAGGGTTACTGAAATTGGAGGGTTACAGTATGTACTCGAAGCAAAATTGAAATAGAGGAGGAACAGAAGAAAGAGAATTGGAGGTGGGGCTTGAAATTGGAGGATTTTCGATTTTCCATTTACAGTGTTGGAGAAAAGAAAACGTGAAAATGAGAATGAGAAATTTGGATTTACATCTAAGTTTTCTTATTTTCATTTAAGTCTGAAAATGAAAAAAGTGAAAATGAGAAAGGGGTTTTGGGAAAAAAGAGAGGGAAAGGATTAAAAAACGAGGGAAATTTGGGCGCTATTTTTGTATGGATTGCGGGGGTGACGGACCGCCGCAGATTTAATATAATTGGGGTGCTATTTTTTTTATGTATTGCAGGGGTTAGAGACCGCCGCAAATTTAATATATTTGCGGGGGCTATTAAACCTCCACAATTTTGTTAGAGATTATGGAGGTTATTGAAACCGCCGCAATAAAACCGTCGCAAATTTAGCATTTTTTTGTAGTGTTATATTAAAATGTCAGTTACTCATGTAAATAAATAACAAACTTTGTTTAATTTAAAAAATTATAAATAGTTATACAGACGGGTCTCCCACTCCGCTTCAAATATAAGAACATAAACCGAGAAAGGTTCACTTAGCCAAACCTCTTGGTAAATTTCTGTTAAAATACTACCTAAAGGTTGTCCAACTGAATCTATTAAAATTGCAAAAGCATGCCAATCAGATAGTTGCATTTGCTCAATAACATCAATTAGCGAGTCTCGAGTTAGCTGATAATTTGCAATGTGTTGATTTAGTAAAGGCCTGAGCTCTTAAAATTTCTTTTCTTTTTCTCTTCGTTCAGCCCTTCGATCTCTTAACTTATTTTGTATCGCCTTTGGGATATTCCTGATGACTTCACTCTTTGAGTCTGAATGATTAAAGGAATAACGCCTGTGATTTCATACCTATGGAGAAAATGCAGTATCTGCTGAAAGTTTGTGCAGTCGTATTGAAGAAATAAATAAGTGAGAGTAAATGTAGTAAAATTTCACAGTTGGAGCAGAGTTTACAATCAAATATAATAGCATGTACTACTGATCAAAACATGAAATTTGCAACTTGTAGTTAAAGCAGTTATGTCGGAAATCCTTTTCTTAGTCGTCCTCCATTGCACATAAAATGTATGCTGAGTTAACATATAACAATATAAGGTCCTGCGCAAGATTGATGCAAAGATGATACTGGTTTGGGGATTAAAATTAGTTTTTAAAGGACATTCAAACTAATTGTAGTGCGTCGTTGCAAGAATTTCTCACAATGAGGTTATAACTCCTTCAGACGATTGGATAGCACAGTTTGGGATTGCAGTTCAGGTAAATGTATCGAAATAGTAAATCCACATAACGAATATCTGATGTATATTTATGGTGCTGTAAATTAGAAGGTATGAAATTTGAGAATACCTTATCGCAATAAAGAGCATCGAGTTTGTGGTGTCACGATCGTGAATGCAAACATCACTGGGACCTGGGACTTTGCATTTGCAAAGTAAATTTCTGTTTTGCAACTCGGTTTGGGATTGTATTTGCAATTTTAAAGTTGCTGTTACCAAACGTTGGTTGTACAAAATGCTTAAATGGAGGATTTCGTCATTATAAACTAATTTGTGGGTTGAGTCAAGTAGTTGTGACAATTAACCTTACTATTTCATCACAAGTTTAAAAGTAAGTGGAACGAATCAAATTTGAGAAGTTGGAAATATTTGTTGCAGCAATCAGTGTAAAAAAGAGTGTAAATTGAACGTTTTTTTGGAAATTAAAAAGAACGATAGTATGTACCACAGTTACGTATTCTAATTTAGAACTTGAGCACACATGGTTGCTTAAATGGCAGATGGTTTGAAAGAACACAATCAAATGAAAGAACAATTATGAGGAAGTTCCATACCCTGAGTAGCGCAGTAAATCAAGTTTCTGAGCTTCCAAAATAATTTTCATTACCAATCACTGTCCTTATTAAATGGTAACTCATAATTTTAAGAGATTAAGGAGAACAATTGGAATGCAGATTGTCTTAAGGTAGTAATAGTAATTCAGATTGACTGTACTTTTAAACAATAGAATTGAATAAATTAAATAGTGACAGTAAATATGGAGAAATTTCATATTTGGAGCAGACTTATCGACAAAATATAGTAACATGTAGGACTGGACAGAGTAAAGTGCAATTTTAAACTTGTAATGATAGTAGTTATGACGGAAATCGTTTTCTTAGTCGCCCTCCAATACATATAAAAATAATACCGACTTAAAAGATAGCAATATCACCTCCTGTTGCAGATTGCTGCAAAGTTGATAATGGTTTTCGAGTTTAAAATGAATTCCAGAGGACATTCAGACTACTTGCATTGGATTGGTGGAAGAAATTCTCAAACGTGAAACAGAAGGCTGTTGAAAACAGTCAAAACATGTGTATTTCATCTTCTAAAGGGTCACTTTAGATGTGCATAGTGAACATATGTACACTACCTTTTTATCTTGTAAAACCATTTCCATCGACATTATACTGCCTGGATTGAAACGATCCGGTACTTCCCACAAACGAATTACCCGAACTTTCAACTTCCATTGCATCTTAGAAATTGATATATCCTTGATAAAATCAGTGTGAGAATTCATCTTTCTTATAAATGTGAAGTGCTGTTCGAAATGTGAAGTGCAGACAGAAATGTGAAGTGCTGTAAAAATGAGTTTTTGACAGCAGAATTGTACATATAAATGGAGTTGAAATGAGCAGTTGGTAGAGGAGTTGTAATCGTGGGATTACTAATGGGATATGACAGTTTTTACATGTCAAAGGGACGTGTATAGTGGATATAAAAATGAACTGCATTTACACTACCATTCTTTACGTGTATAGCAGTTTCATGTTACTGGTAGTTTATCCATACGTGTATAGCAGTTCAATTGAAATTGTATTCGACAGTTTATGAATCCTAGTGGCTTATCCTTATCTTTTAATACTGGTATAGCAGAGCAGTAGAGATACTATTTAGTACTCGTATAGCAGTTACATAATTAGTGTATTTCGACAGTTTACTATCAATACAGTTTTGAAAAATTCAAAACATCATTTCGACAGTTTACTTGGAAACAGTTTTTTCCTATTCCTGAATTTCCACACATGCAGCTCAACTGTTTTTTTAGGCGTCCTGTTTTTGAAAAATAGGAATGGGTCTTTTTAGTTTCCTACAAATTAGGATTTCTGTCCTAATATGCCATGTGGATTATTTTTATGAATCCAAGTGATTTAATGAGAGGCCAATATCCTTGGCTTTTAATTATATATAGATTGTACCGTATCAATACAATGTTTTCTTTATCATTGTTAAATAATATAAAAGTTAATAACTGTACTATAGTTTTCAAAAATTGTAATAAATGACAAACCTGATACAGTTTTCGATTTTTTTATTAAATACACGTAATAACTGTAATACGGTTTTCAAAAACGCGTAATAATTACTTTATTAATTCTTTATTAAAAATTAGTAACTGTAATACAATTTTCAAAAAATCCTAGTAATTGACTGAACTTTTTGATCGTGCATAGTCACGAACTTTTTGATCGTGCATGTCTCCCATTATACTGATTCCTTTTGATTGTGCATAGTCACAAACTTTTTGCCATTGTCTTTTGCAATAAGAACTGTTGTGCAATGAAAGTGACAATCTGTTCCATGTAGAATTAGATCAATGTTCAGTGTTTCCCCAATTTCAAGGATCCAACTTGGCCAGCATCTAAAGATTTAAAGAGGTCTTACAAAATCAGTTATATTTGTGGGTGGATCTTATGGAAACAAATGTGTGATCCAGCAGAAAATGTTTAAATTTTGACACAAAAAAACTGATTTAACTAATTAACTAATTTGTCCTAACAAAAAACACGTGGCAGACTATTATGTTGACAAATGGCTAATTTCTATGGCAGACTATCTTCCTTTTAAGTATAGATAGATTCTTTAGTTGGCAAAGAATGTGTGTATTGTCAGTCATATTCATTGTAGTGGATCTTTAGGTCAGCAGCCAAAGCATTTAGAATACTCTGGATTGAATGGGGACCAGCGCAACATGCCATTTGTGTTGCTAACATGTATTTGGGGCATGAAATGTATTCTGTTTGTAACCAGCATATCCGTCTTTCATGCATTGCAATCAACCAAGAGGTTTAATCTTTGCTACTGTTCAGTGTAGCTGATCTGCAATGTGATTTTAGGCGTGGTTCTAATTTTCAGTGAGATGTTTCTGGTGTGTGAAATGAACCTCTTTGGAGGGCTACTATAATCGATGTATTTCCAGAAGTAACTAGTAGAATTCTTTCAGCAATATTATTATATTTTAATTGTCTGTTTCTACATGGTCAACATGTATGAGATTCCAACTTCATTTATCTCTCTTCAAGAGCTTGAACCGCTTCCTAAAGTTCTTTTGAAGAGTTCTACTGTTGAGGTACATCTGGTTTCGGTTTTCATTAAACCATCTGGTTTTGTGCTCTTTCTCTTGTTACTTAAACCTGGGCCCACTGAGGTGCTCATTTTGGTGGTGTTAAAGCCGATGGTTTTGCCATCAAACTGATGAAATTGATACATACTTTTGAGTATTGAGGAATTTCTGTATCTTTTTTCTGTTGAGGAATCTTTATTCATAGGACTGGTGTAGTGCCTAGTTTTTTAGTGCCACATTACAATAAATAACTTGAGTTTGAATCCATTTCTGAAGATGCTTCAATGAGAAGTTTATCTTTTTGATATTACCATTTCTTTGCAAGTTTGAGAACCTTTTGGTGTTCTCTAGGTATTATTACGATACCACTTTTATGTAGGATTTTTCATTTACCCCCTTTCTCCTAATTTTTCGTCGTTTGCTCTTTCCCTTATATTTGGCATTGGTTTGTAAAAGCCAAGACTAGAATGGTTAAAAGTTATACGATTAGAAGAATGAAAGGGAGGATGCAACCAACCCATTCTCTACTTACAAAGTTACAAGTAGAGAAAATTCTACTATACCCATTCTTATTTAATAACTTTATTTATTGTCTTTTGTAGGTGGAGTAACCGAAGAAAGGGAAGATGGAGAAGGTGGAGCAACTGAAGAAATGAAAGATGGAGTACATAAGAAAGAACTTTGAGTTGTTGTCAATATTCTTGAAGTCTTTCGTTATAGCATTTGAAACTTTAACTTTTGAAGCTGTAAAACTTAGGTAATTTGGTTAAAAATATTTTGCTATTATCATTATTCTTAGCTTATTGGATAAGAAAGATTATGTAGTGTTTTATTATTTTATTTATATAATATCCAGGTTATAATTATAAATATTTTTAGGTGGTAATGTCAATTAAACTATTAAAATAGCCTAATAGAACTGTTGCAATAAGCACAAATGTCGTTGCCATAGACATTCTGAACCGTTCTGATAGGTATTGCAGACCGTTCCATAAAGTGTGACAAACTGATGCAATAGAAACAAAACTGTTACGATAGCATTATAAAACAGTTACAATAGCTGTAAATAACCGTTGCAATAAACTATATTGTAACAGTTTCCAACCATTATAGTAAATAATATGGTAACGGTTTACAACCGTTGCATAAAGTATACGGCAACGGTTTATAACCGTTGCTGTTGAAATGAATATTCGTTGCTTCAGACAGAGGGAAAACCATTGCGATAGCTTGATCTATAGCAATTTGATATTTTTAGATACTTTTTCAGACCTATTGCCAATACTAAGCAGTGTTGTCAACCGTTGCCAAAAACCGTTGCTGTAGATCTATTGGCACGCGAGCGGATGTCACGGTCGCCGAACCGTTCCAATACCTCTATGGCAACGGTATTTCTATCAATTGCAACGGTTTACCAACCGTTGCCATAAGCTTATTTTCCAGTAGTGCATCCTGAACTAACTATGTCCCCAACAATCTAGCCTCGCCGAGCTCAAACCAACCGACGGGGTACCTACACCGCCTCCCATATAAGGCTTCATACGGTGCCATCTGGATGCTGGACTGATAGCTATTATTATAAGCAAACTCTGCAATAGGCAAGTAATCAGCCCATGAACCACCAAAATCAATGACACAAGCACACAACATGTCCTCCAATATCTGAATTGTAAGCTCGGACTACCCATCCATATGTGGATGAAATGATGTGCTCAGCTCTACCTGTGAATCCAATTTTTGCTAAAATGTCCTCAAGAACTGAGAAGTAAACTAGGTACCTCTGTCTGATATGATAGAAATGGGAACTCCATGCAATCTCACAATCTCGCGAATGAATATCTCTGCTAACCGCTCTGAGAAGTATGTAGTACACACAGGAATGAAATGAGCTGACTTGGTCAGCCTATCCACAATCACCTAAACTGAGTCAAACTTCCTCGCTGTCCGAGGGAGTCCACTAACAAAGTCCATAGTGATCCTTTCCCACTTCCACTCGGTAATATCAATACTCTGGAACACACCACCAGGCCTCTGATGCTCATACTTGACCTGCTGACAGTTTAGGCACTATGCTACATGATTCACGATATCTTTCTTCATCTTTCTCCACCAGTAATACTGCCTTAAATCCTGATACATCTTTGCGGCACCTGGATGAATAGAATATCGCGAGCTGTGGGCCTCCTCCAATATCAACTCATAAAGGCCGTCAACATTGGGCACGCATAACCAGCCCCTACATCCGTAACACACCATCACTATCAATAGTGACATCCCTGGCATCATCATGCTGAACTCTATCCTTAAGGACAAGCAAGTGTGGATTATTATATTGGCACTCTCGAATACGGTCATATAAGAAAATAGTTCTCTCTCACTAGTTTGCTTGCAAAAATAGTCAATAGTACAAAGCTTGCCTCCTTTGGGCGAATCCTAACAATATATTTAGGGTTTAGGTTTTACAACTTTCGCTTTTACACTTAAGTCCTTAAAATTTCTGCCTTCTACCGCGGTTTGACCGCGTTCGTGGTGCAACCGCGGTGGACAAAGTCTTCTGATTCCTCAAAACATCCGCAGGCCTGTTCTGCCGTGGTTCTGCCGCGGTCGCGGTGGAACCGCGGTCAAACAGTGCCGCTGAATCATCTGGCTATTTCAGCATAATTTCTTGACTTGTTCCACAATTGGCCTTTTTCACCTTCTTTTGACTTCAAAACTGCTCTTTTAGCCTTCATTAACTCTTGTGTACCTATAACACACTAAAAACACTAATAAGAGCATTTTGTCATCATAAATAATATCAAAAAACATTAAAATGTGATTATTTAGGGCATAAATGTCACGACCCGGATTTTCCCCCAACATCGGGATCGTGATGGCGCCTACTCGTGGTAGCTAGGCAAGCCACTGTATTCATACTATCCTATTTTTAACACAATTGTAACTAAATAAATGCGGAATACTTTATCGAAATAGAAATAACTAATTACAAGATGAAAATCATATTGAAATCCTCTACCCAAGACGTGGAGTCACCAACTCACGAACTACTACCGAATACTACACATAAAAGTTTGAAAGAAATATAACATAATTCTGTTTGTCTCGGAACAAAGAGACTACAGCTAGTAACATAAATAAAGAGAGAGACGCCGGGCCTACGGACGTCTGCAAGCTACCTCGGTCTCAAATGTGATCAACTTCCACGCAATCGATTTACTGCTGCTGCTCCTGATCGTAACCTGGACCTGTGCAAAAACGCACAGAAGTGTAGTATCAGCACAACCGACCCCATGTGCTGGTAAGTGCCTGGCCTATCCCGGCGAAGTAGTGACAAGCCTAGGACCAGACACCCACATAAACCTGTGCAATTCAATATATATGTATACCACCGAATAACAAGAAATAATCAAGTAATAACACAATAAGGGATATCTCAAAGAATTCAACAATTAACAATAGTTAATAAGTTCACAAGGAAAACAAAGTATAATGGAAACACATGTAATATCAAGTCAAGGAATAGCAAACAATTGCACGGCATCACCCTTCGTGCTTTTACTCTCATCCTCAGCAAATAAGCAAATAAAGTACACGGCATCACCCTTCGTGCTTTTACTCTCATCCTCACATCCATAGTACGGCATGATCCTTCGTACATGGTTCAATAACAGGGCACGGCATGATCCTTCGTGCATAATCAATAAAACATGGCACGGCATTAACCTTCGTGCATAAATAATAAAACAAGGCACGACATCACCCTTCGTGCATTATCACTCTTCCTCACCCAAATAACAATCACAGTTAAGGGCAAAGAAAGAAAAAGTAATTCATAAACTGTCCCAACAAGGGCAATCAATAATTATCTTCACAACAAGTCCCGACAAGGGAGAACAATAACAATTATACAACCTGACAAAGGTTCAACAATTCATCTGTAAATATATCTCAAAATAAGCATTTTCAACGACTCACGGTCATACTAGACGCCAGTGTATGGATGCTCGTCACCACAACCCATACACCGCACTCGATCACATAACACATAACACATAATCCTATTCCCTCAAGGTAGGATAGAACAAACACTTACCTCGAATGTTTATGAACAATTCAATCCGTGGCAATGTCTTTTTCTTTCAAATTTGGCTCCAATCCAATCGTATCTATACACAATTGATTTAATATCGTCAATACTACTCAACAAACTAATTCCTAAGACCAAATACAACTTTCACAACATTCTGCCCGGAATAGTAAATTTTGACCCCGGGCCCACATGGTCGGAACTCGGGGTTAGGACCAAAATCCGGCTACCCATCCCCTCACGAGTTCATGTATATGATTTGTTTCAAAATCGGACCTCAATTCGAGGTCCAATTTCCCAATTTATGAAAAACCCTATATTCTAACAAAAACAAGAAATTCTACCATGAAAACCTTTGATTTCTATTGCAAAACATGTTTAATGATGTTAGGAATTGAAAGAATTAAGTAAAAAGTGACTTACAATTATTTTGATGAAGAAGGAATCCGTGAAGAATCGCAAATGGGTGTTTTTGGTTTGTAAAAAGTGAAGAAATGAACTGAAAATCGTGTTTTACAGGTCTCTGTGTTCGCATTTGCGAACATGGGTTCGCAATTGCGAACCCCGACCAATTTCCGGAGTTTGAAAAATAAGCTAAGGCTGGGAAGTTCGCATTTGCGAACTTTTGTTCGCATTTGCGAAGCCAAGGCAAATATGGGGGCTTCGCATTTGCGAACATTTGTTCGCATTTGCGAACAAGGCTGGCCTCCAGGAACCTTCGCATTTGCGAACATTTGTTCGCATTTGCGAACGAGGCTGGGCTGAGGGACCTTCGCATTTGCGAAGAGTGCTTCGCATTTGCGAAGCATGCCTTTTCACTGGAGGCCTCCGAAAGCTTCATTAAACTAATGATGAAATGGTTCAATGACAAAACAAGCAAAACAAACTAGAGTACAACCCTGAAACAAAACTGGGCAAGACCAAAGCAAACTGCTAGGACAAAAGGGTTTGACCACAAGAAAACCCTGAAAATAACTCGGACAACAGAAATGACAACAAAAATGAACCACCAAAACTCTATCTAGCTGACCCAAAGACGGAGTGTCTTTCCAACTACCAAGCACAACATTTTAGCCACTAAGTTCTGCATCAATATTGCCGAGGCTTCCATCTGCTTCAACATTTTTAGCTTCAGTCAATATACCCCCCAGAGGATTCGTGTGCTCCCTGTCATCGCATTTGCGAGGTTTGGTTCGCATTTGCGAACCCAAACGGTCCTGGGCATCCTTCGCATTTGCGACCAAGGGTTCGCAATTTGCGAATCCTGCCTTGATCTGCCACCTTCGCAATTGCGAGAAATGCTTCGCAATTGCGAAGACAACAACTGGGTGAAAAACCAGCAGTGCATAAATTCAGAAATTGATCCAACGGCCTATCAAATCTTTACCCGAGCCCCCCGGGCTCCAAACCAAACATGTACACAACCTCAAAAATACATTATGAACTTGTTCGTGCGATCACATTGCCAATATCACATCGTATTCATCAAATCAAGCCTCAAATTCAAGATTTTCATACTTTTGATTTTCAAAACTTTCAAACTTGGAACTCAAGGTCCAAAACATCTCAAACGACATCCGAATGTCACCAAACTTTACAAAAATCACATATATAATATTTAAGACTTGTACCGGGCGTCGGAACCAAAATACGAGCCCGATACCAAGGTCAATTAATTCATTTCCTTTAACAATTACCTCAAAAACAATTTCATAGAAAAATTCATAACTTGGGCTCTAGGCCTCAGAATTCGACTCCGGACGCATGTCCAAGTCCCATATTTTCCTACGGACCTCTCGGGACCATCCAATCTCGGTCCGGATCCGTTTACCAAAAATGTTGACCGAAGTCAACCATATCAATATTAATATCATTTTTATCCAAATTTCTCATGTAATTCATATTTTCTATTACAAAATCTTTCCGGCTACATGCTCGGATCGTGCACGTAAATCGAGGCAACATAGAATGAGGTTTTCAAGGCCTTAGAAGCTCGAAATGATTAATAAAATAAGTGATGACCCTTTGGGTCGTCACAATCTCCACCTCTAAAACAACCGTTCGTCCTCGAACGGACAAAAGAAGGAAGTACCTGAGTCAGGAAACAAGTGTGGGTAACGGCTCCGCATATCAGACTCGGACTCCCAGGTCGATGCCTCAGGAGGCTGACCTCTCCACTGAACACGCACAGAAGGATAACTCTTCGACCTCAACTGTCGAACCTGCCGGTCTAGAATGGCCACCGGCTCCTCCTTGTAAGATAGATCATTGTCTTTTACAGATTTCCCTTTTTAGGGAGACCACTATACCCTTCAATCTCTATAAAATTGCAGAAATCAGGGGTACAAATTACTCCCTTACCCTTTTAAGTTCCAAACTAATTACTGTTTTACCTATTTAACTTCCAATGGTGCCCCTAAGGGCACTGCTGATTTACTAGCCTACCTAGGTCAGATTTCAGCTTCGTTTGAACTTATTTAACTAATAGCCAGCCCTTGCATTGGTATTTAAGGGCTGGCCAGATTTATTTTAAGAGACTATTTCAATTTTAGCCACTTCTGGATCTATTTCAGTTAATTAAGACTAAGTTATTTCATTTTTAAGCTAATTGCAGGACTAGCCTGCTTTATTATTGATAATAACTCTTTAAAATCTAGCCAGTCTCAAGTTGAGACTTGGCTTGGGGTAATTAAACCCAATTACTGAACATTTGGGCCCAAAACCTTTGCAGGTTTGGCCACTTTGATGTTCAGGGCTCTAAAGAGAGCCTGGGCCAGTCTGCATTTGCAGACATAGCCATTTTGTACAACCAGCCACTTTTAAAGTGGGCTGTGTGTTAGGGCCTTATAGAATAGGTCAACCCTTTGCAAGGTTAACCATTCTTAGGCCAATTATTTAACTAACAGCCTATTTTTGTTCATTTTCAGTTTTTATCCTATTTAAAAACTAGCCACTCTAAAGATCCTAATACTAGCAGCTATAACCAATTCACCTAAGGTTCAAATGATCAATCAGACATTCATAAGAAGCAAAATCTAGCAAAACTTAAGCATTCTTACCATGAATTTCATACAGAAGCACATATGATCCAAGAAACATGCATTAATCAACTCAAATTTAGAGAAAACAATAGATATGGTCGAATTTTAGTTAACTAACTCATTCCATCAGATTGTATGTGATACAGTGTGAATTCATGTCAATTCAGACCTAGTTATTACCAATTCAGGTCACATGAAAGTTTGATCAATTTCAGAACCTTTAGAATTCATAGCACAATTACACACATAAGCACAAGCTTTCATAAGCAATCAACATGGCTCAGACTAACATAGGGATGACAATTAGGATCCACTTTCAAGCTCTAATCCTAGGATCATGATAAACCAATGGAACAGGGAAAGCATGAGACTAAAACATGTGAAGAATCATAGTCATGCTTTCTATATGAATCAGGAACTAACAGTCAATAGGTCAAAGAAAGATGAGATATTTGAACTTAGAGTAAAGAACCATGGGATTAACATGACAAATAACAGGATCTCATCATTAACAGGCTAAAGAGGAGCAAGCTAAGAAGCCTTATGACTAATTATTAGAGCAACTTGCACAGAGATATGAAATAAACTATAGAATCATGAGAACATAATCAACCAGAGCCAAATCATGGAAAGCGTTAATCAGAAAAGAAAAAGAAACAGATACAAAAATCCTATGACTAACTAGTTAAGATTTAGAAGGAAAACAGATTAACATGTGAGGATATGCAAGACAAATTGAAACGAAAGAAGATAGGCAGAAAGAGAAGAAACATAAGATCAAACCGAATAAACCTAAAACTAACATGCGAAAGCAAGATCTAAGAAGACAGAACAGAATATGCAAGAAAACACAAACAAATTATAAATAGCAAGCAGGCTCAAAAGAACAAGAAGAAGGGGAGGGACTTAGCTTAGCGGGGCCTGTCCCCCGAGCTTCCTACTCCTCTTTCTTTTCTTTTCTTTATTCTTTCTCAGACTCTCAAGCCTTCTTCTCTTCTTCTTGTTTTCTTTTTCTTTATTTCTTTTCAGACCCTTTTTTTTAGTTTTTCTTTCTGGTTCTTTCTTTCAGGCTTCAAGGCGAAGCCTTTTGGGGTTTTGAATTGTAGGGGGTGTTTGGGAGAGTAAAAGGCGAGGCCTTTGGGTGGTTTGAGTTTGGGGGTCGCCGGAGTTAGGGTTCCGACGACTCTTTTTGGGATATTCGAGACGATCTGGGTAGATTCGAGGGTAGTGGCTAGTATGGTTGGATAGATCGTGTAAAGGCGGTTCGAACGACATTGGTTTGGAGGGGTGATTCGTTGTTTGGTGGTCACCGATGGTGAGTTCCGGTGACCGGAGTTCTGGAGAAAGAGTTAGTTTTTGGGGTTTTTGATGTTTGGTGAGTGAATATGAAGGAGAGAAGGGTGTGGGAGATGAAGAGGGTGGCCGGAGACCACCGTAAGAGGTGGTGGCCTCCATGGCCGATGAGGTCTGAAGGAGACGAAGCAGGGAGAGGAGAGGCGGTTGTTCTCTAGGGTTAGGAATTTGATCAAAAATCGTCGGCTCGTTCAGACACGAGCTTTATATAGCCAATGAGACTAAGGTAATCTCAGCCGTCCAATTGATGAAGATCGACGGTTCTCATCACCGTTACTAAAACGGCACCGCTTTGTGTCAAATGAGACCCAAGGCCTCGCCCGTTGGATTAGCATGGACGGACGACTCAGATTTGATCTCACATTTAATTAATTAAAACTAAACCGCTAATTACTTGGACCGTGGATTGAACTAGATGAACGGCGGAGATAGCCTCTTCTACAGGGATCAAATGGGCCATACTCTTGGGCTACATCACTGGGCTGAACACATGGGTTTTAATTAGCCCAGTTTATTATACCTATATATATTTCGTATTTTTTGCTATTTAATTACTTTTTATGTGTTTTCTTTTATATTTTTTTTCTTTTCTTTTATGGAATATTATAAAAACCTAATTTCCTACTTACTCTAATTATTTAGTATTTTTTGGCAATTTTCTACTATTTTTTCCTAATTTCTACTACTTAACACTATTTTTGCTAATTTTTTAAAAATCTAACTAATTAAACTAACAAATTAATTACCTAGCCTATTTTTTTTTGATTTTCTTCTAATTTCTACTTATTCAAACACAAAAGTATAGCTAATTCCAAACAAAGCAAGTAATTGCACTCAAAAACATATTTATTTTAATTTTGGAATTAATCGCTCAGTGCAAAAATCACGTGCTCACAGCTGCCCCTCTTGCTCGGGAACACGAAGAGTTTCAGTGCAAAGACAAGTGAGCAGAAATGACAGATTTTTGCACATTGGCACATTCCGTAAAAGCATTTTTGAAAACCTTTTGACCGCACCTCGCTTTAGAGGTTGCCTACATATCCTGGGCTAAACAGGAATCAGGTCAGTGTAGTTCGGGAAGGTCTGAAAGTTTAAAACTACCAGACTCACTGTTGCACTGACACTGTTGAGACCTGCTGACTTACTCCTTATTACACCGGGGGGAAATGTAAAATGAAGAAGCTATTCTAAGCTATGATCCTACAATTACAATTGTTTCTAATTTAGCTTTTGCTCTTCTTCCCTTTCCGGTGGTGCAGACTCTCTTTCTTTTTGTTGATTTTCTTTGATGCTGACTCTCTTTTTTGTTGATTTTCTTGTTTTTCCTTTTTTTTTTGATTTTCAATGGTACTTTTTGATCTCGAGCTGAACCTGCTCAAAACAAAACAACAAACTACTTTTTTTTTCTTTTTCTGCCCCAGTGTAGGCTTTTAGCTATATAAACCATGATGTGCATAAATGTATTCCCGTATTTGAAGGTGGGCGCCTAACAGAAATTAAACGTGCAATGCGATGCAGAAATGTATTCCCGTATTTGAAGGTGGGCACCTAACAGAAATTAAACGTGCAATGCGATGCAGAAAAATATTCCCGTATTAGAAGGTGGGTACCTAACAGAATTTAAACGTGCAATGCGATGCAGAAAAATATTCCCGTATTTGAAGGTGGGCACCTAACCGAATTTAAACGTGCAATGCGATGCAAAAAATATTCCCGTATTAGAAGGTGGGCACCTAACAGAATTTAAACGTGCAATGCAATGCAGAAAAATATTCCCGTATTAGAAGGTGGGCACCTAACAGAATTTAAACGTGCAATGCGAATGCAGAAAATATTCCCGTATTAGAAGGTGGGCACCTAACAGAATTTAAACGTGCAATGCGATGCAGAAAGTATTCCCGTATTAGAAGGTGGGCACCTAACAGAAATTAAACGTGCAATGCGAATGCAGAAAAGTATTCCCGTATTAGAAGGTGGGCACCTAACAGAAATTAAACGTGCAATGCGATGTAGAAAAATATTCCCGTATTAGAAGGTGGGCACCTAACAGAATTTAAACGTGCAATGCGATGCAGAAAAGTATTCCCGTATTAGAAGGTGGGCACCTAACAGAAATTAAACGTGCAATGCGAATGCAGAAAAGTATTCCCGTATTAGAAGGTGGGCACCTAACAGAAATTAAACGTGCAATGCGAATGCGGAAAAGTATTCCCGTATTAGAAGGTGGGCACCTAACAGAAATTAAACGTGCAATGCGATGCAGAAAAGTATTCCCGCAGCCTGAGGACTAGAGGGGTGGATTTTGAAAGATATTACCTTCCTCTTTTTGGTATTTTCTTTTACCAATTATCTCTTGCCTGTGAATTTCTCCACTTATTCGGCGAACTTTCTCTTTTTGTGTTTTCCATTTTCCACATTGGTCACATTCACTTTAAAGTGATTAGTGACCATTTGTTCCTGCATGAAACAAAATTTATTAGATATAAACTGCCAGCAACTAGCATCTGCCGTCCCCGCTTCTTATTATTTCCTTTGTTTTGCTTTTCTCATGTTGTGCAACTTCAACTGCTTATCCCTTGCTGACTCTTTTTGTATTTTCTCATTTTTCCATTTTTGTTTTGTTTTCTTTCCCTTTGGCCGTGTTTGCCAAACTTTTTTATTTCCTTCCCAAATCTTCTTTCTTTTTGACCTAGTGTTGTTTCAATTTTCGTTATCAGGAGCTGGTAGCTAGCTCTCAAAAGGGTAAACAATGAAATGCAGAAAAATGAAAGAAAAGTAAGGGTATTTTAGAGAGATGATAGAACTTATCTGGGTATTTGCTGGCTGATTCCGATGACCATGCCATGTATTTAAACTCTGACCCAGTTCATTCCAATCATTATTCTGTCTCGGAATTGTTTCCAACCCAAACCGATACTATTTTTTGTTGCTTTTATCTTTTCTGGTAATCCTCACAATCGCTCTACGGTGCCTCGAAAGGTTTTCACCAATAGAACTCTCTCATTTATTCTCTCAACCTCACAATCGCCTCGCAGTGCCTGTTAAGGTTTTCACTGACAAGACTCTCTCATTTTATTTCTCTCAAACTCACAATCGTCTCATAGTGCCGGTTAAGGTTTTCACCGATGAGACTCTCTCATTTTTCATTTTTCATTTTTCCCTTTTGTATTCTGTTTTCTGTACCACGGGTGTTATCTGATGTTTCGCTCCTCCTTCATTGCATTCGTTATCATTTCAAAATTGATCAGAAGGTCTTTCTTTGGACTGTAACGTGGCTTTTGAATGGGTTAAGAAAGAAAGATATAAAGGCTCAAAATCTCACGAGGGTTCAAAAATATTTACAACTCTCGGAATTATTAAACATAACTTCTGCCCCAGTTTCAATATGTGGTGAATTTTTGGATTTTTATTTATTGTGACTAAACCTCAGAGAGGCTGCCTACGTACCCTTTCGGGATCAAGTCAGACGTAGTTCATCCAACTTCATCAGTTAGATGGATTTCTTTTTTTGACTTTTTCCCGATTTTTTTTTTGTCTTTTTCTCTTTTTCTTTCATTTATCATTTTTTTTTATTTTTCCTCCTTTTTTTTCATTTTTTTTTTCATTAATCGGCAATTTTGATCTTATTGCGCTAGAGCGATTCCGAGAGAGGGATATGAAAGAATATATTTATTAGGGCTCAAAAGGGGTTATCAATGGATAAAGTGTTTGGATAGAGAATAAAACGCCTTCGTCATTTCAATTCCAAAATCACAACACAATACAAAACACATAATTGAAAAGGAATCATACATAGTATCTTTTGACTGCATCTGAATTGATAGCAGTCTCTACGCACTTCCCTTCAACATCTGTCAAATACAATGTTCCATTGGACAACACCCGTGATACCACAAACGGTCCTTGCCAATTTGGCGCACACTTGCCCTTCGCTTCGGCCCAATGCGGTAAGATACGCCTCAATACCAGTTGTCCGACTTCAAACTTTCGAGGTCGTACCTTCTTATTATACGCTCTGGCCATTCTTCGTTGATACAACTGCCCATGGCAAACTACGGCCAGCCTCTTCTCATCAATCAAACTCAACTGTTCTAACCGGGCTTTTACCCATTCATCGTCATCTATCTCATCTTCGGCTATGATCCGTAATGACGGTATTTCTATTTCTGCGGGTATTACAGCCTCCGTTCCGTACACCAGGGTATAAGGTGTGGTTCCGATAGAAGTACGTACCGTCGTGCGGTAACCCATGAGAGCAAAGGGTAACTTTTCATGCCATTGCCTGGATCCCTCCACCATTTTCCGGAGAATCTTCTTAATGTTCTTATTTGCCGCCTCTACTGCACCATTCGCCTTTGGCCTGTAAGGTGTGGAATTGCGGTGTGTGATCTTAAATCTTTCACAAACTTCCGCCATGAGATGACTTTTCAGGTTGGCTCCATTGTCCGTGATAATTACCTTGGGAATTCCAAATCGGCATATAATATTTTCATGCACAAAATCCACCACCGCTTTCTTCGTCACTGCCTTGAATGTCTTAGCTTCAACCCACTTGGTGAAATAGTCAATTGCAACCAGAATGAACCTGTGCCCATTAGAAGCGGCTGGATCTATTGGGCCGATAACATCCATGCCCCAAGCAACAAAGGGCCAAGGTGCTGACATTGTATGCAACTCATAAGGCGGGGAGTGGATCAGATCCCCATGTACCTGGCATTGGTGGCATTTCTTTACATACCTGATACAATCACGCTCCATAGTGAGCCAGTAATACCCAACTCTCAAAATCTTCTTTGCTAAAACATATCCGCTCATGTGGGGTCCACATACTCCGGCATGTACTTCAATCATAATTTCATCTGCTTGTTGTTCATCCACACACCGCAATAAGCCCAGATCTGGTGTTCTTTTGTATATAACTCCTCCACTGAGGAAAAATCCATTAGCCAAACGCCTGATGGTTCTCTTCTGGTCTCCGGTGGCCTGTTTCGGGTATTTGCTAGCTTTCAGGTATTCCCTGATATCATGATACCACGGCTCTCCATCTGACTCTTCTTCCACAGCGAAGCAATAAGCATTTTGATCACGGACTTGGATCTGGAGCGGATCTATATATGTCTTGTCAGGATGATGCAACATAGAGGACAGTGTGGCCAAAGCATCTGCGATCTCATTGTGCATTCTCGGGATGTGCTTGAACTCTATAAACTGGAATCTTTGAGACAACTCGTGCAAACAATACCGATAAGGTATTAATTTCAAATCTCGTGTCTCCCACTCCCCTTGGATTTGATGTACCAAGAGATCCGAGTCACCCATGACCAAAATCTCTTGAATACCCATGTCAATTGCCATCCTTAATCCCAAGATGCACGCCTCATATTCGGCCATGTTGTTGGTACAGAAAAATCGGAGCTGAGCTGTGACGGGATAGTGTTGACCCGTACTTGAAATGAGTACCGCTCCGATACCAACGCCCTTGCTGTTGACGGCTCCGTCAAAGTACATTTTCCATCCTGGTCTTTCATCTTGCTCCATCTCCTCGACAATCATTGCCTCTTCATCCGGAAAGTACGTCTTCAATGGCTCATACTCATCATCCACCGAATTCTCAGCTAAGTGGTCTGCAATAGCTTGTGCCTTCATTGCTGTATGAGTCACATAGATAATGTCAAATTCTGTGAGAAAAATCTGCCATTTGGCCAGTCTTCCCGTAGGCATAGGCTTCTGAAATATGTACTTCAGAGGATCCAGCCGTGATATCAAGTATGTGGTATATGCTGACAAATAATGCTTTAACTTCTGAGCCACCCAAATCAACGCACAACAAGTCCTTTCAAGTTGAGTGTATTTCACCTCATAGGATGTAAACTTCTTGTTGAGGTAATATATGGCTTGTTCTTTCTTGCCTGTCTCATCATGTTGACCCAATACACAACCAAAAGAGTTATCCAGCACTGTCAGATACAAAATCAGAGGTCGCCCTGGTTCTGGAGGAACTAACACCGGAGGATTGGCCAAATATTCCTTGATCTTGTCAAAGGCTTCCTGACACTCGTCGGTCCATTTCACTGCTGCATCTTTCTTCAACAACTTGAAGATCGGCTCACACGTTGATGTCAATTGAGCAATGAACCGACTAATGTAATTCAACCTTCCTAGTAAACTCATGACCTCCTTCTTGTTCTTCGGCGGAGGTAGACTTTGAATAGCCTTGATCTTTGATGGATCTAGTTCAATACCTCGCCGACTCACTATAAACCCCAGTAATTTCCTTGAAGGTACTCCAAAGGCACACTTTGCCGGATTGAGCTTTAAATTGTACCTCCGGAGTCTTTGGAATAACTTCCTCAAATCTCTTACATGATCAGGTTGTTTTCTGGACTTTATGATGACATCGTCCACATACACTTTAATTTCTTGATGCATCATATCGTGGAACATTGTGGTCATCGCCCTCATGTAAGTTGCCCCGGCATTCTTCAATCCAAACGGCATTACTCTGTAACAATACGTTCCCCAAGGTGTAATGAAGGCAGTTTTCTCAGCATCTTCTTCGTCCATCAGGATCTGGTGATAACCTGCATAACAGTCCACAAACGAACCGATTTCATGCTTGGCGCAATTGTCGATCAATATGTGGATGTTTGGCAATGGGAAGTCATCCTTCGGACTGGCTTTGTTGAGGTCTCTGTAGTCCACGCACACTCTGGTTTTTCCATCTTTCTTCGGAACCGACACGACATTTGCCAACCAGGTGGCGTATTTGGTAACTCTTATGACCTTGGCCTCAAACTGCTTATTCACCTCTTCTTTTATCTTTACACTAATGTCCGTTTTGAATTTCCTCAACTTTTGCTTTACCGGCCGGCATTCAGAATAGATAGGCAACTTGTGTACCACCAAATCAGTGCTAAGCCCGGGCATGTCATCATAAGACTAGGCAAAGATGTCCTTAAATTCATGTAACAACCTTATCAATTCATCCCTGAGGGGCGCCTCCAAATGTACACTAATCTTTGTTTCTCTGACATCATCTTCGCTCCCCAAATTTACAGATTCCGTATCACTCAGATTCGGTTTGGGTTTTTCCTCATATTGTTTCATGTCCTTGCTTATTTCCTCCAGGGCTTCCTCATCCTCACATTCTGTTTCACTATCTTCCTCAATTTCTTGTATGGTAACGTGATTGTCAGAACTGGGTCTAGAATCCTTCACGCATGACATGGTATCAGAATCAACATATGCAAAACTGTACAAAAGGAAAAATAAAGAAAAATAAGATGAGAGTGAAGAAAAGGAAAACTGCATTTCATTGATAAAAAGAACGAACAAACTTCGGGATACATGGTGATTTTCTTTTCATGAGGGGAATGGGAGGACTACAAAAATAACAATTTTTGGGAAAGCAATGATGAAATTCTGGAGCTAACTACCAAAACTCCTTCCTGATAGGGAAAGGAGTAGCTTCCCAATTATTCAACATGATTCCAGGTCCCACAAACTGCACATCCATTTTGCTTGTGCCTTCCCCTGCTTCAATCATATTCACCTCCCAAAACAACTTCTCAAAACTCAGCATTTCTTTATTAGGTTGGGTCTCAATGCACTTTGTCGCAGCAGATGTCCGATATTTTGTACCAGGCCTGACGAAGGTGTCGGATAATTTGGGTATGGGTTTAGGCAAGGTCCAGTTCTTTTTGGCTTTTGAGGCTCTCTGGATGTCGGCAAAGGTGGGTTTGAACCCTAAGCCGAATGTACCTTTGTTTTCTGGAAGCTGAACCGGCTGAATAACTCCCTGCAATGCTTTGCCCAGTCCCTTCCCTGGTGCAAATCCATTTCTAAGCATCTATTTGGCCACCATCACAGCAGTTGGTGCCATCATAGGGATTGGCAACTTCTCCCCTTCAGCAATTCTGTTTACCACAATAGTATCTGTCACTTGGTAGACCCAAGGACCTCTATCCCCGTCAGTATCATCAAACGGTGTCACCACATTACAAGCATTTTCTTCCCCATGTACTACAATCTCCTGCTGTTCCCACTCAAATTTGACCATCTGGTGTAAAGAAGATGGTACTGCCTTGCCCGCGTGAATCCAGGGTCGACCTAACAACAAGTTATATGACACAGCAATGTCGAGCACCTGGAATTCCATAGTAAAATCAATAGGACCGATGGTCACCTCCAGAATAATATCTCCCAATGTGTTTTTACCCCCACCGTCAAACCCTCTCACGTTTATACCGTTCTTCCGGATTCTGTCCGGACTGATGTTCAGCTTCCCCAAAGTCGACAGCGGGCAAATGTTAGCGCTTGATCCGTTGTCTATCAATACCCTGGTCACTACTGACTCTTCACTCTTTACCGTAGGGTACAACGCCTTATTGTGCTCAGTTCCCTCCACAGGCAACTCTTTATCAGAAAATGTGATCCTATTAGACACAAAAATTTTGTTGGTAATCTTTTCCAAGTGGCAAACTGAAATCTTTTCCGGAATATGAGCCTCATTTAGAATTTTCATAAGAGCCTTCCGGTGTTCTTCTGAGTGTATTAGCAAAGATAGCAAAGAGATCTGGGCAGGGGTCTTCCTCAACTGCTCAACCACTGAGTAATCTTGTGACTTCATCTTCTTGAGGAATTCCTCCGCTTCCTCTTCTGACACTGGTTTCTTCAATTGGCTCTCTTTTACTGCTTTCATTTTTCTCAATTCTTCTGGAGCAAAGCATCTCCCAGACCGGGTGAGACCATGGGTTTCATTAACTTCCCCAGAAACCTCCTTTCCTTTATAAACTACTGCTACCTTGTTGTAGTTCCAAGGTACAGTCTTTGTGCTCACCACCGGCATTTGCACTACCGGTTTTATGATTACTGGCTCTGTACTTGCGCCTTTCACAGTCACAATCGTCTTTGCGCCTGGCACTACCACTTTCAAACCTGCCACCACTATTGGCTTTCCTGTTGGTTTTTCAGCAATCGCTTTCTCTTTCACAGCTTCCTTTCTGCCTTGCCACTTGACTTTATCATCATCACAGACTGAGATGGTTTTTGACTGCTATCACCTTGCACCAATTCTATCATGTGTGTCTCGTGGTGATTTGGCAGCGGATTCTGGGTAATGTTCGGGGCTTCGGGAGCCTGTACTTCAATTCTCCTCTCATCAATGAGATCCTGAATGGCATTCTTCAATTGCCAACATTTTTCAGTATTGTGGCCCAATGTTCCCGAACAGTATTCACATCTAACAGAAGGATCAAGGTTTTTCAGGGGTGGGTTTGGAACTTTAGGTGCAACTGGGCTTAGCATCCCCAACTCTTTCAACCTATGATAAAGGTTGGTATATGATTCCCCGAGAGGGGTGAATGTTTTCCTTGCCTTGTTTCTCCACTTAGAGTTAGGCCTGGGCCTATTTTGGTTTCTGTAAGGTTTAGAGGTTGGGTATGTGTTCTGGGTGTGGTAAACATTGTGTGGAGCTTGGGCTCTCCACACATAGGGTGGTGGTGGTGGATAGGCTTGGGCTTGTGGGTGGTGGTAATGTGGGACTGTTGGTGGGTATGGTGGTGGTGGTGGGTTATATGGGCTTGATGTGTTGTATGGGTTTGGCGGGTAAGATGGCGGTGGTGGATTATATGGGGTTGATGGGTTTGGTGGGTGCTGGTGGTAGGGTCTTGGCGGATGATGATGCGGGTTACGACTCCATGGCCTGCTCTCTACAGTTGCCACCTCTTCCTTCTTCTTCTTTCCCATAACTCCCCCGTTTCCAGTTTGTATAGCCTGATTGGTGGCCTTGATGGCCGAAAAACTCATGATTTTATTTGTTTTCAAACCTTCCTCCACAAAGCTTCCCATTTTCACGACTTCATTGAAACTCTTCCCAATCGCCGACACTAAATGACCGTAGTATGTAGGCTCCAAAGCTTGTAGAAAACAATCCACCATCTCCCCTTCCTTCATGGGTGGATCTACTCTCGCGGCCTGCTCCCTCCATCTGAAACCGAATTCTCTAAAGCTTTCCCCTGGCTTCTTTTCCATTTTTGTAAGGGATAGCCTGTCAGGTATGATCTCCAAGTTGTACTGAAAGTGACTTGCAAAGGCTTGTGCTAGGTCATCCCATACGAACCACCTTGTATGGTCTTGTTGGGTATACCATTCTAAAGCTGAACCACTTAGACTCTGGCTGAAGTACGCCATCAATAACTCATCTTTACCTCCTGCACCTCTCATCTTGCTACAGTATCCTCTGAGATGAGCTACCGGATCCCCGTGTCCGCTATACATGTCGAATTTTGGCAACTTGAATCCCATGGGAAGTTGCACCTCGGGAAATAGACACAGGTCCTTGTAGGCTACACTCACTTGCCCTCCTAGCCCTTGCATAGTGCGAAAAGCATTCTCCAGGCTTTTCACTTTTCTGGCCATCTCTTCCTGCCCGGCATTCTTAGCAATTCTTTCTTCACTTGTTTCTATCAACGGAGCATGAGACTCACGTTGTCGGAAGGTTGGCTCTGGAGGGTAGTAGTAAGGATCATGTATATGAAACATCGGTTCACTGGAGGATTTGTGCATAGCGGCGGGTGGAGGTGCCACATACACGGGAGCAACTTGGGGTATGTGAGGTGGTGCTTGTTTAACTGGAGGTGGTGGTACCTGGGAGGTGGAGGCATAGTAGTGAGGGTAGTCAGGGTAGGTGGAGGATGAGTTCATTGTAGGTGGTTTAGGATTGGGGTTGGCCGGAGGGACATATGCGGGGTTGGCAGGGTAAGCTGGTAGTGGTTGACCTCTAGACCAGGCCTGGTACATCTCGGCCATCTGCTGCCTCAGCTTGTACATTTCCTCTTTCATTCCTGCCACATCCACAATCTCTTCTTCGTGAGAAGGATCCACAATAGTTGCCTCAATTTCCTGGGACACAGCTTTCGTCATCTTTTTGTATCTGGTGTTGTATGGGTGGGTAGCCAGAATGCCAGTTGCCTAGAGAATCTGGACTCACAAGCATCAACACCCGTTAGTTGTTAGCGCATGAATAAAATGCAACGACTGTAAAAACAAACACATTTCCTCGAGTCGTTATGCATCATCCCGGCCGCTGCTCATTTTGACCAATCACTTTCTCTTTTCCGCTCTTTTCTTTTCTTTCTTTTCCTTTCTTTTCCTTTCTTTTTTTTTCCTTTTTCTTCTTTTTCTTCTTTTTCTTTTCTTTTTTCTTTTTTTCTTGTTTTTTCTTTCTTCTTTTTTTTTCTTTTTCTTTTCTTGCTTTTTCTTTTTCCCTCTTTTTCCTTGTCATTTTCATAATTACGCTCCTATTTATTTGCCTAGCGGATTTAAAGGAAATAACATAAAGCAAAAGAATTGATAACAACACTTGTTTTTTCATTGATAATCCAAAACATTGATTACAAGGTGATGTTTTTAAAAGAAAAATATAAGAAGATGATGCATGCCCTATGAGTACATTAATGCACCTAGTGCCCGCGAGGCATCGTTCGGCCTTGCCGCGGGCCTATATGCTAATCCCCTTTGGAGCCTATCTAGTCAGCCATGACTTGTTGCACGAAGAACTTCACTGCAGATACAAAGGTCCTTCGAGACATATCTTCACACAGTTGAGTCTTCCGGGTGATGTATTGGGCAATGCGAACAATCTTTTCTCTGATGACCCCCTTTTCTTGCAATAACCGGCTTATTTGTTGAGTGCGAGCATCCAAAGTATGTTGGTTGTCTTTTTGCACTTGTTGCAGCTCCAATTCTAATCTAGCCATAGTCGTGTAACAGTGTTCTCTTTCTTCTTCAAGATCTTTGATGATCTTGTTACTTTTGACCGTGGCTGAAATTATTTTCTTTCTAAGCTGAGCTACCTCAAAATCGTGCTTGTCTTGTAGTTGTCGAACCAACTTGGCTCTTTCCTCAGCGTCTCTGTCGATTTGCTTCCGAGCCCTGACTAACTCTTTTTCAGCTTTGTCCAAATCGAAGCTATAATCATTTACTTTGCGCCGGAGAATCTCAATTAACTTTTCATCCCGGGCTGAGCGAACTGGGGTCTCGGATGCAATTTTCATTTGAGCCATTTGAGCCTTCAACATATCATTTTCCTTCTTCAGCTGTTTCTTCTCCACTTCATCGGATGCTGCTTGTAAGCCGCTTTCGAAATGAAGATTTCTCAATTTATCCTCCAACAGACTGATTTTGGCCTTGTATTCTTTTTCCTTGGCCACCCATTTCTGATTCTCCTCGGATTGCTCTATCAGGTCTTGCAAGTGAGGTCTCTTCGAAAGACGTTCATGTTCAACCCCTCGTCGGTACCATGTGGAGTATCTAGGTGATATCTCCCCCTTTGCTCTATTCGGCACACAAGTATCAATCTTCAAATTTTGGCACTCATTCCAGATTTGCCGGATTTTTGCTTCCGGAATTGCCCGTCCGGACCAATCTTCACAGCTTGCACACTGAGGTCCCCATCTCTTGGAATAATTTGACACCGACCCAACTGTCGCAGGGCTCTGTATGGGGCATAAGGTTGTATACTCTTCAAACCCATGATCAAAAACGGCGATCCCTCCGTTGGCATGTATATCACCTCGTCAAGAGGTAACCAGTCAAACGTCCAATCGATTTGACTGTCAGTTAGTGATCGAAGATACACAATCTAACCTTGGACTCCCTCCGGCAACTTTACTTCTTTTGTACTCGTATTGAACTCTTCCAAACATGTCTGTTCGGCTGAACCATAGCTCGAGAACGAAGGGTGGTGGCATAGATGTTCAATTAGCCAGATTTGCAAGATCAAGTTACACCCTTCGAAGAAGTTGGCCCCCGTTTTACACGCAATCAGAGCACGGTAGATGTCCGCGATGATCATTGGGGCCAGAGTACAGTTATCTTGTACTATCAGTGTGGTAGTTACCCCGGCAACTTTTATATTGATATGTCCATCCTTCCTTGGGAATACAACAACTCCGAGAAATGCCACCAAAAATGCGAACCTCCGGTGTTCCTCCCATTTCGCTCGGTTGGACTTACCGCATAACTTGTTGGTGAGGTCATTGAAACCCCTAACGTGTCCAAACCTAACTGTAGATGAAGCTTAAAGAACAAAACCCGTAGGCCAGATCTTCATTGTGAACATTCCGGGCAATTTTCAAAGAGTCGAGGAAACGATGTACTGTCACTGTCCTCGGAGATACCGGGTATTTTCCTTTTAGCGGGATTTCAGTCTTCCCGATGTAGAAGGCAATCTCCTCCAAAGTAGGGGTAAGTTCAAAATCTGGGAAATGAAATACGTTGTGTGCCGGATCCCAAAACGTGACCAACGCTCTAACCACATCACCTCGAGGAACCATGTCTAGTAACCCCGTAAGGCCTTTTAAGTACCTTTTGACCCAGTCTTGACCATCGCATCCCATGTCCTGCCACCATAATTTCAGCTCCAAAGGGATTTTATTTAGGGAAAAATGTTCATTCATCATCGTGCTCGTCCTGCACATTTATTAAAGTGACTTTATTTAGAAAAAGGAAAATCTTTTTCAATGCAAGTTTTCAATTTTTGAAGAAAAGAGAAGAAAAATGACTTTCGAAGTGGCCATTTTTGCCAAAACAGCCTTCCGGCGTCCTTTCGGAACATTCGGCCATTTCCAAAAATAGCAATCACCTCGATTATTTGAAAGAAAAATCTTTTTGGTCTTTTTTCTGAAAGTGCGGTTGGACCCGTTTAAGGGTTGCCTACGTATCCCACCTAATGGCGAGAATCAAACCTGCGTAGTTCGGTCAGATTAATTGACCAATTATTTTAACAAAAACTGTTCCACCTATTTTTTCAAATTTTTAATTTTCCGGATACCTATTTTCTATAACTCTCTTTTTTTCTTTTTCAACAATTTTTCCAACCTCGGGATTTCCGTCAGTCCGCATAACGATCAAGGATAATAAAATGCAACACATAACATGCTCGGTCTTTTCCAATACCGGGTCACCTGTCCTAGACGGACCCAACCCCTGTGTTGAGTCCCCTAAGTCAAATATGATGCAAATAATCGTCCTAGACCTATGTTCAAAATCTTACAGTTTCATATAGTGCTAGACCGTGTACCCGAGCGGACAACTCGAATCGAGAAGGGGGCTACGTACCGGTGACCCGCGGAGTCAATCGGCTTTGTAACTTATCCGGCCTCTGTTTTCTTAATTTAAGGTGACTTTAACAGAAGGGGGAGTCTCAACCAGTAAGCACATCCCCGCGGGAGAAGGGAGAAGGGTTTTCGGCACAGTTTTATATACAGTTCATAATAATATCAAAGTGATAAGGCACATAGCATGTTGTTCAAATCATATAATGAAATCAAACAAAAACGCGAACGGCAGTTCTAAGGAGCTCGAATTCTTAAACCCTGAAACCGAAGTTCGGGGTTGGTTCCCCAGCAGAGTCGCCAGAGCTGTCACACTTCCCTTTGTACTACCCCAACGCTTATAAGCATATAAATGTGCTCGTAAGGTATACCCTGACGCTCAAATACCCGAAACGGATACAATAACGTGAGGGAAGGAGTTTTTCCAATTAAAGGACAATCGGTTCGGGATTTTATTAGAGATTAATCAGAGTCGACACTTGGGAGTGACAATGGTGTCCCAAGTCACCGGTTAATCCCGAATCCGAGGAATTTTGACTCTAAAAATGTCTGCGAAACAAAGATCCGGATAAGGAACTCTGTTAACCCGGGAGAAGGTGTTAGGCATTCCCGGATTCCGTGGTTTTAACACGGTCGCTCCACTATCGTTCTTGACTTTTGTTTGACTCAATTATAGGTTTTAACAACATAATGTGCTTTTACGTTAAGTATTATTTTTTAGGAATTTGCGGTATCGCGAAAACACGCCTCGAGTCATACCGCAACCAGTATGCCTATGACTTTTGGTGTATTCCAGCTTTACTGAGATTTGGATTTGAGTCGCACCAAGTGCACACTCATTCACAGGAAGGTATATTAAAATCGTGCCTTAAGATAGTCTATATCGGCTTTTAACTTTGGGAGAGGCTATGAAATTCGCTATTAACCTCTCCGGTTCTACTATGTCATCTCATTACTAAATGGGGGCCCCGTTGTTATTCGGGCGAGGCTCATCCCAATTTAATTTATTAAAGTCTGATCCTATTTTGTGTGTACTAGATTATCTATATTGGTTTTTTTTTATCTTATTCGTATTGCTAACACTATAGTAATCCAGGCCCATTTGATTTCTATTGTTGTTGGGGGCCTGGTCTTCTCTTCATTAAATACATGTTCAAACTGCCCAGGTGCTCGAGACCCAGGCTATTTTTGGACTTCTGCTCGCTGGCTTCGTTAGCTTTATATAGCAATTCAGGCCCATAACGTACACTGGGCCTAAACCAAATAACAATGGTAGTGATTGAAATAACAGAACAGAGATGTATATTTGACGCAGAAAGCACTTTTATTCATTCAGTAAGGGAAATCAATACATCAATTCACAGTCATCAACTATAAATCAAATATTTGTTGCCATAAACTAGAACTAACAGACTGTTCCTTCTTATTACACTGGCTTTTAAGGTTAATAACTAATCTGAGAAGACTATTTGATTACATAAGAAAACTTAAAGAATGATTAAGCTAATTAACTATGGATATGAACTAATTGATTAACTACACACGTATAATTACAGTACTAATTTTACTTGCGACTTATACTTACTCAGTATTATATCCCCAGTTCTTCCTTTCTATAGCCCGCTACAATCTTATTTCTTTGATTCTTAAAATTAAATTGACTATGTGAGCGACAATTATACAATCTAATGGTCCCATTATTCTACTTCAGATACTTATGGATGAATGAATCAGATACTTATGCGTACTGATACTACTGATTTCCTCATGACTTATTTTATTATCAGATTATTAACCCAATACTGAATGAGTCATGGCTTGAACTAACGTTTTCTCTTTCAACACCTATTTATACCTAAACGCAGATCCGTAAAATGCATTTAACTATTCGGTCATGTTTTATGAAATTAATGTGAACCAGTGATTATTGGTCTTGCAGGTATTATTAACTAACTTATGTTTTAGGGCCTTTACCTAATTAAACTAAGTGATAAGCTATCTACACTATACTACTACTATACTACTACTACTATACTAACTATTACAGCATTTTTTGTTTTGGATTCTCTCATAATACATGCTACAATTCAAACTATAAATCTACTCTAGTTCTAAAGCTAATGAAGAGAAAAATGCATAATATCACATGATTCTGAAGCTGAAACTTCATTTCGATTTCAATAAATCAACAGTTCATCAATACAGCTTCATTGAAAGAAAGATGTACCTGGATCACAATAGAAACCAGTGAGTTCTAGGGGGAAGCAATAAGCACAACAGGACCCAAACAGCAATGCAACAGGGAGATGAATGCTAGACGAACACAGCAACACAGCAACAGCAACACAAGAGAAAACCCAAGCAGATCACCCAGCAAAATTCGATAGAAAACCCAGAAATCCTACTGTTGTATTGCTAATTCTAATCTCTGAAAGCTTTGTATAAAATCAGCCTAGATATGAATTTCTGATTGCTTAGAATTCGAACCCCTTTTCAGCCCTTTTCTAGAGGTATTTATAGTTGTATTGAGGGCTGATGACTTGGGGAGAAAGTTTGGGATTTAATCCCACTTCTCCCCCTCCTAAAATTACTAAACTTACACTTAAGTCCCCAAAATCAGTTATCAAAACCCTTCCAGCATATGCTGGAAGGTTCTAAAGATTCCCTTTGATGTGTTTTTACCAATGTATCCCTAAGGGTTTGAGATTTTTACAGATTTCCCTTTTTATGGAGACCACTATACCCTTCAATCTCTGCAAAATTGCAGAAATCAGGGGTACAAATGACTCCCTTACCCTTTTAAGTTCCAAACTAATTACTGTTTTACCTATTTAACTTCCAATGGTGCCCCTAAGGGCACTGCTGATTTACTAGCCTACCTAGGTCAGATTTCAGCTTCGTTTGAACTTATTTAACTAATAGCCAGCCCTTGCATTGGTATTTAAGGGCTGGCCAGATTTATTTTAAGAGACTATTTCAATTTTAGCCACTTCTGGATCTATTTCAGTTAATTAAGACTAAGTTATGTCAATTTTAAGCTAATTGCAGGACTAGCCTGCTTTATTATTGATAATAACTCTTTAAAATCTAGCCAGTCTCAAGTTGAGACTTGGCTTGGGGTAATTAAACCCAATTACTGAACATTTGGGCCCAAAACCTTTGCAGGTTTGGCCACTTTGATGTTCAGGGCTCTAAAGAGAGCCTGGGCCAGTCTGCATTTGCAGACATAGCCATTTTGCACAACCAGCCACTTTTAAAGTGGGCTGTGTGTTAGGGCCTTATAGAATAGGTCAACCCTTTGCAAGGTTAACCATTCTTAGGCCAATTATTTAACTAACGGCCTATTTTTGTTCATTTTCCGTGTTTTATCCTATTTAAAAACTAGCCACTCTAAAGATCCTAATACTAGCAGCTATAACCAATTCACCTAAGGTTCAAATGATCAATCAGACATTCATAAGAAGCAAAATCTAGCAAAACTTAAGCATTCTTACCATGAATTGCATACAGAAGCACATATGATCCAAGAAACATGCATTAATCAACTCAAATTCAGAGAAAACAATAGATATGGTCGAATTTTAGTTAACTAACTCATTCCATCAGATTGTATGTGATACAGTGTGAATTCATGTCAATTCAGACCTAGTTATTACCAATTCAGGTCACATGAAAGTTTGATCAATTTCAGAACCTTTAGAATTCATAGCACAATTACACACATAAGCACAAGCTTTCATAAGCAATCAACATGGCTCAGACTAACATAGGGATGACAATTAGGATCCACTTTCAAGCTCTAATCCTAGGATCATGATAAACCAATGGAACAGGGAAAGCATGAGACTAAAACATGTGAAGAATCATAGTCATGCTTTCGATATGAATCAGGAACTAACAGTCAATAGGTCAAAGAAAGATGAGATATTTGAACTTAGAGTAAAGAACCATGGGATTAACATGACAAATAACAGGATCTCATCATTAACAGGCTAAAGAGGAGCAAGCTAAGAAGCCTTATGACTAATTATCAGAGCAACTTGCACAGAGATATGAAATAAACTATAGAATCATGAGAACATAATCAACCAGAGCCAAATCATGGACAAAGCGTTAATCAGAAAAGAAAAAGAAACAGATACAAAAATCCTATGACTAACTAGTTAAGATTTAGAAGGAAAACAGATTAACATGTAAGGATATGCAAGACAAATTGAAGCGAAAGAAGATAGGCAGAAAGAGAAGAAACATAAGATCAACCCGAATAAACCTAAAACTAACATGCGAAAGCAAGATCTAAGAAGACAGAACAGAATAAGCAAGAAAACACAAACAAATTATAAATAGCAAGCAGGCTCAAAAGAACAAGAAGAAGGGGAGGGACTTAGCTTAGCGGGGCCTGTCCCCCGAGCTTCCTACTCCTCTTTCTTTTCTTTTCTTTATTCTTTCTCAGACTCTCAAGCCTTCTTCTCTTCTTCTTGTTTTCTTTTTCGTTATTTCTTTTCAGACCCTTTTTTTTTAGTTTTTCTTTCTGGTTCTTTCTTTCAGGCTTCAAGGCGAAGCCTTTTGGGATTTTGAATTGTAGGGGGGTGTTTGGGAGAGTAAAAGGCGAGGCCTTTGGGTGGTTTGAGTTTGGGGGTCGCCGGAGTTAGGGTTCCGGCGACTCTTTTTGGGATATTCGAGACGATCTGGGTAGATTCGAGGGTAGTGGCTAGTATGGTTGGATAGATCGTGTAAAGGAGGTTCGAACGGCATTGGTTTGGAGGGGTGATTCGTTGTTTGGTGGTCACCGGTGGTGAGTTCCGGTGACCGGAGTTCTGGAGAAAGAGTTAGTTTTTGGGGTTTTTGATGTTTGGTGAGTGAATATGAAGGAGAGAAGGGTGTGGGAGATGAAGAGGGTGGCCGGAGACCACCGTAAGAGGTGGTGGCCTCCATGGTCGATGAGGTCTGAAGGAGACGAAGCAGGGAGAGGAGAGGCAGCTGTTCTCTAGGGTTAAGAATTTGATCAAAAATCGTCGGCTCGTTCAGACACGAGCTTTATATAGCCAATGAGACTAAGGTAATCTCAGCCGTCCAATTGATGAAGATCGACGGTTCTCATCACCGTTACTAAAACGGCACCGCTTTGTGTCAAATGAGACCCAAGGCCTCGCCCGTTGGATTAGCATGGACGGACGGCTCAGATTTGATCTCACATTTAATTAATTAAAACTAAACCGCTAATTACTTGGACCGTTGGATTGAACTAGATGAACGGCGGAGATAGCCTCTTCTACAGGGATCAAACGGGCCATACTCTTGGGCTACATCACTGGGCTGAACACATGGGTTTTAATTAGCCCAGTTTATTATACCTATATATATTTCGTATTTTTTGCTATTTAATTACTTTTTATGTGTTTTCTTTTATATTTTTTTTCTTTTCTTTTATGGAATATTATAAAAACCTAATTTCCTACTTACTCTAATTATTTAGTATTTTTTGGCAATTTTCTACTATTTTTTCCTAATTTCTACTACTTAACACTATTTTTGCTAATTTTTTTAAAATCTAACTAATTAAACTAACAAATTAATTACCTAGCCTATTTTTTTTTATTTTCTTCTAATTTCTACTTATTCAAACACAAAAGTATAGCTAATTCCAAACAAAGCAAGTAATTGCACTCAAAAACATATTTATTTTAATTTTGGAATTAATCGCTCAGTGCAAAAATCATGTGCTCACAAAAAGTACAACCTAAGCTAATCTTAATCCCCAAATCCTAAATCCAAAGTTAACTGCATACATAATTCCCGTTAATCGTTATACAAGGTATATTTCTAAAGAATGCGAGGAAAGTTACTCCGTGCAAATTATAATTTATATTTTGGGTTAATTTATACTATTCTTATTAGCAAATCATGACAAAGTGGAAAGTTGATATAATAGTAGTATTGGGATGTAATATACAAAATATGATATTCCAAGTATGGACAAATTTGTAGTGGTATTCTCGGAGTAAATTTGAACCAAACTCGACAAACTTCAGCTCCCTAACGAACCCCAAGTCTGCACTTTCTCGGCACACGTTTCAACACACCCGCCCACTAGTGTTTTTTAGGCGGTTTGATAATAAAGATATTTTCCCTAATTTTATTAGAAGGGAAATTTCTTTTCAATTATTTATCAATTAACTTCATATAATATTTAATTGAGTATTATTGATACCAAAACTTTCCATCGAACCTGAATATATTTTGCTACTCTCTTCGTCCCTTTTTATGTGTCGTTATTTTTTTGACGAATTTTAAACTTTTATTCCATCAAAAAGTCATTACAAAACTATATTAAACGTTGACCGTTACTCTCTCATATCAACTGTAATTAATCAAAAAAATAAGTATATCTATACTAATTCATTTCTACTTCTATACTACGACATTCTATTCGCAGTTCCCAATCCTTGACTCCATTTGATCTTCTTTCGTCCTTGAATATGTATATGCATTGCAATTTCCTTGCACACTCTATCAGCATCATATCTTCCTTTCTCAAATCTGATTATATTTCGTTCTCTCCATGTAGTAGACAACCATTGCAAAGACTGTCATGATCATTTCTGCAATACCATCTTTCTTCTTTGCATACTTATCTAGCTTACTTCTTGTTCCCAGTATTGAATCTGCCTTCTGTATCCTAGCCAATTGAGCATTCTTCCCCACAATGTATTATATACTGACATTTAAAAAACAAATGCTCAATGTTTACCTTATGTTGTCCACAGAACACACATTCTGCCTGCACTTGTAATCCAAATTTTGCAAGTCTGTCGACTGTTGCTAGTCTCTGATTGATGGCTAACCATAGATGGAATTTAAACCTTGGATGAACTTGTGAAGGCATATGAATATTCTTCCATTCCACTTTACTGAATTGAGGTTGAACTTGCACATATGCCTTGTTGATCTGGAACTTGCCTTGTTTCTCAAACTCTCTCAGAATTGATGCAATGTTTGTTTGGTTTGTCCTCATCTTCAGTACATCTTCCTTTTTTCAATGATCTTCCTCACCACCTATGCTGCATTTTTGGTGTATCTATGTCTTCAATTCTTCTATTTTTTATGTATTATATGTGAGCCCACCTAATCCATAGTATATCATTCTTCATAGTCAATGCCCATAAGTGTTTTATCACTGCAGCTTTATTCCAGGTTCTCATGTTGATCATCTTCATTCCCCCTGTACTTTTAGGTTGGAAAATTTTGTCCCATGCTATAAGGGCTTTCCGAGATATTTCAGTTGATCCACTCCACAGGAAAGTCCTGCAAACAGCCTCTACCATTTTCATAATTTTCTTTGGAATCAAGAATATTTGGGCCCAGTATGTTTGCACATCAAATACCACTGATTTGATCAACTGTAATCTTCCAGCATATGATAACATCCTAGCAGACCATCATCTCACTCTATCAGTGATCTTCTCAACCAAAGGTAGACATTGGTTTATACTTAGCTTCTTGGTCGACAATGGCACTCCCAAATATTTAAAAGGCAGGATGCCCTTTGTATATCCAGTAAGTTGCATAATCTTTTCTTGCACCTGTTGATTAATACCAGCCATATATATTGAGGTTTTCTCCACACTTGCTTGAAATCCTGATATTTTTGCAAATTTGTCAAAAATATTTTGTATTGCTTGAATAGATTTTGTGTCTCCGCTGCAAAACATTAAGAGATCTTCAGCAAAACATATATGTGGTACTCCTAGTTTCTTGCATTTAGGATGGTATTTGAACTCCTTCTGCATCTTCAAAGCATTCATCTCCCTCTTCAAGTACTCCATTGCAATTACAAAAAGGTAAGGAGACATAGGGTCTCCTTGCCTTATCCCCCTCCTAGCATGAAAAGGTTTTCTGCGTCCACTATTGAGTGTCAATGAATATGACATTGTTGTCACATACTCCATAATCCGGCCAATGCACTTGTAAGGAAATCCCAGCTCTGTAAGCATCTGCCTTAGAAACTGCAGTCACATGAGTCATATGCTTTCTTGAGGTCAACTTTGAGGATGCACCTTGGTGATACTCCTTTCATGTTGTACCCATTGAATAGTTCATGCCTAAATAGTATATTATCCACTGTGTTCCTCCCCTCTATAAATGATGATTGTGATTTCCCAATGAGACTGTCAATCACCTTCTTTATCATTTTTGTAAGAATCTTTGCAGTAACTTTATACACTGTAGTACAAAACAAGCTATTGGACTATAGTCCTTCACTGTTGTGGGAGTTGAACCTTTGGGAATCAGTGTTATTGCAGTGCAATTCCAAGCTTTCTACATTTTACTTGTTCTGAAAAGGTTGTCCACTGCCTCATATACATCATTCCTGACTTCTTGGCAATGTAGCTTAAAAATTCAATTGGAAATCCATCCACTCCTGGTGCTTTGTCATTTGGCATATCCTTGATTGCTTCATCTATTTTCTCATGTGTTACTTTCTTGATTAAATCCACATTTTGGTTCATTGACAAACACACTTCTTCTTTGATGATTTCTGCATTTGGGCAAGGTTTGAGCCTAGTGACTGTCCCCATGAGCTACTTGAAGAATTCAACAAATTCCTTCTCAATTTCTATTGGTTCTGTGACTCTTATCCCTCCTGCATTGTATACATAAGATATAGCATTCCTACTTGCTCTCATCTTCAATTGAGCAGAGAAATACTTTGAGCTTGAGTCTCTACAATTTATTCAATTTACTCTTACCCTTTGCCTCAATATCTTTTCCTCAACTGTGCTCCACTTCTCTAAGTCCTGCAGTACCACTTTTTCTTCCTCAGTCAAGACTTGACATAATGGATTTATAGACTCTTCTGAACATATTCTAATTTTTGTCTTGTTTGATTCAGCCTTCTCTCATAGCTCATCATTTCCTTGTTCAAATCTTTTGACTTAATCTTCAAATCATATAGTTTCCTCCATATTCTTTCCACGGGGTCACAGTTTTTTCTCTGCTTCCATACATCTACAATCACTGGTTTGAACTCTCTATGCTCCATTGTTACCATGTACATTTTAAATTGTCTATTATACATATTCTGCCTTTGCCATATCTGGATCACTATAGGGGAATGATCAAATATTCCAGGTTCCAAACAATCAGCTTCCACATGTCCATAGTCTCTGATCCACTCAAAGTTTCCAAGCACCAATCTATTTTGGTGTATACTCTATTAGTTGCTTGTTGTTTGTTTCACCAAGTGTAAAAAAAGCCATTTGTCTTCACATGAGATAGTTGCAGTGTACCAATACATTCTTTAAAATCTTTTATCTCATTCATAGTGACTGGTTGGCTCGATCTATCATCTGAACATAGCATAGTATTAAAATCACCACTTATGAACCATGGGATTTGAATCACTCCCCCCATTGTTGCTAGTTCTTCCCATAATCTAGTTCTCTCTTGAGCTTTGTTCCTTGCATGTACCGCTGGCCCCATAATTACTTTCTATTTGTTGCATCAGTTACCTTATAGTGGATACATTGCTCATGAACTTGCACTACATCTACTGATAGATTTTGTTTCTAAATCACCCATATTCGACCATTTTTTGCCTGCTCATAATTGCATCTGTATCCCCAGTTCTTTGCTATTTTGTACAGAATTGTTTTTGACTTTTTTTCAATAACTTTATTTTCCAGACATCCTAAGACGCTAATCTTATTCTTTTGCAAAAAGATTCTCAGCTCCTTTTGCTTATGGGGCTTGTTAAGCCTTCTTATATTCCATGTGCTTATTATCATGGTGGTTGTTATACCCTCTCCTGCACCATTCCTCCTCCATGTTCATCTTCATGTGACACTTCTTTCAGCACTACAAATCTATTTGCTTCTTCACTTTTTCTTTGGTTGCTCCGGGAGTAAGCCTGTTCTTTATTTTTCTTTGTATTTATCACATTTTTCCTCTTTGGTCTACTAGACTGTGATGTGGTTGATGTTCATTCTCCCCCTGCTCCTGTACCACATTGGCCATTTCATTTGTCTCCTCTTGTGCTTATTGTTCCTTTGGTTTCTACTCTTGTATGATTATGTTCCTTCTTCCTCTATTTCTTCTTCTAGGAAATTGGAATTCTTCATTCTCCTTTTTCTTATTCATCTTCCAGCATTCAATCAATTCATGCACAAAGTGCAAGCATTAACGGCAAAATTTTGGCCTACATTCATACACTATTTCCTGCTGCTTCACTCAAGTTGGAGTAATAATTTCAACTGTCTCTGCCAAAAGTTTTGTAATGTCCACTTTTACAAGTAATCTTGCAAAAGATATTTTCCCTAATTTAGCTGTGTATCTGTCTGTATGCATAGGCATTCCTACAACATGTGCCACCTTACTTAATGAATCTGCTGTCCAGTATCCAACTGATAAGTTAGGCAATTGTATCCACAATGGTATGGTCATAATACACTTATGATCAAAGTGAAAATCTCTTTCCCACTTTTGCAAAATCAGTGGTTTATCAAAGTGAAAATCTCTTATCCCAAATCTGAAGACATAATATCCATATTGATGATATAATACTTGAGGTTTATATACAAAGTCCCATATTGTTTCAATGTAGTTTACCGTCGATTTCTCATATGGTGTATCCCCAAGTACATACCCAATTACAGCATTGTCCCAATACTCATTTAACTCATTCACATCTTCTTCTTCAATTTGTATTACTAGCTTACATTCTCTGTGGCTCCGTGGTATATACTCCAGCTTCAGACCCATTTGTGATTTGCTATTCTGCATTCGTACTTCTTTTGCATGTTCCATTCTTTCCTTCATCTTATCTGCATTTCCCAGATCTAGATCTACTCTTGATAACCCAGCTTCTGAGAATTAAAGCCACTTAGGACTCATTAGGCAGATGGTCCTTACTCTCCACAACTTTACTCACATTTTTTCCATAACCACTGTTTCATCACTTACTATTCATATCCTCTTCCTAAGCTAGCTCAGTCTCCTCTGCAATTGGCTGGAAACCAGTTGGCAAAAAGCTCCCAAACGTTAACGGAGTAAGGGTTGTTGTCCCTGATGTCACCGCTGTGACAGTCGCCCGCATAACTTGTCTTCTCTTCCTTGCCATAGGTGCACGTTAGCCTACCTTGGCTTATCGTGCGCCGAGGACATAAGAAAGAGGAAAATTTTCTGTTCATGTGTCATTATTTGGCAAGACACGAAATATGAAAAAGAAAAAACTAAAACTTGTTTCTTGAATTAAATAAAAAATATCTATGTGCCTATAAACTATTTATCTCATTAAGAAATTCACAATTAAATTTATTTTAAATATAAAAAATATTAATATTTTAAGATTGACGGTCACTAAGTGGGCATATTGACATAAGATTTGTAGTATTTCAAAAAAATGTGAAACTTTTTTGTCAAATGAAAATGGTATTTGAAATTTTAGTTGTATTTGGACATGAATATAGTTTTGGGTTGTTTTTGAAGTTTTGTGAGTCATCCGAGTGAAAATTTCAAAAAATAGCTTTTTGGAGTTTTTAAAAAAATTAAAAATTCATCTTCAAGTGAAAATTATAAATGTTATGCTAAATACTAATTTTGAAGAAAAATATTTTTTTTCGAAACAAATAAAAAAGAAAAATTCTTATGTACTGACGGGCTCTAAATAAGTAGAGAAAAAGTAATATTATTATCTTCTTCAATAAATATATTTTGAACAACACGACACTCAATATGATTCAACAATTAAGGTTTGGGGAGGGTGGAATATGCGTGTATGTTACTTTTATCTTTGTGGATGGAGAGACTATTTTTGACGAAACCCCGATTAAAAAAAATATTTCTCAAAAATACAATAACAAAATACCAAGCATATTTCCATAAGGTAGGACTTATAGAGGATAGTGGTTACGCAAATATTATTCCTACGTTGTCTAGGTAAACAAGTTATTTTAAAAGAAAAAAAAGTTTCAAAAATATTAAGAATAAAATAATTATGATAAAATTAGAAAATTAATTATAAATACTTTTTACTCAACCAAATATTTTTATTTTTCCCTATCAAATATCCTTTTTCTAAAAGAATTAAACTATGTGCAAATTTTAGTGGTATCATTCCACAGCATCTCCTCCCATCCTTCTTCCCTATAACAAACCGATAAACTCATAGATCAGATTGAACTCTCTGTTTCTTCCTTCTATTCAAAACACGAACAAATCCTCACAACTCCCAAATCTCTAAAATCTTGAAATTAAATTCCATGCCAATTCATAGTCAAAATCAAGAAACTCCAAATCCAAACACAAAACCGAAAAAAATAATTTCTCTTTTCATAAAATGCGTAATTATGGCTTTAGTTCTCTCCCTTTTCCTTGTTTTTCTCCTTTTCTTAGGTTTCGCCGCCCTTGTTCTTCTCCACTTTTTAATAACCTCCACCGCCTTCCACCGTCGTCACCGCCGTCGCTACCACCGGAGAACCTCGACTACTCTATCAACAACGACAACAACCTCCTATGATCTGCCTTGTGTTAATTACTGTGGGTCCCAGCAAACTGTTAAGGATTGTGCTATTTGTTTGGAGGGATTTATGGAAGGAGAATTTTGTAGGAATTTGCCCGGTTGTGGTCACTTGTTTCATGTGAAATGTGTGGACTCTTGGCTTACGAGGGTTCTCAATTGCCCCATTTGTCGGAGTCGGGTTCGGGTGGATTCGGGTAAATGGGGTTCTGTTATTCGTGATGAAGATTGGAAGACTTGGTGGGCTGTTGGTGTTTCAGCTGGGTAGCTGCTTTTTGAGATTTTTACATGCCTAATCCTTTACTTAATATTATTTTCATTAATAATATTATTCTTCATTTATTCTATAAATGGCAATTTATTTTACAATTATAGCACATTTTAAAAATAAGCTAAACCTTATATTAAGGAGTTAGTTTTATTATAACAATATTGATATCATTTCTCTCTCATCATTATAGTAGAACATTCCTTTCCTTTTTTCACTTTTTTTGTAACGGTAGTCCCTCCCCCCTCTCTTCCTTTGTTGTTGCTATTTTTTATCTCCATTCTTGCATATAAAAACCAAATTTAAATATTTGTACACACACACACACACACACACACACACACACACATATATATATATATATATATATAAATTCAAATTGGTCATAATGTGTATATACGACAAATATACCTTTTATATTTTCAACTAAACATGTATACATTTTTGCTTATATTTTGTATATGAATAATGTGATTAGTTGGAATTTTTTTTGTGGGATATTCATGGTCTTTATAACATATAAATATTTTATACTTGAAATATACCATAAATATGAAAATCTTCGCAGAAAAACGCATGCATATACTAGTATATTTGTAGAATATTAAATGTATAAAACTTAATTACTCTAAATATATACTATATATATATTTAATATATTTTTGAAATATTTACAATGTCAATTAATATACGTTTTATATATCGTTAAGATTTAAATATACAAACATAAAAGAATCAAAAATCAAATAATTTTAAATTAGTCAAATTATTGTTCAACGTTAATTTAGGAAGTTAAGGAGAAGATTAGGAACTTCTTTGGATTTCTTTTTTTTGGAATTGATTGCTTTAGATTTTTTAAATTGTGATTCTGGTCCATGTTTATAGCTTCATGCTAAAAATATAATTATTTAGGTGCCTTTTTTGTAGAATACCTACTACTGCTAGGTAAATGAAATATATTCTTAAATATGGCCTATTTATGTTCTTTCCCCCTGCTTTTTTGCTGAATTTCTGCATTTTGGATCGTAAGTTTTTTGAAAAATAATAATCTTTTTTAATCTTTTTCAATGCTCTGTTTCTGTACATATGTTGAGCATTGTAATGTAAGGTTTTGTATCCATCTTCAATGTAGTGTCATTTACCCCCTCCTTCCAATTTCCTTTTTAGTTGGTACCAAAAAAAGCATCTTTCTATATTTAGTAACAATTTAATTTTAAAATGCCTTTTTTTAACTCTTAATGTGATAGATTTATAACCACACAGATATCTATAGCTCATTTTGATCACAATTTTCACGGACCTTCCTTGTTACTCTTAAATTTCGTGCACAGTCAAATACTGGTCACCTAAATTGGGACGGAGGGAGCAGTTGATTAGGATGGTAATATTGGCTAAAGTAGCAGCTAAGGACATATTAAAAGTGTTGGAAGTTGTTCAATTCGATGTTGTTTAAATCTGAATAAAGGCTTAAGTACCATGTTATTGCACCGGTGTTATTAAAAGACATTGATTTATCGCTTAAAGTGATAAACCGATGCAAAAGCGAGGGATCATTCCTTCACGAGTGAAGGAAATCATAGGCTTCACTCGTTATTAAAAGACATTGCTTCATCACTTTAAAGTCATGAACTAATGTGGAGCGAGGTATCATTGCTTCATTGTTGAAGTCGTGTGCTTCACGAAGTGTGTATTTTAAACAATGAGGTGCAAAGTGATCTCAACTAGAAATGGTTGGTTCTTTGGCTTTGAACTTTGAGGAGTTGGATTAATTTGGAATTATTGTTTATTGGATGCTAAAATTAGTCATTGTAATTGGAAGTTGATCACTATAGTAGTACTAAATCCATATACGTTTGATATTTTTGTAGTTTCACCAAATTGTATGCTTCACTTTTCGCTTCAAGCCTCACAGACCTTGTTGCATTTTTGTGCTTTTCGGTTTTAAAATCATTGGATTGCACTAGTCATAGTTGATAATGCTTCATTGATGATGGTAGTGCCTTTCTTGAAAATTCATAATGCTTCATATGAGAAGCTATGTTGCTCTGACTCTCCGAAAATGTTACCGAATATGTGTCGGATACTCCAGAAGTATTTTTTGAGGATCCCATAATTTTGGAGAGTCTGCTCAAAGAAGTAGTATATCTTAGGGGTTTCTTTAACAAGCTTTCTCTATGAAAATGCTTGTATTTTGTTCCGTTATACTAAAGTTTGAGAAAGGGAGTCTTGGCGTAACTAGTAAAATTGCAATCATGTGACCTGGAGGTCACGGGTTCAAGCCGTGAAAACAGCCTCTTGCGGACATGTAGGGTAAAGACGGCGTTCAATAGACCCTTGTGGTCCGGCCTTTCCTCGGACCCTGCACATAGCGGGAGCTTAGTGCACCGGGCTGCCCTTTTTATACTAAAGTTTGAGAAGTCCTAAAACATTAGAATATTAAGTTGATTAAAACCAACTTCTGATCTTACTCTAGGAACTGATGCCAGAAATCGGAAAACAGGAAACATAGACTGAAGAGAATGGTGGAGTGGAATTGCATAGAGGCATTTTCAAGTTGCTAACTGAACTGGTGAAGGATTAAATCTATGGCTTCTGATGTGAATTTCATTCCATGACAGAAATAAACTGTAGTTCCGTTAATGTTCGTAGTGTAGTTTCTTCCCAAATTAATGATTTGGAGATGATCATATGTATATAAATGTGAGTTCTAGCAGGTTGGAAACGTAAATTTTGCCTTTGTAATTAGGTTCTGTTGAATGATTTGATGTGTAATCACATAAGAATGGGGTGTCACTCTTTCCCTTCATTGTGTATATTTTGATCCCTAGTCTCTAAATTGTAGAGTAGATCTCTTAATGTGTAGTGGATAAATGGCCGTTTAATGTTTCAATCTCTTCGACCACTGGTTGTCGAATGCTCCTCGAAGGCGCACTTAGGCGCTGACTCTCAGAAAAGCTCAAAGAAGGTGCTTCGCCTCGCTTAAGCTATGGTGTAGGCACAGCACTAAGGCGTGTGCATCATTGCTCATCAGTTCTATCTTGAATTGATCAACATTAAACAACAAATATAACTGTCAAGTAAGTGTATTAGTTATTGTGGTAAATATCATGAATTGATTTGTTCATTTTTTTTTGAATCACATGTATATTTTTATTTTTGCCCTCATTGCGCATTTTTTAAACTAAAGGCCGCACTTAAGTTGCACTTAAAGCCCAATAGACTTGTAGCGTTGTTTTGTTAAAGTCTTAACATCTTCATGGGGCAATATCGGTGAATCTGATAGGAGTTCTTATCTGCATAGAATTGGGAAAAAAACATCATGGTCTTCACATTTCTGTATCATTTCATGTTACACAGCATTTGAGACTGCAAACAGGAAGCATTGGGTATTGTTTGGTGGTTGAGGGGACAGCTTAAAGGCTTATCCTTATCGAACTAAATTTTTTAGGACAAAAAGATAATGAAGTGTCTTTATGTTGATAACTTTATCTTGTCTAAAATAAGAGGAACAAGTTGATTTTGAACAATTTGCTGCTGTGTTGGTTAGTTTGAAGTCTCTTTTGGTGTCTAAAGATAAGTAGGTTTCTTATTATAATCTTAGAGATAACTATATCTAGTATAATAGGTAGTATACCTAAGCCAAAAAAAAAAAAAAGTGGGATAGTATCGTTAGTGTCATCACTGAATCGGTTACATCTGAGTTGGTGGAAATTAGGTCTTCGTGTCAAAGAAGATCCCCTGCATCAGGTACATTTGGGTTGGTGGAAACTAGGTCCGCATACTAAAGAAGATCTCTATTATTGAGTCCCTTCTAAGCAGGCTCAGGATTATGGGTAGCACAACGACAATAACAACAACAAATTCGGTATAATTTCACAAGTGGAGTCTGAGGTCTGGGTAGGGAAGTGTGTACGCAGATTTTACCCCTATCTTATGAAGATAGAGAGGTTGTTTTCAGAAGACTCTCAGGTTAAGGAACAATGAACAAAATCAACAAGCAATAACAACAAAATGGTAATAGGGTAATGAGAGTGAATAACATAACATGTACTAAAAATGAACTAGGATAAGCAAATACAACAGTAGGACTAGTTTTATTGACAAACCTAGGAGAGACTCGCGACTAATCTGTCAACCTTCAACCCTAAAATTGCATAGCAATTTTTTTACGGAAAAGGGTTATATGTGTCCCTGTACTATCAAATATTAGTTATATGTACCCTTCGTTATACTATTCGATGCTTTCTACCCCTACCGTTACCCATTTGAATATATTTACCCCCGATTTAACGGTCCCATTTCGGGTTGACACGTGGCGGCATTTTAAACACCCTAACCCATTTTCCTTACTAATATCAAAACCTACCCGAAAAATCTAAATCCGTTCAACCTTCTCCATTATAATGTACATTGTCCACGTCAGAATAATTCATCTTCTTTTTCGCACCACCACTTTAAGTTACCACATCATTCAACTAAAAAACAATTGTGCGTCAAACATTCTGTATTTGAGAACTTTTCACAAATTAAACACCCATAACTAGTAGATCATAATAAGCTCTAATCTAACGCCATAATTTTCACACAATCTCCTTCCTTCTAAAAACCACCTTGTTCCTAAGCTAGAAACTCCACCACCAGTTCACCTTCCACCTTAATTATCCTTCACGTGCTTCGCACCAACCTGAATAAATTGGCAATCTTACCTTAATAAATGAGCACCCTTTAACCGCACCACCATTATATTATCCATATAAAACCACCTTCCTCCCTAATCAAGGTGTTACAAACGCCATAGAAGAAATCATATCATAAAGAAAAGTGCGAAGTAAATAAAGAAAGAGGGATTGCCAAATCTACGAGAATCAAGGACAAAATTTTGACCATCGAAAGCTGTGAAAGTTAAATATGATGGTGGAGCCGCCTATTAAAACCATGGTTCGACCCATTAACTCAATCGACGTCCATTTCAACAAGTGTAGTTTTGGAATTGGGGTTGTGATGAGATTTTTTTAGTAATGAACTGAAATTGAAAAATTGGTTTCAACTTTTGTGCGGAATTCATGATTCAATGAGAAATTAGTGAGCATCGGCTTCTGCTGAAGGTGTTATAAGTTATTAGAAAGCAGAAGGTTATTTCATGGTGATTTTTGGTGGAGGAGGATGGTCTTTATAGTGGTGAGTAGGTTATTTTATGGTATTTTGGGTATCTTTGAGTTGGAGTGCCTTTGGTGGGTGAAGGATTCATTTACTTACACGTGTTTCGGATATGGGGCTGAATCGATTCGATTTCTTGGGTGGGTTTGGGTATAAGTGCGGAAAATGGGTTAGGGTATTTTAAAATGCCGCCACGTGTCCACCTGTAATGGGACCGTTAAATCGGGGGGTAAATATATTTAAATGGGTAACGGTAGGGGACAAAGCATCGCTAGTATAACGAAGGGTACTTATAACTAATATTTGATAGTACAGGGGCACATATAACCCTTTTCCGATTACCTACTACTGGTATAGTGGGAAGTAAAAAACAACAACAACAACAACAACTACCCAGTATAGTCCCACGAGTGGGCTCTGGGGAGGGTAATATGTACGCAGGCCTTACCCCTACCCTATAAGGCAGAGAGGCTATTTCCAATCGACCCTTGGCGAAAGATCGAGAAAAGGAAAAAAACAAAAATAAAACAAAAAGAAAAAGAAAAAGCATTAGTGACTCCAGAATAAACCACAAAAAACTGACATATAAGAGGGCAAAGTAAACAAAGCAACATCATGAACAAAAGGCATTAGTAATTCTAGGAGTACTCACAGAGATATTAACCTATCAAGAACCCTCCCCCACCTCGACCCATCCCTATCCCGCGAAATAATAGGAGCCCCTAACCTACAACCTTGATACTAGACCTCTAGACTTTCCTATTAAGAGCCATGTCCTCGGAAATCCGCATAATAGTCATGTCCCGCCTAATCACGTCCTCCCAATACCTCTTGGGCCTCCCTCTGCCACGACTCGCGCCAACTACCGACAGCAGCTCGCAACTCCTCACCGGAGCATCGGGGCTTCTCCTCCGCACATGTCCGAACCACCTGAGTCTCGCTTCTCGTAGTTTCTCATCCATTGGGGCTACCCCTATCATTTCCCGAATAACTTCATTCCTGACCCTATCCAACCTGGTGAGCCCCCACATCCACCTGAGCATCCTCATCTCCGCTACCGTCATTCTCTTGATATGGGAGTTCTTCACTGACCAGCACTCCGCCCCGTACAACATTGCTGGTCTAACCACAGCTTTATAAAACTTCCCCTTGAGATACTGTGGCACTTTTTTATCACACAAGACTCCCGACGCAAGCCTCCATTTCAACCACCTAGCCCCTATTCGGTGAGTGACATCCCCGTCGATCTCTCCGTCCCCCTGGATCACCGACCCAAGATATCTGAAACTGTCATTCTTTGCGATGACCTGAGAACCAAGCTTCACGTCCCTACCAGCTCCTTCTTCACTCGGCTCGGAGCAGAACTTGCACTCCAAGTATTCAGAATGGTGTATCGTGTCTGTAAATTTTACACTAATAATTTAGTAGTATTACACTGAACAGTAAGTTAGATTATTCATTTTGGACTTTGTTAATGCTGTAATTTGCGGCCGTTACATATAAATTTTATGGTGTCGTACATCGAAATGCCGAATTGAAAAATTGAATATTCATGAGTTAGGATAAACAGACTTGAAGTGCTGATATCCGCCGCAAGGTAAACCACTTGCACTTAGCATCAAATTATACTCGAAAAATCGTTGAATGCCAAAATATTATGCAATTTTAAGTTGAAAACAAAAGGAAAACTTTGAAATAACAATATTAATGTGTCTTGATATAATTCTTTTCTTGAGATGATTTAAAACGGATGATTCTTTTTGCTTTAATCCTGAGGGAAATGATTTATATATTTGAAAGAACATATTACAGATGCAACAGTTACATTAATGGAGGAAAAAGTATATTAAATGTAATATATTAGATAGTGACTCTTTTCTTTTTAAACTAAAAAAAGAAGTTTCTCCGATATGAAGTAAAAAATGATGTACTCTTCAGGGTAGCACAACACATTTTTATTAAAGGCCTAAAAAAATTCAACTGATAAAGCACTATTAAGTACAAACATGCATCAACAAATTTTTATACTTATCAAAAAATTGAAAAATTATTTACTATATAAGGGATTACACTGTATAGGGCCAAATATGGCTTAACCATACGGGGCCGAACGCGGCCCTCCCTACGCTTACAAATAATAAGGGCACGACCCCTCTCGTACGTTCCTTATAGCGAGGGTGCAGTTCGGGCATAAGAACATGAGCGATGTCGTTTGTGTTTGGACGTCCCCTTTAAAAGGACGTCAACCACCCCTCAACGGTTGATTGTTTTAGTATGGAGGCCTCACCTCTATATAAAGGGAGGCTTCCCTGTTGTAAAGGACCTGATATTATTATCTAATAATACAACTCTCTCATTTTCTCTCTATTTCTTCTCTCAACTGTGATAAGCAATTACTCTTAAAGTTCTTCATTTTTAATATCTTGACACTATAACCATGTTGATCTTATACCTAGGTTCATTATATTTGATTACGATTTACACCTTTCTTAGTTTTTTGATTGTTTCAAGCTTATAAAGTAACGATTAACTTTCGAGCCAAACAATTTTGCGCCATCTGTGGGGACTTCGAGAATCAAATTATAGTATCCACCTAAAGATCAGCCAACCATCTCCTCTATATTACGCGCAAACCAAAAATGGCCAAAAATGATGCCAGATCCAAAGCAATAATGGGGGTCACAACCAACCTTCTTGGCCCTCTCAATGAGGTCAGTGACGATGCTGTCACCAACATAACCCCCAGCACCGCACCAGAAGCAGAGATCTCACCTTCCCCCTCCGAAGATCCAACGATCTTGCGTGACAAGGGAGCTTCCACATCCGCTGTAAAAGAGGCGCCCTCGGTGGTCAGGAAATTGCTGGAAGAGTGGCTAACAAGCACCCTGAGTGGCTTTGTTGAAAAACCACCACAAGGTAACATGAAAGCAATACCAACTACGAGTGTCACCACTGCCACGGGTGAACAGGAGGAGACACGAGTAAACAATCAACCTGTTGAAGCACAGACCCATGATGGCACGCTGACCGTCATCCTGAGGAAGATAAAGGAAATGCAAAGCGAAAACAAGGCTCTCCGCGACCAGATGAAGGAGCACCACGAGAGGGTCGACAAAATTCCCGGGGCCCCTAAGTTGTTACCAAAATGCGACATGGGGAGGTTCGTAGAGCAGCCATACTCTGAAGAAGCTGCCCCCTACTCCATCCCGAAAACCTTTAAGATGCCCCCTTACTTAAGGGTATATGATGGGACCACTGATCCCGAGGATCATCTGATCCATTATGTTACCGCCGTGAAAGACAACGACCTATCAAAAGAGCAGATACCGTCACTGCTACTGAAAAAGTTCGGCGAAACATTAAACGAAGGGGCCTTGACATGGTACTCCCAGCTGTCTGCCAAGGCAATATCAATATTCGAAGAAATGGCAGATAAGTTCATCACCGCCCATGCGGGTGCAAAGAAGGTGGAGGCAAGGTTCAACAACATCTTTGCCGTCAGATAAACCACAGGTGAAAGGCTCAGGGACTTCCTCGCTAGATTCAACAGGGTAAGAATGAGCCTACCAAATGTATCAGAAGGGATGACAGTCACTGCCTTCCAGAATGGACTAAGCAGGGACGGTTCCAGAGCAACTAAGAAGCTACTAAACCGCCTCATTAAGTATCCCCCTATGACATGGGAGGAAATCCACAACACTTACTGTGCCGAAGTATGAGTGGACGAAGACGACCTCAATGGGCCGACCCAACGGTCAACAACGATACAATCGGAAACAAGGAAAGGCCAACGCCACGGGGGACGTCGGGAACATCCCCTAAGTTCCAACAGAGAATGATATCAGCCATATACGAGATCCTCCCATCTGCCGCCCCGATATATGGACGCATTACAATGGAACATCGCCCCGCTCCGAAATGAAAGAGGTACACCCCCTTATTATCATCACATAACTTTTGTGTGTATCCTTCAGAATTAGTGTACCCACTAGAGAAGCTTGGCACCAAGGTACAATGGCCTCAGAAGATGAAGTCAGATCCCGCCACAAGGAAATCGAACGTTCTGTGCGGGTTCCATCAGAAACGGGGGCACAGGACCGAAGATTGCATAGGCCTACGATAAGAGGTTGTAAGGATGCTGAACCAAGGATACCTAAAAGAACTACTCAGCTACAAAGGGAAGATCAACTTCGCACGCGGGTGAGAGCAACCCCGCGGGCCACCAAAGCAGCCTTCCCCGACGTGGACGGTAAACATGATTGTTGGTGACGGCAACGATTCGACAATCAACCATGTCAAATTCGCCAACACTCATAGGCTAAAGCAGACCATCTCCCACAAACAGTATGATGACTTCGAAGGAAGTATCACCTTTGACAAGTCTGATGTCGACGGTTTGTGTTTCCCTCACTACGACATTTTAGTTATTACTTTATGCATTATTGATACGTATGTCAAGAGAGTCATGATCGATGACGGAACCGTCGCCTGTATCATCCACCCAAGAGTCCTTACACAGATGGGACTCGAGGATAGGGTATACTATGCTGCATAACACTAACCAGTTTTACCAATGCAGTCGAACGGACGTCCGGAGAGGTGACCTTGCCCGTCCTCGCAGGAGGGGTCACATTGGAAACAACTTTTCACGTGATGGACCAGGAGATGGCATACAACGTCATCATAGGGCGCCCATGGATACATGCCATGCGAGCGGTCCCTTCAAGCCTGTACCAGGTGGTCAAATTCCCTAACCCATGGGGAATATTCAACATCAGGGGAATACCGTGCACCACGCAAGAGTGCTACAAGATAACACAAGACTGCGCTCACACCCAACAATTATGGGGAACAAGCACTGAGGCATAACAATTAGTCGTGTCGGGGAATAAAACCGACCCGATAGTAGACACCATCAAAGATCCTGACATCGTGGAAGCTTGTAAAGCGACGATCGAAGATCTCGATCCAATCCAACTAGATAGCACCAATCCCACAAAGAAAGCCTACATCGGACATGGCCTCGCCAATCCAAGTAAGTACCATGAATTCGTAACTAACCATGCGGACCTATTTGCCTTTTCCCTTGCAGATATGCCGGGGATTTCGCCAGATATCGCCACCCATAAGCTAAATCTCGACCCGCCGCATCCATCGGTATGGAAAATGAGAAGAAAGTTCAATGCCGCAATCAATGAGGCTGTCCGCGAGGAAGTAGACAAACTACTCGCCAATGGCTCTATCAGGGAGTCAAAATACCCTCAATGGGTCGCCAACGTCGTCATGGTCAAAAAGAAAAATGGGAAGTGGAGAATGTGCATGGATTTCAGTGACCTGAATAAAGCATACCCTAAAGATTCCTTCCCCCTTCCCCACATCGACCAGTTGATCGACGCCACCGCTGGACATGACCTGTTGAGTTTCTTAGACGCGTATTCTGGTTACAATCAGATCCTGATGGCCGAGGAAGATCAGGAGAAGACAACCTTCATGTCCCACCAAGGAACCTACTGCTAGAAAATGATGCCCTTTGGGCTAAAAATGCAGGGGGCACATATCAAAAACTGGTCACCAAGATGTTCAAAGAATATCTCGGTAAGACCATGGAAGTCTACATCGATGACATGCTGGTGAAATCAACAAAAAGGAGGATCACATCAACCACTTGAAAGAGGCATTCAAAATACTAAAAAGTATGGGATGAAACTGAATCCCGAGAAATATGCTTTCGACGTAGCCTCAAGAAAGTTTCTAGGGTTCCTTGTATCCCAACGAAGCATCGAAGTCAACCCCAACCAAATCAAGGCAATCGCCACAATAACCAAAGTTCTAAATAGCAAAAAGCATGTACAACATTGACGGGCTGGAGAGCCGCCCTATTCAGATTCATCTCACGATCCTCTGACAGATGACACAAATTTTTCAACGTGCTAAGAAAGGGCAACGAATTTTAGTGGAACAAGGAATGCGTCAAAGCCTTGCGAGAAGTAAAAACATATATGTCCTCATCTCCACTACTAGCCAAAGCGGACCCGGGCGAGCCTCTGCTGATATATCTAGTTGTGTCAGAAGTCGTCATTAGCGTAGTATTGGTTCATGAAACAAAAGGTACGCAATCATCCATCTATTACATTAGCAAAACCCTGGTGGACGCCTAAATACGGTACACGCACCTCGAAAAATTAGCACTTGCACTGATCTGGGGTCGCCGACTTGTACTCTATCGCGACTCTCAGCTTGTGGTGAACCAAGTCACTGGGACTTACCAAATCAAGGAACAAAGATTGCAAAAGTACTAGACGGAGATCCATAGATTGATGGCCAAACTCGACGAGTGCCACTTTGAGCAGGTCCCCAGAGCACAGAATGCCGAAGCAGATGGCCTGGAAAAATTAGCTGCAGCCACCACAAGCTTCGACAAAGAAAGCGTCGTCACCCTCCTCCATTCGGTAATCGATCATGCAGAGGTACTCCCATTAAACTTAACCTGGGACTGGCGCAACCACTTTTTATCCTACTTGCAGGAAGGGACTCTCCCGCCTGATAAAAAACAAGCAAAGAAGCTCCGTGTACAGGCCGCCCGATATTGGACGATAAACCACGAGCTCTACAAAAGGACCTTTGGGGGACCCCTAGCCAAGTGCCTAGGTCCTAGTCAAATGACACCAGAACTGGAAGAAGTACACGAAGGCCATTGCGGCGCCCATATTGAAAACCGCACACTTTTGCACTGTCTAGTACGAGCCGGCTACTAGTAGCCTACTATGAAGAAAGATGCTACAGAGAACGTACGCTGATGCGAAAGATGCCAAAAGTTCGCCCCTATGATTCACCAACCAAGATAACCCCTCCACTCAGTCACCTCCCCTTGGCCCTTCATCAATTGAGAATAGACATAGTCGGTCTGTTACTTGCAGGACAAGGAACGGTACGATTTCTATTAGTTTTAACTGAATATTTCTTCAAGTGGGTGGAAGCAGGTGCGTACGCCCAAATACGCGAACATGAGGTCATCGCCTCCATATGGAAGAACATCATCTTCCGCTTCGGCATCCCCAAGGAAATTACTTGCGACAATGGGCGACAGTTCATCGGTCAGAAAATGACCGAGTTTTTCGAAAAAAGGCACATCAAATGAATACTCTCCACACCATATCATCATGTCGCTAATGGTCAAGCACAGTCATCCAGCAAGACAATACTGAATATACTGAAAAAAAGCTTGAAGACGCTAAATGGCTATGGCCAGAACTGCTACCAGAAGTATTACGGGCGCACATGACCACCCCTAAATCCTCCACGGGAGAAACGCCGTACTCACTAGATTACGGGACCGATGCTATCATGCCGTTGAAGTAGGCGAACTAAGCCTAAGGTATTCACATACAAGCGGAGCGAAAAATGACTTGAACCGACTCCAAGACCTCAATGAAGCCGAGAAAATGAGAGAAATGGCCCACATCAGGGTGGTAGCTCAGAAATAGCAAATCGAAAGATACTACAACAAGAGGGCCAAAATCCGACCACTCAAAGTAGGTGACTACATCCTTAAAGCCAAAACCTTGGCGTCTAGGGACCCAAGCGAGGGAAAACTGGGCACCAATTGGGACGGACCATACAAGATTACTATGGCAGCAGATAAATGGTCATTTCAACTGGAGACAACGGAAGGGAAGACGCTCCAAAACAATTGGAATATCTCTCAACTCAAGTATTTCCATTTCGGAAGAGCACCCCCCAAGTCGTACTATTTTTCCCTTACCCGAGTTTTATCCCAATTGGGTTTTCTCGGAAAGGGTTTTAACGAGGCGACGAAGGAGATGCTCGGAAATTCTCACGAAGAAAGTTTGACACACCAGTTCCTCTGCAAGCCAGCACAACAGGCATGCCAAATGGACTAGACCAACGGCCATCTTCAATATACGAAAGGCTATGGCCATCTCCAATATATGAAAGGCTACGGCCATCTCCAATGTATGAAAGGCTACGGCCATCTCCTATGTATGAAAGGTTACGGACATCTCCAATGTATGAAAGTCTACAACCATCTCCAATGTATGAAAGACTACGGCCATCTCCAATATATGAAAGGCTACGGCCATCTCCAATGTATGAAAAGCTACGGCCGCCTCCAATATACTAATGGTCACGACCATCTCAAAACGAGTAAATGTCTAAGGCCATTATCGTAGTAAGTTGACTCGGCTCGATTATGAAAAATCGACTCGCCACGGTGGAGATCACTCTAATGGTTACAATGATTTCAAAACGAGCAAATGGCTAAGGCCATTGTCGTAGTAAATCGACTTAGCTCAATTACGACAAATCGACTCGACACGGTCGAGATCACTCTAATGGTTACGACCATTTCAAAACGAGCAAATGGCTAAGTCCATTGTCGTAGTAAGTCGACTCAGCTAGATTATGACAAATTGACTCAACACGGTCGAGATCACTCTAATGGTTACGACCATTGCAAAACGAGCAAATGGCTAACGCCATTGTCGTAGTAAGTCGACCCAGCTTGATTATGACAAATCAACTCGACACGATCGAGATCACTCTAATAGTTACGACCATTTCAAAACGAGCAAATGGCTAAGGCCATTATCGTAGTAAGTCTACTCAGCTCGATTACGACAAATCAACTCGACACGGTCGAGATCACTCTAATGGTCACGACCATCTCAAAATGAGCAAATGGCTAAGGCCATTATCATAGTAAGTCGACTCAGCTCGATTACGACAAATCGACTCAACACGGTCGAGATCACTCTAATGGTCACAACCATCTCAAAATGAGCAAATGGCTAAGTCTATTATAGTAGTAAGTCGACTCAGCTTGACTACGACAAATCGACTCGACATAGTCGAGATCACTCTAATGGTCACGACCATCTCAAAATGAGTAAATGGCTATGGCCATTGTCGTAGTAAGTCGACTCAGCTCAATTATGACAAATCGACTCGACACTGTCGAGATCACTCTAACGGTTATGACCATCTTAAAATGAGCAAATGGCTAAGGCCATTATCGTATCAAGTCGACTCAGCTCAATTACGATGAATTAACTCGACAATGGTCGATACTACACATACTACTACAACAAACGCACACAAAAAGAGAAGCAAATAAATATATATCAAAATAATAACTTTCATTTCCTCCGAAAAGGAAGTATACATTTACGGAGGGTCCTATTTACACAACTACAAAATTGTAACAGCAAAATAAATACACATCCTAGCCGCCACCACCTTGTTCGTCGTCGCCAGCTGGCCCATCATCTTGCCCACTGCCGACTTCGGCCCGAAACACCGCAGAAATCCAGGACCCAGAAGCTAGACGGTTCACGTCTTCGAAGGATAGCCCAGCCGGTCCGGAGAATCGGAACTATACCTACAAGCTTCCCGGGCAACCTAAACCAAACAACATTGGTCCTCAACCTCTACCTCAGTGGCCCGACCAGCGGCATGTAAATCTTGAAACACTGCCAGCTTAGCTTCGGCGTACACCCACATATCGTGTGCCTCGCTAGACACGTCGTCGATCAACTCGGTCGCTGTAGCTTGCTTGAGTGCATCAACCTCGGCCACCCTGGCATTGAGCTCGACAGTTTGGCCATCAACTTCGGCACGCAAATTAGCAGCCTCCGCCATTGCCCCACAACCAACCTCCAACTTGTCCTCCTTCAACCGAAAAAGGTTCTCCAGCTCCGTGTTCCAAGCCAGGGCGGTCATTAAATTTTCATCTACTTGGTCAAAATGAGTCACACACTCCCGCAACTGAGCTTCCGGCTGCTCTAGGCCCACAGGGAAAACTTGAAACTGTCGGTCCTGGGCATATAAGTCTGCCAATGTCTGGTGCTTGGCGCGACACTCTTTATACTTTTTCACCACCTTCCTAAGGGTGGCAGTCCTCTTTTGAGCACGCCGGCCCCTCTCCACTTCCAAAATGGGGGTCTAAAGAAAAAGAAACAAGTCAGCATACACCTAAGGTTCATTCTGAGAAACGAAAAGAGCAAGGTATACCTACAAAGCTGCGCTGGCGACTCTTCGGGATAAGTCCTTGTCACTGATGTCCTTTAAAGTATCTCTCTCAACGGCCACGTAAAGCAAAGTCATGTTCGTCGCAGCCTGCTCGATGTTCAGCAACAGGTTATATCCGATTGGGATCACGATCCGATGGTTAGGCACAACTGCCGCCATCTTCACTCGAGCATGATCCCCCTACGACACATCCTCAGTTATGGGGGCCCGCTCAGGACCTGACCTTCCCTCGTCAGCAACCACCTCGGCAGCAGCCGACGTGCCGTCTCCTCCGACACTTGTGGGGGTGATAGCATGTACAACCCCCTTCTGAGGGGCCGGCCTCCCCAAGCGAATGGCATCGCCTATTAAGACCGGCCTCGACTCTGGACGGCGCACGTTCGCCCTCCTTCCCTCTATAGCAATTCCCTTGCCAAGCAGCAATCGACGCCTCTTCCGTTCCGCCGGCTCTTTGCCTTCGAAAGCCTCATCTTTAGGACAAGGAGATGGAGGTGAAGGAGTCGCCTCACTCGTGGACTCGACCAACGGCACGGCCTTAGGCCGAGCAACCTTAGGGATGTCCTCGCTTGAATATTCCTGGGGAACATACTCATCCTCAAGCTGAGCAACCTCAGGGATGTCCTCTCTTGAAGGTTCCTAGGGCACATACTCGTCCTCAGGCTAAGCAACCTCAAGGACGTCCTCTCTTGAAGGTTCCTGGGGCACATACTCGTCCTCAGAATCAATCCTCGCCGTCGAGGGGAATGTAAACATTCCGCCTTCTTCTCCTTTGGTGAACGCTCCGAACTGCCAAAGTAAAGTAAGTCAAGCGACAAACACTTAAAAGAAAATCTCCGAATTAAAAGTCGCACAATATCTGACGGGCCGTATCGGGTGAGGAATGCCGACCGTGTACGACACTCCTCCGCAAAAAGGAATCACTCTTTCCACCCACGACCTTATATATGTGATAGGTTGGGGTAGAGAAGCCCTTGCTGCAAAAAAAAAAGGAGAGGGAAGAAGTTACAAAGACTGAACAGACAAGAGTTGCAAGAAATATTAAATGAGGATAAAAGCATACACGTTCTGGATTCCACATCTCCAGGAATCCCCTTTGGGTCGACACCAGGTCCTCCATCCGGACATCGAAAAATTTGAGCTAGAAGCAGCAATTGAGCTTATCATCCGCCCTGACGACCAGGCCCTTTGTGCCACGACTTTTCAACTGTAGCACTGATCCCCTCAAAAAGCCGGGGCTAAACAACTGCAGTAGGTGATGGACCGAGACGTCGAGTCTGGCCCGAGTCGCGTAAGTGGTCAATATGTGACACACTTTCCAGGTATACGGAGTAAGCTGAACCGGACATACATTATAAAAATGGCAAAGCTCATCTGCTAGAGGGTATATTGGGAGGTCGTACTCAATCAGGAATGTTTACTCATAAAAGGCATAGAACCCTGGTCGAAGTACGTTAATAAAGTCCTCCCCGGCCGTCTCCATGACCACTGCGTCAGGGATTTGGCATTCTTCCCGTAGGCCGTCCAAATATGACTGAAGAAATGCGAAGCAATTCTATGGGAGAGTTTGGCATCTTGTAGGAAAATCCCTTCGAACGTAAAGGTCTCGGGGAAGGACGTTGTCCACATTGAGAGGGACAAGGGGTATGTGGGTCTTTTTTCCACCATTCGAAGATAGTGAAACCCTAGAACAGGACTCATCTCTATCTCCCCTATTTTTTTGGCCTCGTCTTCCCATAATAAGTATTTATCTACGAATGAGGATGTCAACGGCAAAAGAAACTGACTTCAAACAAGACTCAAAAGGTTCAAAAATAAAAAATTATTGATCTCCCTTAGAGAAGATGAAAGAAGAGAGTGAGAGTTTGAGAAGTTCAAAAGATAATAGAAATTGAACCTTCCCCCTATTTATAGGGCTCAAATACACGGAAATCGAGATGCAGGCGTCAAAAAGGGGGCGGGAAGTCAAAACATCAAATCGCCCCCTGATCCATCTCGGGAGCAGGTATAATCATGACGCATGCTAGCAGTAATGTCAAGTTCAAAAAGTAGACTATGTGTCAACGCATTAACAATGCCACAATGGATCAACATTTCCACTCATTGAAGATATACATCGGGTACGCCTCCCACGAGCGGAGGGACTAACTGTATAGGTCCAAATATGGCCTAACCATACGGGGCCGAACGCGGCCCTCCCCACGCTTACAAATGATAAGGGCACGACCCCTCTCGTATGTCCCTTATAGCGAGGGTGCAGTTCGGGCTTAAGAACATGAGCGATGTCGTTTGTGTTTGGATGTCCCCTTTAAAAGGACGGCAACCACCCCTCAACGGTTTATTATTTTAGTATGGAGGTCTCACCTTTATATAAAGGGAGGCTTGCCGTGTTGTAAGGACCTGGTATTATTATCTAAAAATACAACTCTCTCATTCTCTCTCTATTTCTTCTCTCAACTGTGACAAGCAATTACTCTTAAAGTTCTTCATTTTTAATATCTTGACACTATAATCACGTTGATCTTATACCTAGGTTCATTATATTTGATTACGATTTGCCTTTCTTATTTTTTGATTGTTTCAAACTTATAAAATAACGATTAACTTTCGAGCCAAACATACACTACAGAGAAGAAATCTTTTATTTAATAAGTTATTCTCTATTGTAAAATTATAAATGAAGAGTTAAAGTTTCGAAAATAAATTTTGGTGTAACTAATAAAAAAGTCCAAAGCCATGGAGAATGAAAAAAAGTTTAAAAAAAAGGAAAAATCATCATAGAAGTCGCATCTTCGTATGCGATGTACAGAGCTGAAACTTCACGAACCAAAGTGACATTTAAAAATTTGAGGGACCAAAGTGAGTTTCACCAAATCATTTGTTCCTCTGTTATTCAAGAATCAGAAATGGTGATCCAAAAAGCCAAAACCAAGATCCGTAACACTTATAAGTTAGTGCTTATAAGTCAAAAATAAGCCAAAAGCCATAAGTTGGTCTCCCCCAACTTATCAAATTTCAGCTTATAAACACTAGGTTTGACCAAAATATTTACTATTCTATCCCCAAAATACTTATTTTTAAACAAAACTCTTTGTATATCCAATTTTTTAGATGCTTATTATTAATTTTAGCACTTTTATCCAAACACGTAACTGCTTATTTTTTAAATCAGCTTCAGTAGTTAAAAGTGCTTTTTAGCACATATGCTTATCAGCTACTCTAAATCAGCTAAGCCAAACAGGCTCTTATACTTAGAAAGAGAAGGGGACGTTGTTTTTGCAAAATATGAATCGGGTTTTTTCTTAAAACAAACTTTAGAGTTGCAATTATATATATATATATATATATATATATATATATATATATATTTTTTTTTTTTTTTTTTTTTTTTTTTTTGGATTATCTTACTATCTTATTGTGTATGCTATTTTTACATGGTTTTTCGGTGTTCCCGTCTTATTTCTTATTGTTATTATGGTACATATGCTTTCATGAGTAGAGGATATATTGAAAACAAGCTATCTACCTCTACAAAGGTAGGAGTAAAGTGTGTGTACACACTATCCCCCACGCTCCACTATGTAGGATTATATTGGATATAGTATTGTTGGAATTTTAACCATAACTTTACTATACATTTGCTAGTTTAGTTTCACCGTGGTCATCCAACTATGTATCTATTTCACAAAAGTCACTATTCTATTTTTTATCACTTAAAAGTTCCTTAAATTCATCTTTCTCACTTAAAGTCATTTTAGCTCAAAACCTTTGAAACATTCTACGAAAAATTTGACTTGGCATTAAATTTATTTAAAAAATCTAATAATAATGTCACATTAGCTTAAATGATCATACTTAGTTTGGCATATTTTCCTTCAACCCGATTTACCTATATTCAATTGAGTTATTAATATTAGACCATCAAAAGAGGAAGACAAGAACAATCATTCTATGCTAAAAATAATTCTTTGCAAAAAAAAAAAAAATTAATGTCATCAATGCCCTAAAAGTCCATACAAATATGAATAGAACTAGTTTTTGCATCCTTCATATCATTTTATAATTTTTTATGAAGTTAAAGTACTACCGTGATATTAAATGTTGCTTATTAAGCAACATCAATAAACAAAAATATTGTTCAGTTAGCAGCAGGTACAACTAAAATGCATAAGAGAAGTTGTTATTATACACTGCAATCATAAGCAACCTATAGAATTAATAGTTTGGACAAAAGAAAGACATGGTATAACATTTCATTGGTACAGCCAAGACCCAAATTAAAATTTAAAAAGCCTAATTATTAGATTAAAAGAATTAATTCAAAGAGTAACCACATAGGGTCTGTTTGGTATAACGAAAAATATTTTTCAAGAAAATATTTTCTTGGAAAACAAGTAGTAATCTTATTCATTTTTCGGGGTTTGGTACGCAAATTAAGGGAAATGACTTCTCAAAAGTATTCATAAATAATTTTGATATAATAAACATGAAGCCATAAACTTTCAAACCAACAACCTTTCGGACCCACAAATTTCATAAACTTTCGAACCACTAAACTTTCAAAACTGCAAAATTTTGAACCATAAATTTTATAATTTCTAAACCCGTAAACTTCCAAACACATAAATCTCTCAACTCATAATTTTGGAACTTGTAAAATTTTGAGCCTTTAGACCGATAAATAATAAAATTAAAAGAATAAAATATATTTAAATTTTTTTAGGGGGGGTGGGGCAATAAATAAATAAAAAATTAAATTACAAAAAAAAGATAAAAAAAATTTTATGGGGGGGGGGGCAGGTTGGGTGCAGAAAAATAAAAAAATAGAAATTTAAAATTATAAAAAAAAAATTAAGGTAAAAAAATATTTTTTTGCGGGTGTGGGGGTGGAGGGGTAGTAAGGTGGGTGGTAACAGAAAAACTGAAATTTCAAAAAAAAAAAAAAATTGGAGAGGGGTTGGGGTGAGGAAGGTTTACAAGGAGCTTAGGAAAAATATTTTTCCTTCTTTTGATAAGAAAAATATTTTCCTCCAATTGGAAGAAAATGAATTGATAAGAAAAATGTTTTCCAAAACATTTAAACCAACCAAACATGAAAATATTAGAAAATATTTTTTTTCGTATCAAACGCACCTATAGTGTATTTTATTAGGTGGAGAAACGTAATTTTGTTTTTATCTTTTAACTTATGTGTGTTAGGGTCAAGCGGAGTTGAGGGGAAAATGAGATTAAAATGGGTATGGTCATTTAAGCTGACGTTGCACTATTTTAGATTTTTTTAATTACATTTAATGCCATGTCAATTTGTTTGTAGAATATTTTATAGATTTGAGCTAAAATAACTTTAAAGCGTGAAAGATGAAATTGAGTGACTTTTAGTAAAAAAATAAAATTATAATTTTTATAAATAAACAAATAGTTGGATGATCAATGGTGAAATTAACCCTACATTTGTTTTACCATTATTTTACTCAAATGGATTCTCTTTTTCTACTCTAAAAAGCTTAAGATACTCAGTTTACTCTAAAAATAAACCATTTAATGTGCAGGTTTGGGTAATCAAGAATAAGAAGCTATGATTCTTCAGAGCTAAAACATAAAACTTGATCAGAAGAATGCGCAGAACTTTTAGAGTGTATTTCTTCAATTGAAGAACAAATTTAAACAAGCAACACGCCATATGGAACTCTCAATTTTATGTATGTTAACTAATACTTTTTCGGAAAAGGTTTATATGTGTCCCTGTACTATCAAATATTAGTTATATGTACCCCTCGTTATACTATTCGACGTTTTCTACCCTTATCGTTACCCATTTAAATATATTTACCCTTTCATTTAACGGACTCATTCTGGGTAGACACATGGCAACATTTTAAACACCCTAACCCATTTTCGCTCACTAATACCCAAACCCACCCGAAAAACCCGAACCAGTTCAACCTCAATCCCAAACAAGAAGTAATCCCTAACCCACCAAAGGCACTCCAACTCAGTAATACGGGACCCAAATACCATAAAAATATCCTATTCATAGTATATAAATTGAAGCAAATTTTTCAGTTTCAGTTCGTCACTGATAAAATCTAATCACAACCCCAATTTTGTAACTACACTTGCTGAAATGGAGGTCGATTGAGGAGCTTAGGGTGATCATTCAAGCTCTTCCGGGTTAATAGATCGAATCAAGGTTTGAAGAACATGCAGCTCCATCATATTGAACTTTCATAGCTTTCAACGGTCAAGACTTTATTCTTGATTCGCATAGTGTTGGAACCCCCTTATTTCTTTGTTTCCTTCACACTTTTCTTTATGATGTAATTTCTTCTATGGTATTTGAAACACCTCGATTATCACGCGAAGAAGATGATTGTACGGTGGATAATATAATGGTGGTGGGGTTTAAAGGGTATTCATTTTTAAGGTGGGAAGATTGCCAGTTTATTCGGATTGTTATGGAGCTGATGAAAGACGAAAATAAATGGTATTTCAACGGTAAAGGTGAAAGGTGTCTGGTAGTGTTTCTAGCTTAGAGGAACAAGGTGATTTTTGGCAGGAAGGAGATGGTGTGAAATTTATGTCGCTAGATTAGAGCTTCTTATGATTTACTAGTTATGGGTATTTGTGAAAAGATCTCAAATATGATATGTTTGACACACAATAATTTTTTGGTGGAAAGATGTGGCAGTTTTTTGTAGGTCGAGAGGTGTTTATGGTGTAGATGAATTTAAAGTGGTGGTGTAAAAGGGGATGAATTATTCTGATATGGACAAAGTACTTTATAATGGAGGAGGTTGAACCAATTTAGATCTTTAGGGTGGGTTTTGGTATTAGTGAGGAAAAGGGGTTAGGGTGTGTAGAATGCTGCCACGTGTCCGCCTGAAATGGGTCCGTTAAATGGAGGGATAAATATTTTTAAATGGATAACGGTACGAGTAGAAAGCATCGAATAGTATGGGTACTGTAGCTAACACTATGCGATCGCATCAGAGCATTGCGATCGCATAGAACAAAATCCTGGGTACTGTAGCTAACACTATGCGATCGCATCAGAGCATTGCGATCGCATAGAACAAAATCCTGGGTACTCTAGCTAACACTATGCGATCGCATCAGAGCATTGCGATCGCATAGAACAAAATTTCTCTGCAATTTTTCTGCTGCATTTTTCAACTCAAAAATTCCCGTTAGCCATCCGAAATCACCCCGAGGCCCCCGGGACCTCAATCAAAAATACCAATACATCCTATAACGTTATTCAAACTTGTTCCAATCATAAAAATATGTCCTTAAACACGGAAAACATCGAATTATAGCGGATTCAAGCCTAAGTTTTCATCTAAACTTTCGAAATCAACATTCAATCACAAACCCGACCAAACGACATCCGAATGACCTGAAAATTTGCAGACATATCCAAAATCCCATAACGAAGCTACAGAAGTTATCGGAATTCCATTCCGACCCTCGGATCAAAATCTCACCTATCGTTCGGATTCGCCAAAAATACTAACCTTGCCAATTCAAGCTTAATTCTACACCGGTCATCACAAAAATATTCCGGACACACTCCTAAGTCCCAAATCACCTAACGAAGCTATCCGAACCATAAGATTTGCATTTTGAGTCCGATATCAAAATTTCCACTTCCGGTCAAATTTTCTCAAAAACCTTCAATTTTCTATCTTTCGCCAAACGACTCCAAAATGACCCACGGACCTCCGAATTCACTTCCGATCGCGCTCCCAAATCCAGAATAACCATACGGAGCTACTCCCAGTCTCGGAATCCCAAACGGACATCAATAACACTAAAATGCATTTTAAGCCAAATTGATGCAATTTCTTCTAAAATGCTATCTTCCATAATATGCGCCAAAACGCTCCCGGTTTATCCAAAACCCGATCCAGGCATACGCCCAAGTCCGAAATCATCATATGAACCTGTTGGAACCTTCAAATCTCAATTCCGAGGTCGTATACTCAAAATTCCAATCCTAGTTCATTTCTTCAGTTTTAAGCTTTGGAAATAAGAATTTTCATTTAAATTTGACTCCAAACTTCTTGAATTTTAATTCTGACCATACACACAAGTCAATATACTTGAGATGAAGTTGCTCATGGCCTCAAACTGCTGAATGACGCGCCGTATCTCAAAACGACCGGTTGGGTCGTTACACTCTAAGTTGCACGGACTCTTCAATTTGGGTGTCTTCTTCGTTCCGATACGAGACTTGGACGGGTGCTGGAGCAGGAAACATCGGGGATACGGTCAACCGACTTCTGACACTTTGACCGAAGTCCATAGATAAATTTGGGAGAAAATTTGAGATTTTGATTTCTCAAAATCAAAAATTAAACAGATTTAAGTTATGAAAAATGACATACCTTCAATGTTGTAGTATTTTTTTCTCATATTTGCTGCTTTGTATGTCGGAGAAACCAAAAATTCAAAGTATCATGTTCTTCTGAATTTGTACTTCATGTAGACGAACCTTTACCTTGAATTGCTTTCTTTTATTACCCAATAAATAGCAGAAAAATAAATTTAGATGTTCTGATTTTGTACTTCGGACTCGTACTTCTTTTTATCTTAGCCGTATACCCACGCCCGTATTCATATCCGGATTCGCACCCCCAAATCTTACAATTTAAATTTTATCGAATTTGATACTCAAAATCATCCCCGTATCGGATACGCGCACCCAATTCCGAGCAACTTCGGTATTACTTTCAAAGGCAAAAGTGCCACTTTCACTTGAGGCCACTTGATTTCTATCTTCTTCTTTATCATTAAGACTCATTCATATAAGAAAGTCTTTGACCAACAAATTCCCAAGCCTTTCTATCAGCCGCCACAAAAGTAAATATCCCCCTCCCCCCCCCCCCCCCCCCTTTTTTTATTATTGGTATTGCCCAGTAGTTTGCTTTGTATTTTCTCTATTCTAGTTTTAGTTAATATTCTATTAACCATCAATAGATTCTCTATGCGAAACAAACAAATAGAAAATATTTCCTTCTTTTATACACATAACACATGCTATATATGGCAAACGTAGACTATCTATTCAGCCTGTTATATCCTTTTATATAATATAATGCATGTAGATCTCCGTGACCCAGCTACACCTAAAATTCATTAAATTAAGAAATTTTCAAAAAAGCAAGAAACTATGAATGAAGAAGACTCAATTACTAATGGCCATCATCAAAGTATTTGATGGAAATAAGCGAGATTCATCAAATTATGAATTAAAATTTCGAACTCAAACTTTAGTTAAATTCTAAAAATAGTTTTTGTTAAATAGGAAGAGATTTCACTAAAATGGATTATATATAATATAAAATTAAACTTATCGGACCAGTAAAAAAATAGGAGTACATGAAGTATCCCGCAAGGTCCGCGGAAGCATGGATTGGAGCTAAAATATTGGGAGCAGGTTTGGCCTAATCCAATAACTTTGATTCGAACATTCTATTGTCTTTAATAGCTTATTAATTATGCATAAATTATTAGTTTAGAACTCAGTAAGTTAAAACGATTAGAATTTCGAACTCATAAATTTAAAATTCTGGCATCGCCTCTGAAAAGAAGAGTTGCATCTCTAGGGGTGTGATGAAAGCAATATACCTTGATGCAAGCATTAATAACTAAGAATTTTGAATTTTCATCTGAAGATAAATTTTGAAATTGTTTGAAAATTTTAAAAACTACAAAAAATTGTTATTCAAATTTTTTACTCAGATCACTTATAAAAATATGAAAATAACCCAAACTTTATTTATGTCAAAACATAACTCAAATTTCAAATACGATTTTGGCTTAATTTTATTTTTTTTCGAAATTCTACTATTCTTTATATCCAAACGTCAACTAAATTACACAAAAATAATTTTATAGTTATTCCAATACTCAACTCATCGAATCTGAAAATTATTAATGGAAGAAGTCGTCGACAGTCAATTGTGTCCACGTCAAGTTAAGATTTAGTACATTTAAATTAAAAATACAATTCTCCTACTATTGAATATTGATTATTCTTCCACATTTCCAAAACCCAACCTCTTTCTTTAAAAGTAAAGTTATATAATAGGTCCACATTCCCACTTCCACCATTCCTTTCAAATTCCATAACCTCCAAAAAAAATCCAAATATCCAAAGAGAAAAAAAAAAATGCCCGCCGGAGATAATTCCGACCATATTTTCCAACAACCGGCCGGTTTATTTCTTCTCAAAAACTTTATCTTCACTTCCATAAAAATTTTCTTTTCTACCAAAAAACTTTCTTTCTACATTTTTGCTTTCATTTCATTTCCACTTTCTTTTTTCCTATTCTTATTTTCCTTTATTACTTACCCTTTGAAAAATAGTATTCAACATCTTGAAGAACTCTCACTTTTTTCACCTATACTTGTTGAGTCTGGACATGTATTAGAAGAAGCAAATAAAGAAGCTAAGTCTTTGCTTTTCTTGAAAGCTTTATTTCTCTTTCCTACTTTTTTACTATCTTTTTTTACTGCAATTGCTGAGGTAAATATTGCTTTTTCCGTTTGTTCGAACGGAAAACCTACTGTTTTAACGGTTTTTACTGCGGTAATAACCGCTTGGAAACGGGTTTTGGTTACTACAATGTGTGTTTACGCTACTATGTTAGCTTGTACTGTTGGACCGGGGATGTTTATAGCATTTTTCAAGACCTACCCGTTTATTCGGGTCGTTATTGTGGTTCTCGGTTCGGGTTTGGAGCTCCATTTGATGGCTGTTACGAGCTTGGCGCTTGTGGTTTCGGTTAACGAAGGGAAGTACGGGTTTGATGCTATCCGGGTCGGGTCGGATTTGATGGAGGGAAAACGGATATGTGGGTGGGTTTTGTCCGGGTTGTTTGTTTTGTTTTCGGGTATTGTTCGTGGGATGATGGAGATGTCGATGAACGGTTGGGATTTCGTGAGAGTTGAATCGACGGTTGTGATTAAATTGTTGTTGGATAATTTAGTTTGGATATTTTTATATGCTTTGGTGGTTCAATGGAGCTTTATTGTGACAACTGTTTTCTACTTTGATCTTAAGAACAGAGCTTCTATTAAAAGTGATAGAGATGGTGAGATTAGTTTAATTTGAATATTTTAATTTTTCTGTTGTATTAGATTCTTGTGACACCTAGCTCAAACGTCAATTGTATATGTATTTTTCTTGTAGATGGTGCATGAATTTGTAATATACGAATCACTTCCTGCCCACTTAAATTAAATTTGTAGGGTTTTTGAAAGTTGATACAAAAATTTTGGACTTTTCTATTTGAACGCTCGAAATTGTATATTTGATAACTAATAAACCAGTTTGACCGTTTATCATGCACATGTAGTAATGAGAGAGGTGATATGAACAAAGTATGTGCAAATCACCTAAACTAAGCGCGTCACTCCAATAATTTAGATTAAAAATCTAAAAAAAAATTGCAAAGAAAAAGAAATAAAATAAGCCCCTGCTCCAAAATCTTTTTCGAACAAAGTCACGGGTTGTTTTAGAAACCTAAGGCGGCGTATCACTCCTGTCGCGGAAGGTATAAGTCATCGATTTTTTGCTAGTCGGTTAGTGGTTTGGAAATCGAAGAAGATGATGAATCCTGCTTGAGGGATTGGATGTCGGTTTTGCAGTTTTGACAAAATTGTTGCAACAACCAAGTATTAGCGAAATCAACAATGACCGAAAAATTCACAAATCGTCGAAAATACCAATCAACGCACAAACTTAATGCCAGCAAATTACAATAAACAGTCCAATCCCTCAAAAGGAAAACAAGCAATAATGAATAGCAAAAGTATTAGCGGGGAGTGATAGCCCCGGTCTATGAACAATGATAGTGTATGGTCACTGAAAAGTATGTAAAATCGGCCAGATCTACAGAATTTTGGTGAGCAGCAAAAAAAACAATTTTGTTAGAAGTGAAAAATGGTAAATTTTCATGGTTGATTTTGGTCGGTCTATTGATTAAAAGGGGCGGGAGGGGGGGGGGATACCAATTAGTTGGGGTTTGTTTTCGCACCCTTGATATGTAACAATCCCATTGGTCACATGCTAACTGGATGGATCATTTGCTGACTGGATGGACACGTCTGTGTATATATAATACACGCGAATATGTTCAGGGGTCAGAAGTATTTATTAGTTAAGCGAATCATGAGTTAGAGTGTTTAAATGAGAAAGTTCAAAGTTTGTGTATCGATTTTCAAAAATCCTAAAAACTTAAGTGGTCAGAAAGTCATTACGCCTCGTGTATACTATAGAGCATGACAAGAAGTGAATTTGCAACACCATGAGCCTTTGTTGCATTAGTTGGCTTTTTCTTATTTATTAAATAGATAGAGATTGATTCAAGATTTGAAGATGATGGGTATATGAGCGGATTGCTGAGTGTCCCATCGAGTTTTTTATTTGAAGGGTTTGGCAACCCTTTATATATATATGGAGAGATAATTTTTGCCGTGGTTCTCTGTCGATAAGTAGAGATATAGTGGTTAGAAAATTCTTCATTCTTAACTTTTAAATTTTAGAGTTATGAGAACAAAAAATTGTTTGAAATAATCTTATCTTCTAGTGAACTAGTTTTGGAAGTAAAACGGTCTCTAATAGAAGTGACTTTCCTCTAAGTTAATTCAAAAAAAAAGTAAGAATTTCAAATACTTCTATTACCTTTTTCCATGTCCGTTGCAATGTGTTTCATCTTTTGATTCCAAATTCTTTTAAGAGAATCACATTCTCTTAAAAAGTTAGTCGTGTCTGCTTTCAATGTGGGATGTATGAGTCAGTAAAGAGTTTTCATACACTTTTCACAGCTTGAAATTCAAGAATACCACAACTAAGTGGAATTTTCTTTTGGTAACTGAGTGTGTGAATTTGTATAAAATTCTATCCAATGTTATCTTGTCGTTTCAATAATGATGACAGTGGAAAAAGGTCTTCAATTATGAAATAGTATACTCCATCCGGTTTCAGGGTAGGATTCCATTGGATCTTTATTGTTGTATCTTCTATTAAGTCCGGAACCTAAATTATATTTTTATAATAAAAATGATGTTTTTAATATTTTTTTAAAAAAAATACTTTATTAGTTATTTTGCAGTATTGAATTGCGAAATGCATTAATGTCCGTTAGTGTAATTTGCAGTTCGATACTGCGAATTGTATATTTAATTTGTTTATTTAAAATGTGGGGTATTTCGCAGTAAAGTACTACGAAATACAATTCGTAGTAAAGAACTGCGAATTGTATTTCGCAGTACTTTATTGCGAAATACCCCTTTATATTATAATCTTCTTCTTCACAGATGGGATCCTCCATTAACCACTAAAAAAAACCTTTCTCCCCCCCCCCCCATTTTTTCTCTCGTTTGCTTGCAAAAAAAATAATTTTTGCAGTCCCACCCTTCCCCTTGAAGAATATCACAAGTAGGCCCCACACGAAGACAACTTTGGATACGATTCCGGACTAAAAAAATTACTATCACAGCTTTAATTCGAGGTATTTCAATTTATATAAATATTGATATTCATATTTTATGTATAGCAGTTAGGAACCATGTTAGTATTAATTTTATATACCATGTTAGTGTTAATTTTATTTATGTTATATATTTTATATACCCTCTTAATATATGTTAGGAGTAATTTACCGTGTTAGTATTAATTTACCATGTTGATATATATTCCATGTTAATATTAATTTAATATGTTACTGTATACCATGTTAGCGTAGAGCCTTATAGTGTAGACTTATAATAATTAAGAATTATTATGTGGTCCCTGACGTCAAAAATCAAGTCTGGAACCTTTACACAACTATTACCTTCAATTTGTAAAGTTATTCTTAATTTAATTAATTAAGTTAATAAAATTATGAAAATATTGAAATTGAGACTTATAGTAATTAAGAATTATTATTTGGTCCCGGGCGTAAAAAATAATCCTGGAACCTTTACACAACTATTATCTTCAATTTGTAAAATTATACTTAATTTAATTAATTAAGTTAATAAATTATAAAAATATTAATATTGAGACTTATAGTAATTAAGAATTATTATGTGGTCCCAGGCGTCAAAAATCAAGACTGAAACATTTACACAACCATTATCTTCCATTTGTAAAATTATACTTTACGAAGGACATTTACGACGGACATGTCCAGTTTCGGAGCATATGCTACATTTACGTGCATAAACGGACTCACTAACATCCATTTGGTTCGGTATACGTGTTCTCTTTTGCACTCTCAGCTTGCGCAAGTACTCCTTGTTACATACTAACTTAAAAGGTTCCGGCGGCCAATAATGCTCAGCACCTAATGGATGCAACTTTTCACTATACGTGTCTACGTATGCTGCAACACTGTACTGCCTATCAATGTAGTTTGTTGCCCCATATCCAACTTGTTGAAAGCACTTCAATACTTGTGGGTACGGCATGTGGTAGATGGTCCATTTCCCACATGAACATAACATTCTATTTTCATTCACCGTATGTAGATTATTTCCACGGTGTCCATGATTAGCGGTCTTGCTTCAAAAATACCCAGTTCATTATCGTACTGAAGAAAAGAATGCCACTGTACTCGCCTCCTGTACCTTTCGAATCTTACCATGGGTATTGGCATAAATTCAACATCCCTGTCCAACAATGACGATGCAGTTGCATGCCTTTCAACAAATCTCTCTGCACTTTGTTTGAAAGTCATGTGGACTATGGCAGTGGCAGGCAGTCCACAGGCAGATTTCAACAAGCCATTAAATGACTCCGACACATTCGTGGTGAGCTCCCCATCGTCTTCCGCTATCAGCATGCAATATCCACATTTGAGGGTCATGTTGCATCAACCAAGTATAGGCTCGTGATTCTATCTGCCAGATTGCTTCAATGTGCCTAGTGAATTTACACAGCTGGTGCTCAGTTGCAGCCATCCAAATTAAGTCATGCAACGCCTTGTCAGGAGATTTCTTCTGAAAATTGGCCTCACACAGTAACGGTGGTATGCATGCGATTCCGGCCATTCAGGCAAGTGCCGTACAGAACGTAAAATACCACCATGCCGATCAGATATTAGACAAATACCTGAACGCTGTTTGACAACGTGCTGCTTCAAGTGGCTCAAGAACTACGTCCACGTCTCTTCACTTTCGTTGGCACAAATGGAAAAAGCTAGTGGAAATATTTGACCGTTGGCATCTACAGAAACTGCAATCAAAAGCTTAATATCATACTTGCCATAGACATGAGTACCATCTATGGAAATTACAGGACGATAATGCACAAAACCATATATTGCTGGTTTAAATGACCAAAATAGATAGTTGAATATATATTCCGGTCTGTCCCGACTTCGCTCGCGCCTCCATTCAACAATAGTACCGGGGTTAAAGTGTTGCAGTGCAGCCATGTACCTGGGCAGATTTGAAAAGGACTTATCCCAGTCGCCATAAATTAGTTCAAAGGCATGTTTGCGACCGAGATATGCCTTTCTTTTGGTTATACTACAACCATACTCCTGGTGGACAACTATAATGCACTCTTTAACCTTGAATCTAATAGACACTTCAAATCAAGTCAACATCCAGGTTGAAGTGGTTCTCATTGAATGTGTCCATTTCACATCTGTGCTCGCTAATAATTTTGCCAACTTTCCACAAACCTGATTTTTTTCTTTGTGGCACGTAGCATCCAGTGACAAACCAAGAACCACCTACAACATATAACCTTGTATTTATCCGTAGTTGACTCACTTACCGTCATCTCACGACACTCCCTTATACTATAGATTTTTACAGCCCTAACTAGGCGGGCTTTGTCAAGGAAATACATGTCCTTTGTAAGAATGGCTGGTCTAGATTCATCCCACATATTTGATCGTAATTCATTGTCATCCCTTGTGAATGCATCAACATTAGGCATCGCTGGCAAATTATCAAGGTAGGGAATATTTCTCTCATGAAAAGGCACGTGGGATTCATACACTCTTGGTCTAACGGGGGGTGGAGGAACATGCTCCCTAGTCAACTCTGGTTCCACATTCACTTCCTCCTCCTCATCATCACCCTCCTCATCATCACCTTCTCACGGAAGGGTGTCTCATCCCCAGACTCATCCGCATTATTATCATAATCACTATCATCCTGACTTTGCGCATCTTCTAAGTCACGAGTAAAAACATCGTCTATGGGCAACTATGTTAGTCCGGGAGCTTCAACAAGCTCGTTTTCACTGCAGAAAACAAACAAAAATATAAGTTACCTAATACTTAGGAAAAATACTGTACATATCCGTATATCACTTTACTTACAAATCGTATTGTCTTGAAGTTTCATGCTGGATATTTTGAGGTTCCTGATAACTACCAGATAGACCACCGTGGTCCAATACTCCAGAGTTTTGCAAATTCCAACTAGGGCCGTGGTCATAATTAGTAAAATTCAAATCCGGACGGTACCCTTTATGAAAATTATGGCTATTAATACAAATCCAATTAAAACATCAAGAAAATAATTTCACTAAAATCAAGTTTACTAGTCGTCATGTTGATTATATGAATTAGTAACATTATTTTCTGCCTGCTCATTCGCCTGTGGTGACAAGTTCAAATTAAGGCAAGCTCTTCCATCTCCAATCTATCCGGCTAATGCTGCACCAAAATAACCACCCGACGATTGGGGGTTATCGCTTGTTCGCATGCCCTCATTACTACTAAGCCTCTTCAACCTTCACATACATTTCTAATAATTTTATTACAATGTATTCTCTATATTCGTTCGGAACCCGCAAAAAATCTCTAAGACTTTCATTATCATCAATGTTAAACTCAGAATAATAAGCAAACCCATGCGGAGTCACTAAATAGGAAATCTGTCTGTTACTTTAAGGCTAACCGAACGCCTCCACTCACTCATTTCCAAAGTATCGTACTCCATATTAAGCGGCAATTTAACATGACACTGTGGAGGAGAGCTATACCTCACAGAGTTATTATCCACAACAACCTCACCCCCCCCCCCAATACAATGAAATCCTTATTTTTGGAACTTCACACATTGTAAAAAATTGATTGAAAATGAGAAGAGAGAATAAACGTTTGTTTGAAGTTTAAGTGTTGAATGAATTTTTATGAAGTTGAAGCGTCTATAAATAATGCAAGCCCGACCTTGGGGTGTGCAATGTTTCAATGAAATTCGCACTATAATACTGCGAATTATGATTCTAATTCGCAGTTGTGTACTGCGAAATACCCAATTCGCAGTACACAACTGCGAATTAGGCTGTTCAAAAAATACCTGGGCTAAATTAAAAAAAAATATTTTAATATACAATTCGCAGTATTGAACTGCAAATTGCACTAACGGACCTTAGTGCATTTTGCAGTTCAATACTGCGAAATAGCTAATAAAGTATTTTTTTTTAAAACATTAAAAACGTCATTTTTGTTATAAAAAATATTATTTAGGTTCCGGACTTATCTTCTATTCCGTCCATTTTAATTGATTTTTTAAATATTTTTATATATATTAATAGATCCATTTCTAATTTAATTAATAATAAAATTAATTATATTAACATTAATTTATTCATTAGAAATATAATAAAGATTCTAAGGCTCCTTACTGCATGGGCAATTTTGAAAAAATAATTCTACTTGATATTTGAAAAAAATCAAATATTATGGATATAAAATAGAGGCCAAAAAATAAATTAAAATGGACCACAGGAAATAACTATTAGCTGCTACTCTTTGGATGCACACCGGATAAAATCCATTTATGCGCACAAAAAGGTAAATTGTATTAGGCAAAGCCTTATGTGACGGGCTCAACCGAAGGATGAGAGTGAGTTTCAAACCCTAGATCTTCCATTTAGGAAGTCCCCTGCTTTGCCACCTCGGACACTCCGAGTGCTTCTAAAAATATGTAAATAATAACCTGTTCAGTATTAACTTAGATATAATTGATCATTTGTGATATTTAAAGCAATGTAGACCATATAGCAATTTCCCTGAACATCAATAATTTATTAGGGAAAATTAAACGACGTTTTAATTACTAATTAAAAGTTCTGAATAGGAAAGTAAAGAAACGTAAAACATTATCATCATTATAGTCGTGAAAGATAAACATTATTATAGGCACTAACATTATGATATTCTTTAATGAAGCCTTTTTTGACAAGTGGGAAAATTCCTTTACCAAAAGTAAAAAAAAAAAAGTATAACACTTCGATTCCTCTTGAAAAGTATACTTTATTACCAATGAAGTCCTTATAGATTTGAACTTCAACTTTATTAGCTTGAAATTCTATGAGTAAAACTCTATTTTAGTTACTTTTAAGTGAAGGGACAATTGATATATAAAATACTCAAGTAGTAAAGTTTTTTCGAAATAGACAATCATAGGAAGAAATTTACGCTAGTGTTGCTAAAAAGAATAAATAGCTTTAAAATGACATTAATAAAAGAATTGTAGTCTGTAATGAACTAGATGATGTTTGACTCAAAAGAAGTTAAACTCTTTTGGAGCAAATTAATTAAAGAGATGAAAAAATAAACGAAAAAGGGTCAAAACTACCCCTAGATTATTGGGGTCAGTACAATAATACCCTCCGTTTATCTATTTTGAAAATATTGCCCTCACCATTATCTTTTCGGCTCAAGAGTACCCTTACGACTAACGGCCATGTTAGCTAAAAAAAATTTAATTAATTTTCATGTGTCATAACGAAAAAATGGTCAAACCTCCCCCTAGACTATTGGAGTTGGTACAATAATACCCCCATCTCAAAATAGTTTTCATATTAAGTTATTTGTAATAATTTATAAATCTTTGAAATTTTATAATAAATACATATGGAGTAACAAAATGTCATAATTTTATATTTAATATTAGGTCACACAAATAATAATATTTTTCAGAGCTATATTTTTTTAAATTCACGCAAAAATCGATAAATAAAAATTCTTATGTAAAATTGAACAACCTTTCGACCATAAAAACAAGCGCTCATTCTATAAGACAATATATGTACAAAAAATAAGTACATATTATATTCTTTAATTTAATATCAAATTCTAGAAATACTCAATTAATAAAAGGACAATTAAAAATTACATGTCATGTTCAAATGATACACCTAATTTTAGAGGAGAGAAAGATATAATTGTTACATCCTTATTATTTAATTTATGTACATCAAATATATTCTGTTAATTACTTCCAAAATAAAGAAGAATCGGGCAACTTAGTAAACGTAAATGGAAGCATCAAAATCGCCACCATTTAAATGTGAACTTTTTCAAAATAATAAATGGAACTATAAATTGCATGTCAATCGGTAATTGAATACTCGTTATCATTAAATTTTATGGATTAAATCATTCATTAATTGAATTGTATATAATTTTTTAATATTACATACATTACAAATTCTTTTCTTATTTAAGTATGCAAATTTTTATTTTATAACTCAAACATAATTTTTATATATACTTACACAATAATTTTAATTATGTTAATTTATCGAGATGGGGTATATATACGCGCAAATCGCGTACTCTAAAACTAGTCACTACAAACATCATTAAAGTTTTATTTTCAGACAACCAATTTTAGTCACCAATACTTACGTCATACAACTTTCAGACCCTATATGAACACTAACAGAGTGTATCATTGAGCATTTGCAATATCTTTTGTTGCATATCTTAACAACTCCGCATCCTATTTTGATTATACCAATATTTTATTTGGTCTCTACTCGGACCTCGATTTTTTTCTTCTTCAACGGCTCACTATAGTCTGAACATTCGATCATGTCCATAAATTAAGCTATTGTACGAGGATGCTCTTTAGGTTATATCAACACCGCCAATTTAAAAAAGAGACGGTTAAATTAAGAGAAATATTTAAAATCATATGCATGAGAATATGAGAAAATGCGTCTTATTGGTGAATGTGACTGTAATAAACACTTGATTGAGCTTATTGTATGAAGTAGTAAAGTGTAGTAAGAAAAATTGATGATCATTGGTATTTCTGTGATGATAAAAAAAGGAGTATTGATGTGTACATTTAATATACAAAGAAATAGGAAAAATGAAGGTGATTAACTATACGAGAGGGTTTTGTTTGCTTAGGGAAAAAAATAGGTGTATGTAAGTTCTAGTTGGTGGAATAATTTTTAAAAGAAAGAGGAGAAAGAAACAGAGAAAAGAGCCTTAGAATGTGTGTGAGTTTATTTTAATTTAAGTGATTTTTAAGTTAGGCCAATGGGACGATGACACGTAGAAATTATTTAATTTTTTTTTGCCTAACAGAGTCTTTGAAAGTTGTATGACGTAAAGTATTGGTGACTAAACATTTTTGTTGTCTGAAAATAAAACATTAATGCACACACGCTAGAGGGGCAGGGTGAAGGGGGTGGGGGAGAGATTTTTTGAGATGGGGGTATTATTGTACCAACTCCAATAGTCTAGGGGCAGGTTTGACCTTTTTTCCATTATGACACGTGGAAATTAATTAAATTTTTTTATCTAACATGGCCGTTAGTCGTAAGGGTACTCTTGAGCCGAAAAGATAACGGTGAGGGCAATATTTTCAAAATTGATGAACGGAGGGTATTATTGTACTGACCCCAATTGTCTAGGGGCAGTTTTGACCCTTTTCCGAAAGATAAATCATAGTCAATCGTAATTCATATCAGATCTAAAGGTAAAGAAAAACCAATTAAATATGAAAATGGAAGAAACATCGAAACATATTTTATTCATGATGAAGTTTTGACCTCCCTCTCCTTAGAAGGGAAAGAAGTTACAATTGTTGTATTTTCTTCTCTCCTTGTCTCAAGATGGAGTTTTTCGGAGAAGTAGATGATATGTGCCCCCCCTCCCCCCTTCTTGGCTCTCTTCTCTTTATACTTATAGTCAAAAGAAACCTGATTTTTTCTCAGCCATAACTTGTCTTGACAAAACTACGGGAGCTTACCGGTCGGGGTGGGAGACATACCTTCTGTCACACCTCCTTTTTACCGATTTACTACACCCCGGAAAGGGATATAATAAAGGAAGGAGTTTTTCTACTTAAAGGACAGTCGGAACGGGATTTATTTATTTAGATTCAGAGTCGCCACTTGGAAGATTAATGGTGCCCCAAGTCACCAATTGAATCCCGAACCGAGGAAATATAACTCTGTTAGTAGTCCGCGAACCAGAAATTCGGATAAGGAATTCTGTTAATCAGGGAGAAGGTGTTAAGCACTCCCGAATTCCGTGGTTCTAGCACGATCACTCAATTGTTGTATTTATTTTTATATGATTTCTAAATATATTCCATTTTATGTGCATTTATTAATATTTTGCTTTATTATTTAATTTTTACAAGAATTGCAACGTCGTGAAAATATATTTCGGACCACACCGTACCAGTACGCCTGTTGCCTTTAACACATTTCGACTTCGTTGAGATTTAGATTTGGGTCACATAAATGTACATCCATATTTGAGAAAGTAATATTATTATTATTCGCGCCTAAAGCATCTATACATTTATTAACTTTGGGAAAGACCGTGAATTTTGCTAAACGGTCCTTCCAAATCTAAATTTTATATAGCAATTTATTTGAGAGCCCCGCAGTTGTGTATTTGATTCGGTGAGGCTCGTCCCATTTTTTATTAAAAAAACAATCATAAGGTAAACTATATTCTCTACTTACCTTTGTCCTAAAAATAAATAAAAAAACTTAATTAATTTCATTAATCACACGATTTATTTACTGTTCACCCGATTTCGGCAAGTTTTTCTAGGCCTCTAATTAACATAATATAATCTGAACTTTAAGCCCAAACTAACGCCCACCTTGAAGAAGATGTGAAATGTGTTACAAGTCATTTAAACCTTCTTTCCTGTAGCCGAGCCAAATTGAGCCCAGATTTTTAGTCTAATCAGCCTACATACTATCGATAATAAATTTCCAGTGTTAATGATCTAACTTAGAGCAAGCAACACATAAACTGAAATTTAATTGGCACTCTAATAGCAACAGACTAGTATATCAATTAATCAGTTGTTCGGATTCTTATTTTTGTTAAGGACGAACCATTGACAAAACATGATTTACATGCTCATCTCTACAATTAACTACTACTTGAGCCATGAACATAATACTAGTAATTCCTAATCTCGATTAAGCTACTATCATTATGTCTTGATTTTTTCAAACTAACGATTAACAATTCTAAATTTTAAAACCAGAACAAACTAACACTACTACTACTACAAGATTCGAATGGTCTTAAGCAAATATTAAACTAATTCATCAATCCACTAGGTAACATGTTTCAAATAAAACTATTTCTGCTGTGGTAGACTACAATATTATAGAGTTCAAACAATCCAGATTTATACAGTTCGTAGGTTGCCAGCAAGATGTGTTGAGAGAAAAGGGGGGCGGCTCATGGGAGAAGAAGAAGAGAGAATGAAAATATTTTAGGGTTTATTTGGTTTCGGGTATATTCAAGTGTATTAATTGACACCGTTGGATTATACTTATCAATGGCTCAGATCCCTTGAGCCTCATACGACATCATTTATTTTAATGAAGGGATTAGCGTTGTCCGTTGGATTAAAATGGTCAAAGGCTTTGATTGAATACCCAAAACGATATCATTTTGGAAGGAGGCCGGACCGGTGGGCGACGGGGCTTGGGCCTGGGGCTGGGTGTATTTAATTTGGGCTTAGAATTATTGGATTAATTAGCCCAATGGTCTGAGCAGTCCATTTTTTATTTACTCTTTTCTACTTTCTTTTAATTTGTTTTATCTTTTTTATATTTTTGTATTTTTCTAATTTTATAAAAAAATGCATAATTAATACCAAGACCTAATAATATTCAAAATTAAACTACTTAACTCCTAAAATTATTTAAAAATTCCATTTAAAGAATAATGCAACAACTAACAATTAAAAGTGTAAAGAAACTATTTTGTGATTTTCTTTAAATTGTCCTAAAATGAATTAATACCTACTTGATACTAAAATGTAAAATTAAATTCCTAAATGCAAATGCATACTTTTGTATTTTCATATGAATTATCATGCACAAATAAAAATACAACAATTAACACAAAATTCAACAAAAATCCACAAAAAATGGTAAAATAATAAGAAATTATTTATTTGGATCTTTTGGAATAAAATTGCTTTGGGCAAAAATCACGTGCTCACAGCTGCCCCTCTTTGCTCGGGAACACGAAGAGTTTTCGTGCAAAGGTAAGTGAGCGGTAATGAGGGATTTTTTTCGATTCACATATTCCGTGTGAAGCATTTTTTTTTTTTGAAAAGTTTGACCGTACCCTGCTTCAGAGATTGCCTACATATCCTGGGCTAAACAGGAATCGGGTCAGTGTAGTTCTGGAGTGTTTGGTAGCTGGGACTACCAGGAGTTGTGATCTCATTGTTGTTGCTATTGTTACTGCTTGTTAACCCCCTTATTACACCGTGTAAAGATAAAAGAAGCTAGCCTAGGCTATGCCCTATAATTTACAAAATCCTATCTAATGTCTGGAATCTTGTGTTCTTGAATCGCCTTGATCTTGCATCTTGCATTCTTTCACTATAACTTTGACTGTGTTCATTCTTCAGGTGGACTCCTACTTGCGATTGCTTGAAAAAGTATTCCCTTATTTTTCAGGTGGGCTCCTGCTTGCGATTACTTGAAAAAGTATTCCCTTATTTTCCAGGTGGGTGCCTGCTTATTGTATTTGAAAAGATGTTCCCTTGTTCTTCAGGTGGGCTCCTGCTTGCGTTTACTTGAAAAGGTATTCCATTGTTCTCCCGGTGGGTTCCTGCTTACTGTATTTGAAAAGATGTTCCCTTGTTCTTCAGGTGGGCGCCTGCTTACAACTGACATGCAAAACAAAGAAAATGTTCTGCCCTAGTATGACAACTAGGTACTGAATGTTAACTTGAAATAAGAGTTGTATTATACTTCCTTTGTTTTTCAGGTGGGTGCCTGCTTGCTGTACTTTTAGAATGTATTCCCATATTCTCCAGGTGGGGTGCCTGCTTACAGTATTTGAAAAGATGTTCCCTTGTACTTCAGGTGGGCGCCTGCTTGCCAAATTTGAAATGTATTCCCTTGTTCTTCAAGTGGGCGCCTGCTTACAACCGACATACAAAACAAAGAAAATTTTCTGCCCCAGTTTGATAGCTGGGTGCATGATGTTACTGCATGTTAACTTGAAAGATAAAGTTGTGTTATACTTCCCTTATTTTTCAGGTGGGTGCCTGCTTGTTGTACTTTGGAATGTATTCCATTGTTCTTCAAGTGGGCGCCAGATTGCTGAAGTTTGAAATGGATTCCTTTGAATATTGCCGCTTTCCCTCAAAACTTGAACTGTCCTCCCTTGTTCTCCAGGTGTGTGCCTGACTACTACAATTTTCTGTTGTTCCCTTGTTATACACATTGGTCACATTCACTTTAAAGTGATTAGTAAGAATTTGAATCTTTTGTCCCTATTTTAATCAGAGAACAATTTGTTAGTATAAAATAGTGGTTAGCTACTGGCATTCTTGTTGGCCATGCTCCCACTTCTGAACTTGCTCCGACTTGCTTCTTTGAACTTGTTGTGTCTTGCCGTGATTTCCCAGCTAACTTTCAGACTTTCTGATCTTGGTGACCCGACTATTTTCCTCATGTTACTGACTTGGTGTTTCTTTTCCCCTTTTCTTGTTAACTTTTGCGTCTTCCTTCAATCATCTGATTACCCTTTAATGGGATTTACATTGATCCTTCATGTTTCACTGTCCTTTAATAAGTCCTGATCTCATTATGCCATATAACTGGAATGCTAGTAGTTAGCTTTGACTGAAAATGTCTTATAGACAGATTTCAAGAAAAATGAAATACAATGACCTCAAAGTTTTGAGGATAGAAGGACTCTGAGAAGAGAAAGAGGATAGAACTTATCTGAGTGGGAAGCTGATTCCGTTGATCATGCCATGCATTTTGGATTAACGAGCCTAGTCTGTCTAACCAACCGACTGTCATTTGCCGCATTTGTTGTTCCATATTTCACAACTCGGTCTTCAATAACACCCAAACCTTACTTAAAAAACTCACATTCGCCTTATGGTGCCCGTGAGGGTTTTCACCAATAAGACTCTCTCATTTTAATATCTCTCATCTCACATCGCCTTATGGTGCCCGTGAGGGTTTTCACCAATAAGACTCTCTCATTTTTAGTCTTTCATCTTTTGGTACCGGAGCATTGTCCATAACATAATTCACCTTACCTGCTTGTATTGCCATTTGTTAAAATTGATCAGAAGGTCTTTCTTTAGACTGTAATGTGACTTTTTGATGGATTTAGAAAGAAGGGTATAAAGGCTCAAAATATTCCAAAGTGGGTTCAAAACTTACAACTGTCGGAATCATATTTTCCATAACAAACATAACTTCTGCCCTAGTTTCATCCTTTTGGGGATTCTTGGACTTTTTTCTGTTGTGACTGAACCTCAGTGAGGCTGCCTATGTACCCTTTCGGGATCAAGTCAAACGTAGTTCAGATCATAAAATCGCTTCATTGTTGCGATGTTTCCTTCCTTCCATTTTCTTCTTTTCTTTGCATTCTTTTCTTTCTTTTTCTTCTTTTCTTTATTTTTCTTTATTTATCTTTTATTTTTCTTTTTTTTCTTTTCTCTTTCTTCTTTTGTTTTCTCCACTTGATTTCCCTGTTCAATCCTTGATTTTATTGTTGATTTCGAAAGAGGGATATAAAAGAAAAATATAATAAGGCTCAAAGGGATAGCAATGGATAAAGTGTTTGGATAGTAGAACAAAAATGCCTTCATCATTTCAATCTCAAAACATGTCAAATACAATCAGATACATAAAGATAAAGAAATCATACATAATATCTCTTGACTGCATCAGAATTGATAGCCATTTCTACACATTTTCCTTCCACATCTATTAGATATAATGCTCCGTTGGACAACACTCGTGATACAACAAATGGCCCCTGCCAGTTGGGAGCGAACTTTCCTTTTCCTCCAGCCCAATGAGGCAAAATGCGCCTCAATACCAATTGTCCGACTTCAAATTTCCGTGGACGCACTTTCTTATTAAGCTCTGGCCATTCTCTGTTGATACAATTGCCCATGACGTACTGCTGGCAGTCTTTTTTCATCAATTAAATTTAATTGCTCTAACCGGTCTTTGACCCATTCATCATCATCAATTTCCACCTCCGCAATAATTCGAAGGGAGGGTATTTCAACTTTTACAGGTATCACTGCCTCCGTGACATACACTAATGAATGTGGAGTTGCACCTACCAAAATGCGAACAGTAGTGCGATATCCCAGCAAAGCAAATGGTAATTTTTCATGCCACTGCCTCGATCCTTCTACCATTTTCCATAGAATTTTCTTGATATTTTTATTGGCTGCCTCAACTGCTCCATTCGCCTTAGGACGATATGGTATGGAATTGCGGTGTGTAATTTTAAACTTCTGACATGTCTCCGCCATCAAATGACTGTTAAGATTGGCCCCATTATCTGTGATAATAACCTTCGAAATTCCAAACCGGCATATAATGTTTGCATGTACAAAATCCACCACTGCTTTCTTGGTTACCGACTTGAAAGGTTTTGCCTCCACCCATTTAGTAAAATAATCAATGGCAACCAGAATAAACCTGTGCCCATTGGATACTTCTGGCTCAATCGGCCCAATAACATCCATACCCCAAGCAACGAAGGGCCATGGTGCCGACATTGTATGCAACTTGGATGGTGGAGAATGGATCAGATCTCCATGTACCTGGCATTGATGGCATTTGCGCACAAAGCTGATACAGTCTCATTCCATTGTAAGCCAGTAATATCCTGCTTTGAGAATTTTCTTTGCTAGCACATACCCACTCATATGTCGTCCACAGACTCCCGCATGTACCTCGAACTTAATCGTTGTAGCTTGCTTTGCATCCATACATCTCAACAATCCAAGGTTCAGGGTTCTTTTGTACAAAACCCCTTCGCTAAACAAAAATCCACTTGCCAATCGTCTGATAGCTCTCTTTTGATCCCATGTGGCCTGTGCTGGATACACCCCCATTCTGAGGTACTCTTTAATATCATGGAACCATGGCTCACCATCAACTTTCTCTTCTACTGTATTGCAATAAGCATGTTGATCTCGGACCTGGATTTGTAATGGGTCCACATAAGCCTTATCGGATGATGTAGTATTGATGCCAGAGTGGCCAAAGCATCAGCAACTTCATTATGGATTCTCGGGATGTGCTTGAATTCTATGGACTGAAACCGCTGACATAGTTCACGTAGACACTGCCATATGGTATGAGTTTCAAATCATGTGTTTCCCATTCTCCTTGAATTTGATGTACCAATAGACCGAGTCACCTATGACCAAAATCTCTTAGACACCCATATCTATAGCCATTCTCAACCCCAAAATACATGCTTCATACTTAGCCATATTGTTGGTGCAAAAGAAACAGAGCTGAGCTGTGACAGGATAATGTTGTCCTGTCTCTGAAATAAGTACCGCTCCTATTCCGACGCCTTTGTTGTTAGCAGCCCCATCAAAGAATAACTTCCAGCCATGCTTTGCATCTTGTTCTAGCTCATCAATGTACATTGCTTCCTCATCAGAGAAATATGTTTTCAGCGGTTCATATTCATCATCAACTAGATTCTCTGCTGGGTGATCAGCAACTGCTTGTGCTTTCATCGCAGCGCGGGTTACATAAACAATATCAAATTCTGTGAGTAGGATTTTCCATTTAGCGAGCCTCCCTATGGTCATAGGCTTCTGAAAGATGTACTTTTAACGAATCCAGCCAGGAAATAAGATAAGTGGTATAAGCTGACAAATAATGTTTCAACTTCTGTTCCACCCACGTCAAAGCACAACATGTCCTCTCCAATTGAGTGTATTTTACTTTGTAAGATGTGAATTTCTTGCTGAGGTAATAAATTGCCTGCTCCTTCTTCCCTGTTTCATCATGCTGCCCCAATACACAAGCGAAAGAATTATCCAACGCCGTCAAATAAATGATCAGAGGTCTTCCTGGTTTAGGTGGAACCAATACAGATGGATTGGCCAAATATTCTTTGATTTTATCAAATGCGGCATGGCACTCATCTGTCCATTTAGCTGCAGCATCTTTATTCAGTAATTTAAAAATAGGTTCACAAGTTGACGTAAGCTGAGTAATGAACCTACTGATGTAATTCAACCTGCCAAGAAAACTCATCACTTCTTTCTTGCTCTTCGGTGGAGGCAATTCCTGGACGAATTTGATTTTGGATGGGTACAGTACAACACCACGTCGACTCACCACAAATCCTAACAACTTCCCTGATGGCACCCCAAAAGCACATTTTGCTGGATTGAGCTTGACATTGTACCGACGAAGCCTCTGGAAAAACTTCCCTAGGTCTTTAACATGATCGCACTGCTTTCTGGACTTGATAATTACATCATCCACATAGACTTCAATCTCCTGATGTATCATATCATGGAACATGGTGGTCATTGCCCTCGGTAAATTGGTCCTTTTGAGGTACTTGAGATGATTGAAGAGATGGCCTAAAGCTTGCATTTGCATCTAGTCTATCGAGTGTTAACCCATGTTTCATGTCTCTATTCTCCAGAAGTATTAAGGCTATTTGTCTCATACAGTTAGATGGGGATTTGACTTATAATGTGGAGTCGGTGGCCATTTTGGATAAAAAGGTTTGAAAGTTGAGATCATAGAATATAATATTAGTAGAAGTTCAATAGAGAGGCCAACCAGTCGAATAGCTTTCCCAACTCGCGAAATCCCAGTAAAATGTAGGCCTTGTCTAGATGTCTGCCTTTGGTTCCTTCAGTATTTTGGCAATATTCGACCCTCTTAAGAAAGTTTCTCTCCAACTCCACTATTCCCCGCTTCAAGTATCCCAGTCGCTTGTTGGCACTGACAGTCATGTTCTTCCATTCCTCGATTAGTTTTTGGTTCGACTCTTGTATTTTGCGGTTTTATATTTCTTACTCCCAGATCTTTTTACGCGGTTGGTTGTATTTACCTATGTCTCAGCCCTTTCATCTATAATTCTGTGAGCTCGAGCAAACCCGGCTAGCCCATACCATCATGATTGTCTTCCAACCAACCTGAGTAGAAAGGATTTCAACTAGCATGATACCTGTCTGGCTAGATGGTATCTCTCCCTATTATGATCTTGCGATGCCACATATACTGAGCCTGGAACTTGTAAGGACTATCATATTCTGGAAGTCAACCCCGAAATGACTCATCTTATCGACCATAGGTATAACTTGCTTCCTACCAGATTGTCTCACAACTCGGAGAGGGACATAAGGATATGTTCCCCTATGACCGATTAGTATAAAAAAAGGTGCATATCTAGATCAGGTAGTGAATTCCTCGATCAGAAACCACTTGAACATCCACTGGACATGTCCTTCAGCTAGATTATCAAATAGTTCTACCTATCCTTTGGCATCTTCTGGTTGAGCGAACATATTGGGCATGTAATTCATTCGCTTTGGATGATGGAAAGCGATGTGATCATCCCAGTCCCTTCGCTGAATATCTTATCGGTGTTTACCACTTGGAGATGCCCCATGAGCCAGAGTTAAAGTAATAAATTGCAGCCTTCAAAGTATTTTGCTCCTTGTTGACACTTCTTCAAGGCTCGGTATATGTCTGCAATGATCATGGGCACAATGCTGAATGGTTGCCCAATCCCTTCCATTAAGGTCTTAGTTATCATGGCTAGTCTAGTATAGATCATTTCTTTCTTCATTGGGAACACGATCAGCCCCAGAAAATAGAACATAAATACGTAGACCCTTTGATAGATGTGCCATAAGGATGTGATGGCAAACTTGCCAGGGTAGGTACGATAGAATTTGTTGTGACCGTACCTTTCATAAGATAGTCAAAAGGGATATAGGATTCTTTCAGACATGTCTACTTTATATTCTTCTTTAAACCCATCATTTTGAGGAAACCCCTGCCTTTACGGTTCTTAGGCATCAGCATACCCGGTGTCTCCCAGACTAGATCAGCTAATTCTCCTATCTCCTCTATCAGGGGTCTCATTTAAATGTCCCCAAAGTGGAATATGTCCCTTTCACAATCCCAAAACAGTGTGGAAGCTTCTATGATCTTATTGTTAGGTTGGATCTCCAGAAAGGATGGTAGATTTCCCAGATATTTTTGGATTAGAGTTTGATCACTATAGTGAAGATATTTCCACAAACTTAGCAGTGTTTGATGGATGTTGGTGACTATGTTGAATCTAGGGACTTCATGCCTCATATTTCCGCAAGAAAAATAAGGTTAGGCCCTAACCTCCACTAGACTGAACTATTTAATACCAACAATTAGCATGGGGCATTTTAGTTCTCCAAATAAATTCAGAGCGTGGTGATGTCTATTTGAGTTTAGAGAAACCTAGTGGACTTTGGACAAGGCTATCTTAGAGGATCATAATATGGACAACATAACTGACCTAGTTAGGTTTGACCAAGATGCATGCACAAATCAAACAGAGTAAGGTTTCAATGGGGTTTTAGACGGGTACCCTTGAGCGGACAACTCAACAGAGTAAGGCAAGAAACTGTTGACTGCACCGTTGATCGACTGGTTTCACTGCAAATATGCCTTTCCGAATTTAGGGGGTAATAAAATAGGAAGACTGTAACCACACATTATAAGCGTTGCTATGGTATTTGTTTGGAACTAGTGGAGTATGATGTTGAGCATGATTATGTAATAATTGAAAAGCATGTTGTTGCATATTTTCATGTTAAGAAAGCAGTAAATACAGTAATTTAATAATTTAAAGCAACAATAAAGGAAGGAAACAAAGAAGATAAGTCAGTTTTACCATTGAAAAGAAATTAAATGCTTAAATGTATATAAATATGTAATTGAATATAAAGGGAATATACTAATTCACAGGAACACTCTGAAACGGTAAAAGCCTAATATCCCCAGCAGAGTCGTCATGCTGTCGCGCTCTTTTTTCCCTCTTTGCATCAGGAGATCGGGTTAATGATATTTCAGGTATAGGACAACTCATTCCTTTTGGGAACTAGGTTTTTGCATTTGAATAGTCGCCACCTTATAAGGTTCGCTTCTAAGTTTACTTGATAACCAGAGATAGGGTAAGGGCTTGAAATTATCCTAAGGGGAATGTGTTAGGCACCCCTCAGGATCCGCTAGTGTTGGATAGTTTTTATTGTTTGTCAATTTGTTCATTTAACATGTAAAAAAATAAGGCTCAAATAAGAGGGGATTTTAATACACAAATATTTTGAAGTGACAAAAGTAAAAATAGAGCAATAATTAGAAAGTTTGATTTTGAAAAGAAGTCATATTTCTTTAAAGGAAAAGAAAGAGGAGGGGGAGGTCCTAGGTTTATTTGTAAAAAGGATAAAATTAGTGCAATACCCGATAATCACCCCTCAAAAGAGCGGCTACACGTGGTACCAGCGTACTGGTCATTATATCCATATCACCCTTCCTACCCCGTTAAGGTACTAAAGCGTGGATTGGTCTCGACCACCATTGCATGCTATTAGCCGTCCCATTCCTATCAGTCTTGGGGGCACTTAGGACTACTATTCCTAAAGGGAAAGGATATTAGGCTGAATTTGAGGTTTTTAAAGGTGAAACAAGCTAAGGTGACATACAAAACACATAGGACTACATATTAAGAGGGGAAAGCACGTAAACACTAAAGGCTCATGTATACCTCCTCAAGCAAAGCACCTAAATTGCATGACTCAAACAACAATCAAGGTTTAAAGCTAAAAAATTTACTAAGGCAAGGGAGTTTTTGAAGTAGACCAATTTATTGCATAACTCAGATAAGAAGTCTGAATCAGGCTTGCCTGCTGGTTATAGTAATTACTAATTATTAGTGGCAAGTTTAGTTTTATTATCGTTATCACCTAAGGCTTTCCTAGGTGTTTGGGTGAGATCCTATAAACATGATGTTTATTACTAATTCAAAATGTGGCAAAGCAGTAACAATGTTAAAACGAGCAATTCGAGATCCTATAAGCATGCTTGCTAAACCGTGTTAATAATAAGAGAGTAGGTTTTTTAAAAGACTAGTTCAAAACAGTACGAGATAGGCTAATTTTAAACTAGACTAGTTTCAAATTCTATAGGCGTTGTGTAACGCCCCGTAATGTTTGTGCTCAAAACCTAGTAGCTCGTGGTGTCAAGCTCCGAATATGTGTAGAATTCTTCACAGCGAGCAATCTCGCCGCGGTTCGGACACTTTTTGTTGATCTAAACTTTTAAAAATTAAAGAATTAAGTTTTCCAGAAAAGTGCTATTTTACGGTCCAAAATGGTGTCGCAAATAAGGTATGCAGACCGCATTTCTGTCGCAGATTGAGTCAGTGGTTTGGTTAAAATTAAGTTCAAAATGTGGTACATTATGTGATCGCATAACTGATATGTGGACCGTATTTCTATCACAAAGTGAGTTAATGTATCAGTCAAATTTGAGGTAAAAAATACGGTGCTTTATGTGACCACGGATCATGTATGCAAGCCGCATTTCCACCGCAGACCCAAACAGTAGGATTGGATTTTTGGAGCATTTTTGCAGTCCTTTCTGCATACCGCATTTCATATCTGCGATCGCAAAATGCAACCACAAACCTGACTCTGGCTCCTAATTTTCTAAATTTATAAACGTGACCCCCTTTTTAATAAAAACCCCAACCCCTCATTTTAACCACTTTTCTGAACAAAAATAAGAGAGGGAGAGAGAGGAGGGGTTCTTGAGAGAGAGTTCATCTTCTTCAAATTGATTCTTCAAAACTATCCGGGCCGGAAATTTCAAAGCGAGTATCTTCATCCCCATTCTTGCAAGTAAAATCCCTAACCCATTTTCATTAACTTTCAGGTTTAATTAAGGAGGAAGTGTAATGCATTGATTCTTGATAATAGAGGTTGAAACAATCATTCATGTCTTTTAGAACCTAAAAATCTGGTAAGAGGGATTCGGTAGGAGTAAAAGCATTATACAAAGGACGTTTCTAGGCTTTTGGGTGAAGTTGAAAGTAGAAATTAAAAAGGGATTCGGCTCCGGGTATGTATGGCTAACTTTGACCTTTGTAAAATCACCTTGTTTGGGGTTTGAGTGCTTGGTATGTGATTTCTATGTGGATCGCCTATGAAATTTTTGTGATTGGTATGGTTATGTGTTTGTGGTTATGTCTTTTGATAAGATGGCATAAGTAATTGGCAATAAACCAAGTGTATGATTATGAATGTGCTATGTGGTAAGAATTTTGAAACAAATGATGGAAGGAAATAGTAATTGATGCAATCCGGACAGCTGTGGTAATTACATGTATGGCTTGTCATGGAAAATTATCAATGTACATAAAATGCATATAAGTTGTGGAATACGACGGAAATGGAATTGACGGCTATGGAAGTCCTTGTAAATTGTTGTTGCTCCTCTTTGAGAATTGTTGTTGTTATTCCTTGAGAATTGTTGTTATTCTTTGTGAATTGTTATTATTATGGTATTTTTTGTGAATTATGATTTTTCAGTGGGATCGGGTTGTGCACCGCAACATGAAGTAATAAGGTATGGGTTGTGGTGATAAGGGTGGAAAGTGATCGTTATCACTATTGAAAGGAAATTATGAGAAAATTTATATATTATTGACGTGGAAAATGATTATGGGGAAAATGAGAGATTGTCAACTTGTTTGCTTTGATTATTCCTTTCGTGTGTATTTAATTGTTGATCCCTTTGTATTTGTTACTTGTGTATGGTTTGAGGTTACTCAGGGAAACGTTTGTTTATACATACTGGTACAATTCCAATGTACTGACGTCCCTTTTGCCGAGGGCGCAACATTTGTGTTATGATTGAAGGTGGATCAGTAGTAGGTACTCCAGTCCACCGACCATAGCTCCCCTTCATCTTCCATCAGCCGTATCGGTGAGCCCCTTTGGGGCCCTGCAAGATTCATGCCGCTTTTATTCCGGAGTCTTATTTTGGTTTTGTGTAATGTATAGCTGGAGCCTTGTTATCGGCAAGTACTGTATTATCCTGTTGTGTCTTTAGAGGCTCCGTAGACAGTAAATGTGGGCTATGAACTTATGTAATTGTATGTTGGGTGATGTAAGTTGTAAACTTCGTTAAGTAACCAAGTATGTTGTGTATGTTTTTAAAAAGGTTATTTCATTTATAAAATGGTTAATTCCCTGATTAATGAGTAATGAAAATACGTGGAAACACGTAGGATATGAAAGGCACCCAGGTCCGCTTGACTGGGGGTACCCGATCGGGCGCAAATCATGTCCCTTGGTTTGGGGTGTGACACGTTGCCATCTATTATTGCTAATTTTTTAATCCTATAAAGATGATATCTGGTATTGCTGATTTTAATTCCTATAGACATGACATCTAGTATTGCTGATTTTAGTTCCTATAGACAGGTTCTCTAAATGCAGAGTTAGACATGCAGAAAATAATGAGTCCTATAGGCATATTATCTAAGTGTTGAATTAATCATACAGAAAAACAAGTCCTTTAGGCATGTTATCTAAACACTGAGTTAATCAATTAGAAAACGCATCTTATAGGAATGTTCTCTAACCTTGTAATAGTTAAGCATGTATAATTACCTAGCCTTTTTTCACTAACCAGCACCAAATATTTATTACAAATTATTACAGACCAATTATTGAATTACATCAAAAAAATATAAAATAAGAAGTTACAACCATATGAAGCCTGATTCTGACTTCCTATATGAGTTATGGAACAAAACACCTCAAATGCCATTTGTTTCGAAGCCTTTCTCTGACATGGGTGTGTCAAAGTTCCCTAAGGGTCTCAAGGGACCTCGTGCAGTGCTTATACCCAAGTTTGCATAATCGAATAGATATGAGTGCGGTATGGAAAAGCCATCCCTCATGTATCCAAGTTCAGAGGGAGCTCGTGGGTTCATCCCAAGGCTAGGCTCACACAAGAGAGGCAGAACATAAGTCTAAGAATATAGTGGAACTGCAGGAACAGAAATTTAAAATTGCGTGGGGAATAGAGAGGGGTAAGAGTAATTGGTTAATAGTAGTAGTAAAGCACATAATCAGCATTTGTTTTATATACAAAGGGGTCAGGTGTTTGGGAATACATTACGGGGAGCATATGTCCTTAGGCAGGGATCAGGTTTGGGCATGCATAGCAATAGATGGTGCTGGTATCCCCATAAACCAGCTAGAGAACATAACACATATAGGGCATATAAAGGTTATGACCTTGGGGGGGGGGTCAGGTTTGGGCATGCACAATAGTGTCTAATGCTGACATGACCCAAACCAACCAAGGAATACAAACACATAGGGGATATGGAGGTTTGGGACTCTTAAGTCATAATAAGTTACCAACATAATTCATACATAAGAAAGCATTAATTCAGAAGAGAAACAGGCAGATTATAACATGATTAGTAATAGAACTTGATTAAACACAAGCAAGAAGCATGCAAGAGTGAAGGAAATAGTAAACAAACATGTTGTTTTTAATGCTGGAAAATTAGTTAGAACATACCAGTAAAGAAGCAAACGCAGAAAGAAAAGTAATAAAGTTTCCCACAGCATAGCCTTGGCTTTCATCCGGCTAGATAAGGCAGCAACACAAGTAGTAATAAAGAAAAGAGAGAGAGTTTTTAGTGGAGTGTGTGTTCTCTACTCAAGTATTTTTATTCATTGTGTTCGTTGTGTTTGAAAGAAGAGGGGTGCAGAGTATTTATAGCCCTTTTGTAAACAAGTGAATGAAAGGTAATAAGAAAACTTATAGTACAAATATGGAAACGATCAATAGTTAGAATCAATTATACAAGTGATTTCCTTTAATTAGGGAATCACTATTTAATAGATACAAATAAGGAAGGAATTCAATTTAGAGACAGTCTGATTATTGCCATAAAATAAATGTAATAACATTAAGTAAGCAATCGAGTCTAAGTAGAGAGATATACTTATTTTGGGAATAGATTCAGCAAGGTAAATATTACAAAAAATGGAAGAGAATCAATCAATTTTGAATGGGCGAGTGAAATCAGGGTTCATAGAAGAAGAGTTTTCAAATTAGTCACACAATTAGGGTCAGTGAAATAAGAAACATGTTTCTACACTTTAGTATATAAACAGAGTGAATAGAAAATATCAAACATGCGAGGCCAAGCATATCGACAAAAGAGATAATCACAAGTGTGCGGTAGTGGCAGAAATAAACTAAGTTTTAGTAGTAAAGAAAACATTCGAAGCATAGTAATCAAGTAGGTCAAGTCACATTGAATCAACAGAGTATCAGAACATGCAAATGTCTCACATAGCAGGTGGGGAAACAATTTGAAAAGTTTGGGTTTCAACCATAGTTGAGTTGCAAGATAGTAAAAAAAATCAAATAAGAGAGAGTCTAAAAGAAAAGCTTCAGTCGAGTCGAGTACTCAAACAAGCAATTTTACACCCCAAAGACCTAGGGCTTCAACAACAATTGAGTTTTAAATATGATAAACAAATAAATCAAACAAGTACTACCAAATATTTTCAGAATTCGAATGAGACCACAAAGGAACTAGGGTTTTCAACATACTAACTCAGATTGGAGAACAACATGAACAATAAATAGCAAAATCATAAACATGTTAAAAATTAAAGAAGTAATTTTGAAAAGAAAAACTTGAAGGAAAACCCTAATCAGAAAGTGAAGAGTCATTTTGAAAGAGAGGTCAAAGAAATTTTGAGAAGCACTTAAAAATGTTCATGGCAAGCATAGATCTAATTTAGATCTGAAAGAAATCGAAAAAATCTAAGAGATTAGGGTTTCAAAAAATCCAAAAGCAATGAGAAAGTCCTTGCAAGTTTCTAATCTAACTAGGAGAGTCAAGGGTCCGACTCGAATGGCCATGAATGGCCGCAAAAAGGTCATCGAGCAAGGACTGGACCAAATCCTTTCAAAGTCTGGTCATGGGACCACAGAACCAAACACAAAGAAGCCATGAAAGGCTGATACAGGTCTCGGATGAGCCTGGAAGGCCATGATTTCGGGTGGATTAAGGTAGCTTAGTGTGGCGGCGGCTAGGGTTTAGGTGGTGTTGCAGAGAGTGTGTGAGAGGAAGGGGATTCCAAGGCTGCTTTGAGTGAGAAATTATAGGGTTTTGGGGTCGTTTGGAATTAATTAAGTCAATGGTGAGTATTGGCCGTTGATCTGAATGATCAATGGCTTGATTAAGACGGGTAAGTGGGGTGGTTTATGAAACTGGATTTGCACTACAAAAAAATGCTAAATTTGCGGAGGTTTTATTTACATATTGCAGGGGTCAGCAACCTCCGCAATTTTCTGTGACGGCGGTTTTTGAAACCCCCACAATATTATTGGCCGCAATCAATTTGTGGGGGTTTTATGGGAGACCGCCGTTATAATATAGCGGCGGGTATTTAGCGGCAGTTTAACCTCCGCAATTTGTTAGTTTGACTTTTAAGAACACACGTTTAAAAAAAATATTGCGGCAGTCAAAACCCCCACAATAGTTTTATTTAACCCCCGCAAGATTAAACACAATATTAATTGTGTCAGTTATAACATTCATTAATTTTTTTTTTTGGGCAATGGTTATACCGATAACTAATCTGATTTCAACTATGTTAATATAATGAAACATCATCAGATTATTTAGAATCAAGTAACATTAATATAATAATAAACCATAAAATACATTCAAGTAAATTATCATTAGTTTCAAAAATTTGCTTCAAACATAGTTACTCCGTCCACTAAACACAAAACATAAGTATTATAGTTAGTCTTAAAACTAACTTTAAACAGAACATCTTCTCTAATTATTATGGACAAAAGATCTCCTATGATAATTCAGTCGAGTAAGATACATTTGCAGGCAACTTCTCAATGATTGTCGTTAGGATTACTTCCACCAGATGGTCTTCTTCCATCCATGGGGGAAATAGATCCGCTAGCCGCATCACCTGGCTAAAAAAATCAAAATAAAATATAATTAACCTAAAGTTTTGATGACTGTAGAGAAAAGAGTTGCCATTAATTTCTTGAAATGAAACACCAAATGATAATTGTGAATCCATCAAATTAAAACATTTTTCTTTAGCATAAAAAACAAGAAGCAAATCTGAAGGGATATGTGAGAGATGATCAACAAAAGGAAGTAAACCAGCAATGGAAATAGAAGGCAACATTGTGAGAATTTGTTGTAGAGGGAGTACAATTTTGGATCTGATTGACATCACTGTAAAACCTGTTTTTGCGCACAATATCTTGTAAATTTTATTTGCAGCAGAGAGTGTTGTAAGAAGTAGCCCTTAGCTGTAACAGGAATGATATATTGTTTTAATATTCTCAAAATGTAGTGCAGATGTATTTAGTTATTGTATATGCAATGTTATCAATTTTTGGGCTACTGTATTTGGTTATTGTGTGTCTGCTCTTGGAAGCCACTTAGTTCCATCATGTTGGCATCCTAAAGCCATACTACTATCAAGTATCATGAATAATTACCATATTACTATGGTATTTCCAATTACGGAAGGGCTTAGTATTCTGTATTGGAGCTAGCTAGCTATCTCGAGTCTTGGTTCACCATATATACTTGACGCTTTGAGTTCTCATCTAAACTTGTCTAATCTAAGGTTGTGCTTTACATTTACCCAGTTAATTGTTTCCTTGTTGGTAGTTAAAATAAGTTGTAAAAAGATTAACTTATGTTCGCTCAGTGCAGAATCTATTTATACAATTAATGTAATGTTTTTCCTGTTGCCGCATGTCTTATTTTGCTGGTAAGCGTTTCCACTTATCATGACAAGTTATTTGTAATTTATCTTTCAGGAAACCTGATAGGGTAAAAATTAACTTATTAGAGATGACGCGTAATAATAAATGTAGATTACACTTTTCACCATGAAACAACCATCAGTCAAATGTATGGAGGTATGTAGAACAACATTGTGAGAATTTGCTTTAGAACAACATGAAAGATAAAAAATACACATTTGATGAAACGCATGTGTAGATATCAGAGTGAAGAAAGTGAGAAAAAAGAGTGAAACACCACATACCACAAAATTTTTCAAAATTAAATAAGAAAGTTATGAACTTTACTTACCGTTGAATGAGGAGGAGAAACAAAGATCCCTGCAAATTCTTCAGGTATCCTCCCTTCTTTCATTATCATATACGCCTTAATAGCATTCATCATTTGGGTGTTGACATTCATCATTTCTCTATAGTTCTCTTGGCTTTGATTGTGAGCATTCAACATTTGATTGTACTTCTCTTGGCATTGGGAAGAACATGAACCGTTATTATAACTTGAAGCATTCAAATCACTATAACGAGGTCTTGTTTGTTTAAAAGCTCTACCAGGAACAGCTCCTAATCCCAAGCACCTTACCCTTCCAGAGTGCTCTTTTCCCAGTACCTTACCAACGGCATCATTTGGTGAAATTTCAGACTCATCCACGGTGCTTTGGCTCAATGCTAGTTCAATTTTTTCCTAAATACATTGCACACCAAATGATCATACACTATCTCTCTAGTCTGCCACTTCCCAAAACCACATTTAGGACACGGACATTTTATTCTATTTCCTATAGAGGCATTTTTAAATGCAAAATTTAGAAATTGATTCAAACCAAGTAAGTATTTTGTTGTATTTCTAGTCATTCCAATCCAAGATTTATCCATTGGAAGGTATTGATATGTAACCTTTGAGAAGTGGTCCACCGATAAGAATTTCTCTGAGCAAAAGTGATTACTGCAACCTACAATATTTCCATGAGAAAGGATGATTTAGTAACCTATCAACGCAATAACATTATAAAATTTTTGTAAGAATTGCGGCGTGAACAAGGTCGGAAACAATACCTTGAAACTGATTCAAACAAAACGCACAACAGAAAGAGGAAAAACGGCCAGTGACAATTGCGTGCGTCTTCTCTGAAGGTCCCGGGAGCTTTAAAATACACATGAAAAAGGAAATATTTCAATTAAGACCCAAATCACTGAAATTAACATACAAAATACACAAAAAGACTAAATTTTAGAACTTATTATACCGAAAGAGTTGCAGTATAGGTTATAGCTGTTATGCTTCTAATTGTACACAATTTCTCTAATGTTGTACACTAATATGCAGGGCTCACAGGGTGTGGTATGCCTTTTACTTAATGCACATATCGATCGAATCATAGTTTTACAATTATTTAGACTTGACAGAATAGTCGGTTGCCCCCTTTTTCATATATATATATTTAGATATTTGAAACACAAATAAAAAATGTACCATATTAGTATTGGAGAAATCTCTGGCATTAGCTCCACTTGTACAAGTCGTATACACTTGTACAAGTCAGTATATATATATATATATATATATATATATATATATATATCCATGCACACTCAATATGATGGTATGTCATATATATTAGCACATAAAACTTGAGGAGTCTGCATATATATTAGCTGCCTCCTTTGAAAAACTGAGAAACAAAATAGAAGAATAAAACTCTTACAAGCTAGGATTAATATTGTCTTTGTATCTATTGTTTTTGAAACAGTGTTGCTATTGGGAAGCAGTACTGATGTGGAGTATGCAGAAGGCAAGATTTGTCGTCCAAAGTATTGTGATCCTAGAGTTTCTTACATGAGTTGCCCGCCTTCAGGAAAATAACAAGATATTGCACATTCGAAACAGTGAAGAAACAAGAATTACATGAACAAAATATTGCACATTTCTACTGGTATTGGTCATTTTTTGGTAAGGCTTCCTATTACCACATTGTAAGACTTCTTTTGGTTCAACTATCTGTGCCAAAACACTATAACAAGATGCCAAATTGGACTTTTAATTTGTCAACTCAGAAATTTTCAAGCAGGCCAATGGGAAATTGACTCTTAAAATAAACAATGCAAAATGTTTTGATATAGTATTTTCCCCTAAATTGGACATGCATATGATAAATCTGTACCTTACTAGGCAATCAATGCAAATCAACTTTTAAACAATATACACATTATTGACTCAAATTCAGAGCACAGTCGGTGGAATAATCGAGGTCCTCCCAAGTTGGACGGGACATCGATAACGATAACAACAACAACAACAACAACAAAAAACCAGGTGTAATACGTAATGCTAAAGGGTAAAGAGGACTTACATCTTGATTTCAACAAAGAGTGTTATATCCTTCTTCAAAATACACCGATTCTACCAAATTTCGGATACTTTCTGTTGAGAATCGAAAATGCATCAAGATGAAAGAAAGAGAAAAAATCAAAAAAGGGAAAACACAAATTAAATAGAGAAAATAAACTTAAAACCCACATGCATGAAGAAAGAAAGACCAAAAAGCAAAATCAAAGGATTGGTAGACATGAATTTGTATGAAAGAGCAAAATCAAATATAAGATGAGGAACTGAAGAAAATTAGAGAGCTTGAAATGAAGAAGAAATTGAATCGGAGCTTGATTTACCTAAACCAACAATCAAATCCAATTGATTAATGTTTTGGTTAAATGTTTAATTTGGTGGCTGAGGTCTGTTAGGTTGAATCCAGCAAAGGGCACGTTTTGGTTAATTTGGGGTTTCTGAAAATGAGAGAGGGGTTTGGGAAAAAAAGAGAGGGACAAAATTAAAAAACGAGGGAAATATTGGGGTTTAGTGGGCGCTATTTTTTTAAGGGTTGCGGAGGTTAAAAACCGACGCAAATGTAATATATTTGCGGGGGTGAATAAACCCCCTCAACTTGATATAAATTACGGAGGTTATGATAACCCCTGCAATTAAACCCCCGCAATTTTAGCATTTTTTTGTAGTGTTGGGCCTGGTCCGATGGGTTTAATTGGGTCGAGAATTGGGTTAAAATTGGGGTAGGATTTAGGCTATGATAGAAATGAAGTTGGGCTATTATTTAAAAAGCCAATTTCTCCTTTTAAAATTATAAAAAATAGCAAATTGACTTCTGAAAATAAATTAAAGGTACAAAAATGATTTATGCCATATAATTAACCATTTAAATATACCGGACTTAATCTTTGTAAATGTAAACATAATAGATCCTAAAAGAGGTTAATATTATAATTATGCAATTTAGCTTTTAAAAATACTAAGTAAAATTTGTAAAGATATGCAAAAATTATCTTGGCTATATTTAGCATAGATATAAAAGTTCGACAAGTGAATCACCAAAAATGATAATTTTTGAAAACACTTATTGGATTTTTGTGGATACAAGTAGGGGATAAATTGATATAAAAATCTTTAAAATTAAGGAAAAATAATGAACCACTTGGATATACTTATATATACTAGTATTAAGGTACGCGCTTTGCGCGTGTACCTTATATTAACAAATATATTATTTAATATATTACATAAATATAGTTAAATAATATATTAACTTATAAAATAAAAATTATTAAAAAATATATAAATCCTGAAAAAACCAAATTATATTTTATAGGGACTTAGTACTTTTAATGTAGTATAGATATATATTAGTAATTATATAATACAATAAAGCCAAGATATGATAGTAACTCATTCTATTGATCGAATTGTTCAATTTAAAATGAAAAGGTTATGTTTTCCTTTGCATTCCATTCAAAATATTTATGTTTTTGCATTCTCTTTCCATTTTTTTCTTTTTCCTTTGCATTCCATTCTCTTTCGATAATATTGATGCATATAATGGACAAATAAAAATATGTCATCTTCGACTCATTTTACTTTGTAACCATCCTAATAATATTTCGCTCTTTACCTTTCGTTACTTTCGATTTGGAACAAACAATAAAATATGAAATATTCTAAATTCATTCAAAATAAGATAATATATTACTAACTTCCTTTCTTTTTTTTTCTAAATTAATACTTTCTAATATATGTCATGATTTCAAAGATAATATTATAAACCTGACAGTTTGTAGGAATGATATTGTTGTATTGCTAATACAGAGTTAAAATGTCTTTTTTTTTCTCAACCCTAATATATACCTATATTAAAATATTTCCAGATAATTAACTCTAATAAAATTCCTTTTATATAATTTTACATTTTTTCTTCTTATGAATGAACTAATATAAATTGTTAAATAATAGTTTAAAATCCACACCTATTTACACAGGACCACTCAAAGTTTGGACGGAGACGTGAAGAGCTTATTCCATGTTCATATTCTTAGTTTTACTATGAAAGTTAAATTAAATCTATTGTAACTAAAAGTTAAGGAAGATTAACGTAAACCACAGATATATATTGAATTTGTTATGTATGAGGTATTTATATTGATCTTTCAATTTATTGGAGCAATGTTATTAGAGGTGAGCGGTGACGAATGTATAATATTTTTTTGATTCTTATGAATATTGTTATGTTTTTTTCCTACATTTATATATTGAAGGAATAATCTAATTTTCATAGGGTTAAATACCGATAAAGATATATTTATACTTAATATTCGAAGTACAAACAAATATAATAAGTAAACAAGTTTGATAATATTTCTGTCATATTATATATTATGGCCCATCATATGCATGCTTTCAAAGTATTAACTTCAAAAGTTGGAAAACTGGAATCCCTCGGCAACTCTGTGTCAGAGACTAATGTCATCCATCATTTCTGTGCTTTGGTAATTGTATCCGTAAGCAAGGATATCACACCAAGAATGATCATTCACTCATATATCACGAGAATACATACTCATTACCATACAAATAACAATCTAGACCAAAAAGAAAACTTATAATTACAATGAAATTTAATTATAAGAAAGCCAAAAACTAAAAGAGGACTCAATTTAAAGTCAAAAACCAACCATATAAGAAGATGGCCAACTGAGACACAATTTATAATCGAAAATCAACCTAATGAAAAGTTGGCAGAGATGGAGAAACTCGTGCAATAGTGATATCTTAAATAAAGTTATTCGCAATTGTTATCATTGCTAAGTTGTTTAATAGATACGCTATATTAACCCTAATTAAATATAACAAAGGAATTTATATTGGAAAATCCCTAATTAAATATTAAGATCTTCTACATATTCAAATAAGGAAAAAAATTTTAACTAAATATTTAGTTGATTTTAAAATTATACATATTTGGAAAATAACTTAAATTACCATTTAGTCCAATTTAAAATTTATTTTTAAGGTTAAAAAAGACGAACGACATTTCACTAAGAGCCTTCGTGCTTTTAATATAACTAGTCTTATAATACGCGCGTTGCGCGTGTACCCTATATTAATAGGTACTAATTTTGTTGAAAATTACATAAATCATAAAATAAAAATTTTAAGTAAAAATATAAATTTCTAAAGATGATGAATATTAATCCTATAACAATCTCTTGTGTCATTGTTGTAAAGAGTATTGCTTTGTTATGAAATCATAAACTCAAAATTATTGATTATGTTCATTGCTTAGCTGCTAGACGGAATTGTATGCTTCAGTTGTGATTTATTGTGAAGGCTGTCACACCTCTTTTTTACGCACCAGCAAGGGTGCAAAAGAGTTTTTCCAATTAAAGGACAATCGAGACGGGATTTATTTTAATTATTTCAGAGTCGCCACTTGGGAGATTTATGGTGTCCCAAGTCACCGGTTAAATCCCGAATCGAGGAAAAGAATGACTCTATTTAACAGTCCGCGAACCAGAAATCCGGATAAGGAATTCTATTAACCCGGGAGAAGGTATTAGGCATTCCCGAATTCCGTGGTTCTAGCACGGTCGCTCAACTGTCGTGTTTGGCTTATCTATCCGCTTTTTACAATTATGTACTTAGTGCAAGTTAATACCCCTTTACCGCTTTTATTATTGGTTGTGATTTACGAAAGAGAAAGTTGCTTAAAAATATGCTTTCGAATCACGTCACATGAAATGCACCCGGATCCTCAACATATTCTTATTCAACATTTCGGGGTTTGGATTTGGGTCACATGAAATGCACACCCGTATTTAAAAAGGTAAGACTAAAATGTGCGCCCGGATCGACTACTTATTTACACTGTTGAGAAAGGCGTGATATTCGTTAAGAAACGACGCATCTCGGAATCTAAGTATTTATGTGTACATTTATGGCGGCTATGTGATTAGTGTAACTATTGGGCGAGGCGTACCTTTGATTCAAATCTAAAGCGAACTACATCCCACTGTATCTTACTTAAGAGTTGATTCCAAATTACTTAAAACTTGCTACGAACCACACCACATGAAATGCGCCTGCGGTTCCTAACACGCTTTGTTTACTCTTGCCCGAAATTGGGGTCGGGTCACATGAAATGCACCCCCGACTCTTTTTAATCTAATTACGTCATTCCGTTGAGTAACAATTCCCTAACTAATCTTGCTTGTAACATAAGGTCTATCATTTAACAGGTTTGGAGATTACACACATGAGTAGGGAAGATTGAACAGAGATACAACAGACTAATTCGGGTTTGCGTGCATATCTAATGATAGTGTATCTTTGGTCTAGCTACATTTTCCGTAACAAAACTAGCAATACAAATTTAATTAGACAGTAACAGAACGTAATCAAGCATAGACTTTGGACGACTACATGATTCAACAGACTTCAAACATAAACTTCAGGCTTCATTCTTTTTGAACCAAGGAATTACAATAACAGAGATGTGTACCTGGAATGCGAAAAAACAAAGAAGAGTGAGCAATGGCGATGCCGCAACAGTAACAGGAACAGTAACAGCAACAAATCCACACCAAAACAAATGGTGAACCAGCTAATAACCCCAACAACCCAACAATGATCAAATTCTTCAAACTCTACCAACTAATGGACTAATGGAACAGTAATGGCCAGGCAGCAATCAAATGGCCATCACAGCCAAGTAGCACAGCAACAAGCAACCAAGAAGAACAAACTGGACCAAACTCAACAACACTGAACCAGCACAATGTTGGACCAAGCAGCAACAAACAGACCCAACAGCAACAAAATAATGAAACAACAGCAACAACCAACCCAGGCAGCAAACTATAGACCAGCCAGCAACCAAAACGACCAAGAACAACAACACTACTGACCAAACAGCCCCAAATGAGCACCACAGCAACGACAATGAACCAAACCAGCACAGTCAATCACTGGAACTACCACAGCCCTCAACCACTGAACCAACTACAACAATGGCACAGCACCACCAACACAAGAACAACAAGCAATCAAATGGCCAAAACAACTCAGCTATTGAATCAAAGCAACGAGACAATAGCCAAGAAACTCGATGAAACAGTGACTCCAAAACCAATGACACAGTAGCCTTTCTCTGTATCTTTCTATATGTGTATCGAAATGTAGCTTGCTGTCTATTTTCTCTCCAGGTTCTACTGTTCTTTTCTCTTTGCTTCTATATGTATCCTTGTATCTATTTTTCTTCAAGTGCTCTAGTTACTCTCAGGTATCTCTAATCTCTGTCTGCATCCCCCTAGTTACTAAGGTATTCCTCTTCTTATAGCTGACCAACAGCCCCTAAGGTTACCCCCTACCCTGACTCCCCAACCCATCATATTCCCTGCAAACCCACTATCTACTGTCCAAAGTATGGACTCAAGCATTAAACAATGCTGGTGGCAGTGTTCAGTGGGATGCCCTGCTGTGCAGGTTCCACTAGCCCTTGTATGGGTGTGTGATTTAAAAATTAACCTGTTAACTACAACCATCTAATTCCCTTTAATCTGAATCAAACAGTGACCAGCCCTACACCAATGAATTGCATCAGGCAGATTCAGGGATCAAGGAACTAATCAAAAATATGAATTAATTGCTTGACGACTTTAATCACATTGAACCTATGATTCATTTTAACTACTAAAAACAGAGGGAATTGGCCAAATAAAAGGCCTCAAAGGAGGATAACAGGTCGACTGTTATGAGAAATTAGAAGCATGCTAGATGAGAATTGAAACAATGAATAAAACAAACACACATATTCACAAAAATCGAATTAAATCGACCAAAGAAGGAATGAATACCTTGTAAGAAATCTGCCGACCCCAGCTTCGAACTAAGACTTGGAATTATTGAAGCCAAACGGGCTTTAATCGAGATGTTCTCGATTGAGAACACCTAGACTAAAGTCCCTTGGACTTCAATTGCGGCTAAACCGGCTCGAATTGGGTTTCTTCAAAATTAGGGTTCTTGGGCTCGGATTTGGGGCTTTTGCATTTTTGGTTAGATTCGAAGCAAACCAATGTCAATGGGAGTGTGGGGGAGGTGTGAGGAGACTGTGGTGTGAATTTGGGGTGATTTGGCATTGGTTCGAGTTTGACTCGAATCTTCAAATGAAGATTCGAGGAGCTCCGGCATGATTTGAGGTTAGTGGAGGCTGGGTTCGTGATGGGGGAGGTGAGGGGAAGGTTTTGGCATTGGTTTGGTGGTGATTGGCCTACCGGAACCGCCGTGAGGCGATTTCCGGCAGGCGGGGCACGGCGGCGTTACGCTAGGTCTCTGAGAGCTCCTGAGGGAGATGGAGGGAGAGGGGGGGTCTGGCTTGGGGGGGCGGGGTATGGAATGAGTTTATATATGTTTTGGAGAAGTTAAATCCTGATCGTTGGATCAAACTTGATCAACGATCAGGATCTCCTCACTTAAACCAAACGGCGTCGTTTGGTTAAGTCATAGGCTGAGTGTATGTTGGAATTAAAGTATTAATCTGGGCCGTTGGATAATAAAATCCAACGGTCCAGATCGAATGCCACAATGATAGATGCTGGACGGATTGGGATTCGTTTGGGCCTGGTTTTCCTGGACTAAACTATGGCCCAATTTGATCTCATTACTACACATATATATATGTACATGTATATATATATATATATATATATGCATACAATTAACCCACACAATTATATATCACCTAAAAATGTAAATCACATGACTTCGATATCAAACACTAAAAATGCAAAACTTAGCATATATTTTTGTATTTTTAATTTAAATAAATAAACGTGCACACAAAAGATAAAATAACACAAAATCACAAAAATCATACCCAACACGAAACTATTTTTATTTTTGAATTTTCTGGGAGTACTTCTCAAGTAAGGCAAAAATCACGTGCTCACAACTGCCCCTCTTTGCGCGTAAACATGCAGAGTTTTCGTGCAAAGATAAGTGAGCAGACATAAGCGATTTTGCCCGTTCGAGCACTCCGTATGAAGCATTTTTTTGGAAAAGTTTTGACCGAACCTTGCTTCAAAGGTCTCCTACATATCCCTGGCTAAAAGGGAATCAGGTCAATGTAGTTCGGGAAGTTCTGGTAGCTGGGACTACCATGACTGTTGCGATCTCGCTGTTACTGCTACTGCCGCTGTTACTGCTGTTACCACTGCTCCGCTGATTTCCTTGTTACACCGCCCTAGGCAACGAAAAACAAGAAGCTAGACTAAGTTACAGTACTACAAATGCTTATCTATCCTTTTTAACTTGATCTTGTCGCGCTCCTTGCCATCCTGTCCGACTTGGCGTTCCTTCTGATGCTTCTTCTCTTCTTATGAACTTGGATTCATGCCGGAGATTTCTGTTACATTCTACCGCTTTCCTCTACCAAATTAAACAGATCGCCACTCCATTCTCCGGGCGGGCTCCCTGACTTCAACTACTACTTCAAAATTAAATCGCCACTCCATTCTCCAGGCGGGCTCCCCGACTTCAACTACTACTTCAAAATTAAATCGCCACTCCATTCTCCGGGCGGGCTCCCCGACTTCAACTACTACTTCAAAACTAAATCGCCACTCCATTCTCCAGGCGGGCTCCCGACTTCGGCTACTACTTCAAAATTAAATCGCCACTCCATTCTCCGGGCGGGCTCCCGACTTCAATTACAACTTCAAAATTAAATCGCCACTCCATTCTCCGGGCGGGCTCCCCGACTTCAACTACAACTTCAAAATTAAATCGCCACTCCATTCTCCGGGCGGGCTCCCCGACTTCAATTACAACTTCAAAATTAAATCGCCACTCCATTCTCCGGGCGGGCTCCCCGACTTCAACTACAACTTCAAAATTAAATCGCCACTCCATTCTCCAGGCGGGCTCCCCGACTTCAATTACAACTTCAAAATTAAATCGCCACTCCATTCTCCAGGCGGGCTCCCTGACTTCAGCTACTACTTCAAAATTAAATCGCCACTCCATTCTCCAGGCGGGCTCCCCGACTTCAATTACAACTTCAAAATTAAATCGCCACTCCATTCTCCAGGCGGGCTCCCCGACTTCAACTACAACTTCAAAATTAAATCGCCACTCCATTCTCCAGGCGGGCTCCACGACTTCAACTACAACTTCAAAATTAAATCGCCACTCCATTCTCCCGGGCGGGCTCCCCGACTTCAATTACTACTTCAAAATTAAATCGCCATTCCATTCTCCGGGCGGGCTCCCCGACTTCAGCTACTACTTCAAAATTAAATCGCCACTCCATTCTCCGGGCGGGCTCACTGACTTCAATTACAACTTCAAAATTAAATCGCCACTCCATTCTCCAGGCGGGCTCCCCGACTTCAACTACAACTTCAAAATTAAATCGCCACTCCATTCTCCGGGCGGGCTCCCGACTTCAATTACAACTTCAAAATTAAATCGCCACTCCATTCTCCGGGCGGGCTCCCCGACTTCAACTACAACTTCAAAATTAAATCGCCACTCCATTCTCCAGGCGGGCTCCCTGACTTCAACTACTACTCACTGATTTCATCCTATCTTGATTACCTTCCTTCGCCTCTTGTACCATTTTCTTCTTCCTGCGTTACCTCTCGGACCACCTTCACTTCTGAATTATCCTGTCTTGGAATTGCTTTCCCCTAGGTCGTGTTACTCTTCTTCTGGCAGCTGGGGATATTTTTGGAACTGTTTACCCGCCTGCTGGGGGTGATGCTGCTGAGGAAGTATTCTTTGTTTCCTTCACCCCTCATTCTCTTCCTTCTTCCCCTACCTCTTCCGGGACTCACGCTTTTGTTTCCTTGATCAAATTATAGGATGTAATACTGCTGGGGGAATCTCGAAGCCATTTTTCTTTTTCCCATAACTGCTGGAGATGATACCCGGCTCAAAGATCACCCCATCTTGTGTTGCTTTCTACACTTATCCTCCGAGTCTTGCTTTCCAGAAAATTTTCGCAACAGGAGAAAATTTTCTGCCCCAGTGTGATAAACTTCTGGACGGTATGCTTTTCTGCCGTCGGACCCTCTTTTCCTGCTTTAAATCAAAGAAAAATTGTTAGTTTCAAAAGGCCGCGAGTGGTCGTGCCACTCTTGTTGAGGCCATTCTCTTTCAGCTGCTTGGCCTATCTCGAACTTTGAGGACGACGTTGACGCTTGCTTGGGAAGATGCCTTTTCCACGAACGACCTCTCATCTTTCCTTTTATTCCACTCTTTGGTTTGGTCCGACTCTTTTTAGCCGGTGATCTGTTGCGTGAAATCATCCTTCGGACATGCCACATGTGTCCATCATACTCCATAATTCTTGCGAACCTTCCACTCAGCCTGTCATCCCAATCTTACTATCGTAACGACCTCTGTCTTATCGTCTTGTTCCATGCCTATTCACTTTCAGTGTACTGCTTTGGGAGACTTGGTAGTAAGCTTTGAAAAATCAATTTTCGAAAAAGAAAAGAATACTGACTGCAATGACAAAAGAAGAGAAAAACTTTTCTGAACTCAAAAAATAGGAAAACTTATCTGAATGTGTGCCTGATCCAATGTTATGCCGCGCCTTTGAGATTAAACTGCCCAGTCTATTCATGTCAATCACTTTCTGATACCGCGTCCTGCTAGAGGTAAACGGATGTCCCCACCTTGTCTCATGCAGACATCTTGTATCCATCTCATCCTACCACCTCACAGTGCCCTTCAAAGGGTTTTCACTAATGAGATTCTCTCATTTCTCTCTATCTCCCGTCGCCTTAAGGTGCCCGTAAAGGTTTTCACCGTAAGACTCTCTCATTTTACTTCTCTCCACTTCCTTCGCCTTAAGGTGCCCGCGAGGGTTTTCACCGTTAAGACTCTCTCATTTATGCTTTCTTTCCCTGCGGCAGGGTATCACCCCTGAGATTCCCTCTAGAGTGTTATCCCCTTTTGGCTTGCATCCTGGATTCAATCGAGGGTCGGGATGTCACTCCTGGCTTTCATTCACATGACTTGGCACTTCTCAAATACTGATCGAGAGGTCTTTCTGGTTCTTGATATGGTTTCTGCGCGTGAGGCTGAAGAAAGGGGTTTAGCCTCAACGGTTAGCTTATTACAACTTTCGGAATCCACACTATCTTTCCAACGGAACAACGACTTCTGCCCCAGTTTTGTTGCTTGGGGGATTTTTGATTTTTATTTTATTATGACCGAGCCGTGTGGCGCCTACGTATCCTTCTTGAGGAATCAGGTCGAACGTAGTTCACTTTTTCTTGTATTACTTCCTTGTTTCTTTTCCATTCTGTTACACATCTTCCTTGATGATTTCGAAAGAGGGTATATGAAAGAATAATTAAGGCTCAAATGGGGAAACAAAGGCTAAAGTGTTTGGGTAGTAGAAAAATTGCCTCTGTCATTTCATTCTCCGAAAAATGCCAAGTACACACAAACGAAACCAAACGTTGACAAAATGCATTAAAGAATTACACATAATATCTCTTGACTGCATCAGAATTGATAGCCATATCGGTGCATCTTCCCTCAATATCCGTCAGACATAGAGCGCCGTTGGATAATACTCTAGTCACCACAAATGGTCCCTGCCAATTTGGAGCGAACTTGCCTTTCGCCTCGGCCTGATGTGGTAGAACTCTCTTCAGCACATGTTGTCCCACTTCAAATCTCCTGGGACGTACCTTCTTGTTATATGCTCTCGCCATTCTCTTTTGATACAATTGGCCGTGACATACTGCTGTCAATCTCTTTTCATCGATCAAGCTTAATTGCTCTAATCGGGTTTTGACCCACTCGTCGTCGTCAATCTCAGCTTCAGCGACGATTCGGAGGGATGGAATCTCAACTTCTGCGGGTATTACTGCTTCGGTCCCGTATACCAACAAGTAAGGAGTTGCACCTACCGAAGTCCGGACGGTAGTGCGATAACCCAACAGCGCAAATGGTAACTTTTCATGCCATTGCCTAGATCCTTCTACCATTTTCCTCAATATCTTCTTTATGTTCTTGTTTGCTGCCTCGACCGTACCATTTGCTTTTGGGCGATACGGTGTGGAATTTCGGTGTGTAATCTTGAACTGTTGACATACCTCTTTCATCAATCCACTGTTAAGATTTGCACCGTTATCCGTAATGATCATCTTTGGAATTCCAAACCTACAAATGATGTGGGAGTGTACGAAGTCCACTACCGCCTTCTTGGTCACCGATTTGAATGTTTTGGCCTCCACCCACTTGGTAAAATAATCAATCGTTACCAGAATGAACCTGTGACCGTTGGAAGCTGCAGGCTCAATAGGTCCAATAACATCCATACCCCATGCGACAAACGGCCATGGTGCGGACATTGTATGCAATTCAGTCGGCGGAGAATGAATCAAATCTCCGTGTATCTGACACCGATGGCATCTTCGCACGAAACTTATACAATCCCGCTCCATAGTGAGCCAATAGTATCCTGCTCGAAGAATCTTCTTTGCCAATACGTATCCGCTCATGTGTGGCCCGCAAACTCCCGAGTGTATATCCGTCATAACTGTTGTGGCTTGACTTGCATCTATACATCTCAATAATCCCAAGTCTGGGGTTCTTTTGTACAGCACCCTTCCACTAAGGAAAAATCCGTTCGCCAACCGCCGAATAGCTCGCTTTTGATCTCCGGTTGCTTGCTCTGGGTATACTCCTAACCTGAGGTATTCCTTGACATCATGAAACCATGGCTCACCATCCACCTCTTCCTCTATCACATTACAATAAGCATGTTGATCCCGGACATGGATATGTAACGGATCGACACGAACCTTGTCCGGGTGATGTAGCATTGATGCTAAAGTAGCCAACGCGTCGGCAACCTCATTATGCATCCTCGGGATGTGCCTGAACTCTACCGATCGAAAGCGTTTGGTCAAATCATGCAAACACCGACGATATGGGATAAGCTTTAAATCTCTGGTTTCCCATTCTCCCTGAATCTGATGTACCAGAAGGTCCGAGTCCCCCAAGACCAAGACGTCCTGTACGTCCATGTCCACCGCTAATCGCAACCCCAAGATACATGCCTCGTACTCAGCCATGTTATTGGTACAGTGAAAACGCAGTTGAGCAGTAACAGGATAATGATGTCCTGTTTCAGATATGAGCACAGCCCCTACTCCGACTCCTTTTGCGTTTGCCGCTCCATCGAAGAAGAGCTTCCACCCTGGATCCTTGGTCAGTTCTAACCCCTCAATTTGCAACACCTCTTCGTCCGGAAAATACGTCCTCAAGGGTTCGTATTCGTCATCAACAGGATTTTCAGCTAAGTGATCGGCCAGGGCTTGAGCTTTCATAGCCGTCCTTGTCACGTATATGATGTCGAACTCCGTAAGTAATATTTGCCATTTTGCTAACCTCCCTGTAGGCATAGGTTTCTGGAAAATATACTTCAACGGATCCGGACGCGAAATGAGGTAAGTGGTGTAAGAAGACAAGTAGTGTTTCAGCTTTTGGGCTACCCAAGTCGGGGCGCAACATGTCTTTTCTAGATGAGTGTACTTGACCTCGTGGACTGTGAACTTCTTACTGAGGTAGTAAATGGCCCGTTCCTTCCTGCCGGTAAGATCATGCTGCCCCAGTACGCAGCCAAACGAATTCTCCAAGACCGTCAGATAAAGAATCAGGGGGTCTACCTGGCTCAGGCGGAACTAGTACGGGTGGATTTGACAGATACCCTTTGATCCGGTCAAACGCTTCTTGACATTCCGCCGTCCATTCTATCGCAGCGTCTTTCTTCAATAGGCGGAATATGGGTTCACAGGTTGCCGTAAGCTGGGCAATAAACCTACTGATGTAATTCAACCTTCCCAACAGACTCATTACCTCTGTTTTATTCTTCGGCGGGGGTAATTCCTGAATGGACTTGATTTTGGAGGGGTCCAACTCAATGCCCCGTCGGCTGACGATGAATCCTAGCAGCTTTCCTGATGGAACTCCGAATGCGCATTTGGCCGGATTAAGCTTGATGTCGTACCTTCGGAGTCTTTGAAAGAACTTCCTGAGGTCAACAACATGGTCTTCTTGACGCCTAGATTTTATGATCACATCATCCACGTACACCTCAATTTCCTTGTGTATCATGTCATGGAATACCGTAGTCATCGCCCTCATATATGTTGCTCCCGCATTCTTCAAACCAAACGGCATCACTCGGTAGCAATAAGTCCCCCACGGTGTGATAAAAGCCGTCTTTTCTGCGTCCTCTTCATCCATCAAAATCGATGATATCCCGCATAACAGTCCACAAAGGATCCAATTTCGCGTCCGGCGCAATTATCAATCAGGATATGGATATTGGGAAGCGGGAAATTATCCTTAGGACTTGCCTTGTTGAGATTGCGATAGTCCACGCATACCCTGATCTTTCCGTCTTTCTTTGGCACCGGTACTACGTTGGCCAACCATTCAGGGTATCGAGTGACACGAATGACTTTCGCCTGCAACTGCTTGGTTACCTCCTCCTTAATCTTCACACTCATTTCCGTCTTGAATTTCCGCAGCTTTTGCTTGACGGGAGGATATGCCGGATCAGTGGGTAATCTATGAACCACTAGATCAGTGCTGAGTCCTGGCATGTCGTCGTACGACCATGCGAAAATATCTTTAAACTCCATGAGTGTTTTGATCAATTCTTCTCTCGGATTGGGTTCAATATGGACACTTATCCGGGTTTCTTTGACGTCATCCGCATTCCCTAGATTAACGGCCTCGGTATCATTTAAATTCGGTTTGGGTTTTTCCTCGAAGTGACTTAATTCTTCACCGATTTCTTCTACGGCTTCATCATCGCCGTACTCCGACTCACTCTCGTCACTTCTTATTTCATGCGTTATTATTTCCAAACCCGATTGACTTTCTAGACTGGGTTGATTAATCTTTAAGCACGCCATATCATTAAGATCAGTTGCAAGAAAGCTGTTCAGAAAAGTAAAAAGAAGAAAAGATAAACAAAATTAGACACGAAGGAACCACATTTCATTGATGGGAGTTGTACAAAGGGAAAACAAACTGCAAACTTAAATCAAAATGAACTAAAACAACGGGATTTTACTCCGGGGACAAACCCCCAACACAAAATTTCGAAAAGAAAAACGATCCAAGACAAACTACCAAGACTCCTTCCGGACAGGGAGAGGAGTAGCCTTCCAGTTATTCAGTTTTGCCTTAGGTCCCACAAATTGTATCTCGGCGTGACTAGATCCTTCACCGTCCTCGAGCATACATACATCTGTGAATAGGTCCTCGAACTTCCTGAAGAACTCTTCATCTGGCCCGATCGTAGGACCGGGAATCTTTGTCGCTGGATGTCCTCTTGCTCCGGACCTGATAAAAGATTGGGAAAGGCGTGGAACAGGTTTTGAGAGCACCCATGTCTTCTGCTTACTCTTCTTTGCTCGCCGGATGTCCTCTGAGGTTGGCCGGAATCCCAAGCCGAAGGTTCCCAAGTTCTCGACCACCGATACCGGTTGTATGATTCCTTGCAGAGATGCACCTAGACCTTTACCGGGTACGAAACCATGTCGCAACATTTCATGCGCCACCATAACATCCGCGGTAATTGTTCTGTCGCCGGGAATGCATTCCCCTTCGGGAACTCGATTGGCGGACACCACATCGCAGACCTGATATACCCACGGCCCAACATCTTCTTCTGTTTCAACAAAGGGAATGATGGTGCCCGATTGTGGATCGTTCTCTCCATGGACGACGATCTCCTGTTGGTCCCACTCGAACTTGACGAGTTGGTGCAAGCTGGATGGAACTGCTCTTGCGGCATGGATCCATGGTCGCCCTATCAGGAGGTTATATGACACCACCATGTCCAGCACCTGGAATTCCATGGTGAACTCCACTGGCCCAATTGTCAAGATTAGCACTATGTCACCAACCGACGCTTTGCCTCCTCCGTCGAACCCTCGAACACATACGCTGTTCTTGCGTACCCTGCCGATGTCTACCTTCAATTTGCCCAGTGTAGAGAGAGGACAAATGTTAGCACTGGACCCATTATCGACCAAGACTTTGGTAACCACCGCCTCTTCACACTTCACCGTAAGATATAAAGCCCTGTTATGCTCAGTGCCTTCCTCAGGCAACTCATCATCGATGAAGGTGATCCGATTTGCTTCGAAGATCCGATTGGTGATCTTCTCCAAATGGCTCACCGAGATTTTATCCGGTACATGTGCCTCATTCAGGACTTTCATCAATGTTTGCCGATGTTCTTCCGAATGTATCAGCAAGGATAGCAATGATATTTGCGCCGGAGTCTTCTTCAACTGCTCTAAGACGGAGTAGTCGTGCAGCTTCATCTTTTTCAAGAATTCTTCTGCTTCTTCATCAGTGACCGGCTTTTTCAATACTGCCGGAGTGGTCTTCCTCAATTCCGCAAGGGCAAAACATCTCCCCGAGCGGGTCAACCCTTGGGCTTCACAAACTTCCTCTTTCACCTCCTTTCCTCCGTAGGTCGTTGTAATCCGAGCATAATTCCATGGGACAGCCCGGCTATCAGTTACTGGCAACTGTGTTGCCGGCTGGATGATGAAAGGATCCATTCGAACGCCTGCTACTGTCAAGATGGGCTTGATTGCTGCCCCTGGTACAACTATCTTGGCCGGCTTCACCGGTACTTTGTTCACACTTTCCTTTCCTGCTTCCGACTCTCCTGGTATGTTTTTCTTGCAACTGGGCGACTCATCAAAGCTTGGCCCCTTTCTCGTTCCTGCCCCGCTAGACTTAATCATCATTACAGTCTGAGAGGCTTTCTCCTTTCCTTCCTCCGCCCGTACCAACTCGATCATATTGGTCTCATGATGAGTTGGAAGCGGGTTTTGGTTGATGTTGGGCTCTGTTGGAGTCCGGACCTCGATCCTGCGGGTGTCAATGAGCTCCTGGATGGCCGTCTTCAGCCTCCAACACTTTTCTGTATCATGTCCCGGACATCCCGAGCAGTAGGCACAATTTACTGAATGGTCCAGGTTCTTCGGAAGAGGGTTTGGCAGCTTAGCTTCAACCGGATTCAGCAACCCTACCTGCTTTAACCGGTGGAACAGACTAGTGTAAGACTCTCCTAAGGGAGTGAAAGTCTTTGGCCTCGGCGCCCTGTCGCCCCTGGAATGCCTGGTTCGGACGGAAACTCGCGCCCGAGGGGTTTCTGTAAGCTCTTGGGGGTGGATGATTGTTCTGGGGGTTTGGTGCACGCCACGGTGCATGAACGGGAGGTGCAGAATAGGATTGTGCATGGTGGACAGTAAAATGGGGATCAGGTGCGGGATAGTAATGTTGCGGGTGGCTATATGGGCTGTGGGAGTAATTTTGGTGGTGAGGTTGGGGTGGGCTATATTGGGGTGCGGGGCCTCTATTTCTGAACCATGCCCCGGACTCGACGGCCGCAACTTCCTCTCTCCTCTTTTTCCCAGTACTCCTCCAGTACCACTTTGGATAGCCTGAGTGGTGGCTTTCAGTGTTGAGTAACTCATGATCTTGTTGGCCTTCAAACCTTCCTCGATCATACCCCCCATTTTTATCACCTCGGTGAATGATTTGCCTACGGACGTTACCAGGATGTCCGAAGTAGGTGGGCTCTAATGTCTGCAAGAAGTAGTCCACCATCTCGCTCTCTCTCATCGGTGGATCCACCATGGCCGCCTGTTCCCTCCAACGGAAACCGAATTCCCTGAAGCTTTCAGCGGGCTTCTTCTCTAATTTTAACAATGATAGGCGGTCGGGGATTATCTCAAGATTGTATTGGAACTGGCCGATAAAAGCTTGAGCCAAATCATCCCACGTAAACCATCTACTGGGATCCTGTCTAGTGTACCACTCCAACGCCGATCCTCCCAGACTCTGGCCGAAGTAGGCTATCAGAAGCTCGTCCCGTCCTCCGGCCCCTCTCATTTTACTGCAAAACCCCCGCAGGTGGGCCACTGGGTCACCATGCCCTTCGTATAGGTCGAATTTGGGCATTTTAAATCCTGCTGGCAACTGGACGTCCGGAAATGGACACAGATCCTTATAGGCGACGCTGACCTGGTTGCCTAAACCGTGCATGTTCCTGAAGGACTGCTCCAGGCTTTTAACTTTTCTGGCAACTTCCTCGTGTTTCGAACTTTGGAAGTGTTTTTCCGGTTCTGCCGGATTATCCCAGTGAGGTGTATGCGGTTGTGGTTCAGGAGCCCTGAAAGTAGGCTCTGGAGGATAGTAAGAGTTGTCATGGATCTGAACATATGGCTCGCTGGCCGACCTTTGCAGAGGAGCAGGTGGAGGTGCTACAAAAACGGGGGTGACTGGAGGAGGATTTGGTTTGGCTGGTGGAATGTGGGTGGCATATGGATTTTCCCCCTGAAAGTATGGATAGCTCGGGGCGCTTGTTGAAGGATCGATGGGCGGATGTTCCGGAGCTGAGGCGAGAGTAGGGCGGTTTGGTGAAGACTGTTCCCTGGCCCAGGCCAGGTGCATCTCTGTTATCTGTTGTTTTAACCGGTCTACCTCTTCTTTCATGATTTGTAGCTCGGATTTTTCTTCCTCAAGACTCTTGCCGGAACTCGACATGCTTACTGTAACTGGTCCTTTGGATCTAGTACGGTAGTGATGGCTGGCCAGTATATTCTGTCAAACCAACTGCTAAACTTTCTGGAATACGCAACAAACTTGTTAGTTCACCGAGTTTGATAGATATGTTATAGCACGTTGGATGCAATGCACCTAACCAAATAACCCTTTCTACGTGTACTCTTTAACATGCGTCATTCCGGCCCTTTTTCTTTTTCTTTCTTTTTCTTCTCTTTTTTTTCTTTTTCGACTATCTTTGCAAGCCTTTATTGTTATTTAACCCATGGATTTCTTTCTTTTTTAGTGGTGGTCGAATCTTATGTGGATTGCCTACGTATCACGACCCTGCGTGAATCAGACCGAGCGTAGTTCTGGCAACAAGATTGTGGCAAAATTCAGTAACTTTTATATCCAATAAAACCGTGTAGTTACAAAACACGTCTTACAACAATCAACAAAACAAAAGAAAATGCTTGACTTGGGGAAAGTAAAGATAGAACTGCCAACCGGCTTGACTCAACATTTCAAAATACATTTTCAATCAAAAATCTAATGCCCTAAAACTCCTGGGGGCCTGCGAGGCATCATTCGGCCTTGCCGCAGGCCTTGGTGTGAGGCCCTTGTGCAGTTCCCTCAACTCTTCCATGATCCGATGAACATAACCCATAATTGAAGCGAAAAGGTCGGCGCGGGGCATTCGTTCACAAGCTAGGCACTTCATGGTGACATAGTGCCCGATTTCTCCAATTCTGTCCTTGATCATGTCCCTTTCTCCGAGTAGCCGCTCTATTTGCTGGTTTTTCGCCCCCAATCTTCGAGCATTGTTGGTGACTTGATCTAGGAGCCTATCCACTTGTCCTTGCAGTCGGGCCATCAAATTGTGGCAGCGGTCGAGGTCTGCTCCGGCATCTTGGGCTTGCTTGAAAACCCGCTCCCTAAGGACAACATTTGCTTCCCTCAGGTTAGTGATGATATCGGTGTAATCTTCTTCCACCCGCTTTAAGTGAAGTGCATGTTGATGTGCCTCCTTTTTCCAGCTAGCACGGATCCTCGTTATTTGGGCTTTTGACTCGTCCAATTCTCTTTGGATGTCGGTGACTTGGCTTCTCAAGCCCCTTATCAATTTTTCGTCGGCCCGACTCCTCGACTGTCTGTCAGCATCTCTTTTCATTTGCTGGATTTGAGCTCTCAAGAAGTCATTTTCTTGTGCCAACTTCTTTTTGTCTCCTTCGTCGGTGGCAGCTTGTATGTTCTTCTCGAACTGAAGGTCCCGGACCTGCTGTTCTATCCTACCAATCTTCGTCCTGTACCCCTCCTCCTTCGCTAACCAATCCCATTGTTCCCGTGAATCTTCCGTGAATTGTTGGACATGGGCTCTTTTAGAACATTTCCGACGAATCTGAAATCTTTTCCCGAACCACACGTTATACTTTGGGTCCACCTCCCCCTTAGATAGTTCCCGGACCATGGTTTTAGGCTCAAGGAACCGACATTCGTGCCACAGCCTTCTAACCTTCTCTTCGGGGAAGACAACTCCCTGGCTCAACTCAATGGCGTACTTCCTTAGGTCTTGATCGGTAGGAATAACCTGAAACCTTCCTAGTTGACGTAATACACGGTGAGGGACATATGGTTGGACACTGCGAATCCCCATCAGAAGGATATAACACTCCTCGACTGCCATATATATTACTTCAGTATCGGGTAACCACCCGAATGCCCATTCAATCTGATCGGCTTCTATTGAGCTCAGTCGTGCAAGCCATGCCTCGACGCCTTCAGGGAATACAGCACCCATCATCCGTTCTTCGAAACCCCTGATACAGTTTTTTTCGGTCAACCCATGGTTCATGTATTGTGTTCGGTGATGGAGGTGTTCTTGCATCCATAATTGGAGTAACAGATTGCAACCTTGGAAGAAATTGCCCCTTCTCGGCATACAGTCAAGGCTCGATAGATTTCGGACAAAACCAAAGGGACCACCGTGCTGGTAGCCTTTTTGATTGCAACATCGGCTATTCCTACCAGACTTATCTCTATTTTCTTATCTTCGCGCGGACAAATCACAACCCCCAAGAATGTCGTTAGGAATGCTAGAATTCGTCTGGCCTCCCACTTGGTTCTATTCCCTGCGTGAGTCAGTCCAAGGTTTGACTCTTCAAAACCCCGAGGAGTGCCGTACCGTTGATATAAGAATTGAAGATCGCAATACCCTTTCAACAGATCATCATTTTTCACCTTCCGACTAATGCTCAGTAAATCCAGAAACCCATGTGGAGATACCGGCCTTGGTGAGAGCAGGTATTGTCCTCTTAATTTCCCATTTAGTCCTGCATAGCCCGCAATTTCCTCTAATGTGGGCGTCAGTTCGAAGTCAACAAAACGGAACACATTGCGGGTCGGATCCCAGAAAGATACCAGTGCCTTGATGATGTCTTCCCTTGGCTCGATATTCAACAGATCAACCAAACCTCCCAAAATTCTTCCTACTACCTTTTTGCTACTATCTTCCAAATCGCTCCACCATATACGGAGCTGCTGAGGGACCTCACTAAAGATTGAAAATGATTTATTCTGATTCGTGCTCATCCTGCACATTTATTAAGGTGATTTAAATGAGAAAAACAACTTTGTTTTGCTAAGAAAATAAAATAAAAAAAATCAGTTTTCAATCACGGCCTTTCAACGTCCCGGGGACGAAGGCTTTTAAGGCTGTGGGGTAAATCGATCGAAATCAAAATTGACCCAAAGGTGGCCGTTTATACGAAATTAGCCTTCCGGCGTCCCTTTCGGGAACATTCGGCTATTTTTTTAAAAACAGCGTCACCGACTTATTTAGTACAGAAGTTAGTTTTGATTTTTCAGTCATTTTTCAAAGGTGAAGTTGGACCTGATGGAGGTTGCCTACGTATCTCACATCCAATGAGAATCAAACCCACGTAGTTCGGTTTTGACGAAACAAACGACATCATTTATTTATTCATTTTACTAAGGAAAACAAATAAGCTATTTCTATCTTAAGAACAAAACACATTTTTTCTTTTTTTTTTTTTTTTTTTTTTTTTTTATCTCTAAAAGCCGGTCAGCATGCAAGTCTATAACGGATAAATGCGCAAGACAAACAGGATGCAGCAGGATAGTCTGTTCATTTCAGGTCACCTGTCCTAGACGGACCCAACCCCTGTGTTGAGTCCCCTAAGCCAAAATGCGACATGATGCAAATAAACGTTTCCTACTAGGGATCCGGCATGAAGCTTTGTTATTCTAGGTTTAAAAACCTGGGTTTATCTGTTCTAGACTTGGCTTACCCGAGCGGACGGCTCGAGCCGAGGAGGAGGCAGCAACCCGGGAATACAGGAAGCTTCACCGGTTTTGCAACTTATCCAAACCTCGTTCTAAAATGGGAATTAGACACTATACAGAAAAGAAGTCACACGAAGTGCACCCTTCTTCATGATTTAGAAGACTCAGAGAGGAGATTGGTTCCGGCACAATTTATATGTACAGTTCACAAAATATCAAAGCAGTAAAAACAACATTTGCACATTGATGCCAACATGTAAAAGAATCAGATAATAAAATATGCCAAATACAACAGTTATTCCGAGCTCGAATTCTAAAGAAGATTGTTCCCCAGCAGAGTCGCCAGAGCTGTCACACCTCTTTTTTACGCACCAGCAAGGGTGCAAAAGAGTTTTTCCAATTAAAGGACAATCGAGACGGGATTTATTTTAATTATTTCAGAGTCGCCACTTGGGAGATTTATGGTGTCCCAAGTACCGGTTAAATCCCGAATCGAGGAAAAGAATGACTCTATTTAACGGTCCGCGAACCAGAAATCCGGATAAGGAATTCTATTAACCCGGGAGAAGGTATTAGGCATTCCCGAATTCCGTGGTTCTAGCACGGTCGCTCAACTGTCGTGTTTGGCTTATCTATCTGCTTTTTACAATTATGTACTTAGTGCAAGTTAATACCCTTTTACCGCTTTTATTATTGGTTGTGATTTACGGAAGAGAAAGTTGCTTAAAAATATGCTTTCGAATCACGTCACATGAAATGCACCCGGATCCTCAACATATTCTTATTCAACATTTCGGGGTTTGGATTTGGGTCACATGAAATGCACACCCGTATTTAAAAAGGTAAGACTAAAATGTGCGCCCGGATCGACTACTTATTTACACTGTTGAGAAAGGCGTGATATTCGTTAAGAAACGACGCATCTCGGAATCTAAGTATTTATGTGTACATTTATGGCGGCTATGTGATTAGTGTAACTATTGGGCGAGGCGTACCTTTGATTCAAATCTAAAGCGAACTACATCCCACTGTATCTTACTTAAGAGTTGATTCCAAATTACTTAAAACTTGCTACGAACCACACCACATGAAATGCGCTTGTGGTTCCTAACACGCTTTGTTTACTCTTGCCCAAAATTGGGGTCGGGTCACATGAAATGCACCCCCGACTCTTTTTAATCTAATTACGTCATTCCGTTGAGTAACAATTCCCTAACTAATCTTGCTTGTAACATAAGGTCTATCATTTAACAGGTTTGGAGATTACACACATGAGTAGGGAAGATTGAACAGAGATACAACAGACTAATTCGGGTTTGCGTGCATATCTAATGATAGTGTATCTTTGGTCTAGCTACATTTTCCGTAACAAAACTAGCAATACAAATTTAATTAGACAGTAATAGAACGTAATCAAGCATAGACTTTGGACGACTACATGATTCAACAGACTTCAAACATAAACTTCAGGCTTCATTCTTTTTGAACCAAGGAATTACAATAACAGAGATGTGTACCTGGAATGCGAAAAAACAAAGAAGAGTGAGCAATGGCGATGCCGCAACAGTAACAGGAACAGTAACAGCAACAACTCCACACCAAAACAAATGGTGAACCAGCTAATAACCCCAACAACCCAACAATGATCAAATTCTTCAAACTCTACCAACTAATGGACTAATGGAACAGTAATGGCCAGGCAACAATCAAATGGCCATCACAGCCAAGTAGCACAGCAACAAGCAACCAAGAAGAACAAACTGGACCAAACTCAACAACACTGAACCAGCACAATGTTGGACCAAGCAGCAACAAACAGACCCAACAGCAACAAAATAATGAAACAACAGCAACAACCAACCCAGGCAGCAAACTATAGACCAGCCAGCAACCAAAACGACCAAGAACAACAACACTACTGACCAAACAGCCCCAAATGAGCACCACAGCAACAACAATGAACCAAACCAGCACGGTCAATCACTGGAACTACCACAGCCCTCAACCACTGAACCAACTACAACAATGGCACAGCACCACCAACACAAGAACAACAAGCAATCAAATGGCCAAAACAACTCAGCTATTGAATCAAAGCAACGAGACAGTAGCCAAGAAACTCGATGAAACAGTGACTCCAAAACCAATGACACAGTAGCCTTTCTCTGTATCTTTCTATATGTGTATCGAAATGTAGCTTGCTGTCTATTTTCTCTCCAGGTTCTACTGTTCTTTTCTCTTTGCTTCTATATGTATCCTTGTATCTATTTTTCTTCAAGTGCTCTAGTTACTCTCAGGTATCTCTAATCTCTGTCTGCATCCCCCTAGTTACTAAGGTATTCCTCTTCTTATAGCTGACCAACAGCCCCTAAGGTTACCCCCTACCCTGACTCCCCAACCCATCATATTCCCTGCAAACCCACTATCTACTGTCCAAAGTATGGACTCAAGCATTAAACAATGCTGGTGGCAGTGTTCAGTGGGATGCCCTGCTGTGCAGGTTCCACTAGCCCTTGTATGGGTGTGTGATTTAAAAATTAACCTGTTAACTACAACCATCTAATTCCCTTTAATCTGAATCAAACAGTGACCAGCCCTACACCAATGAATTGCATCAGGCAGATTCAGGGATCAAGGAACTAATCAAAAATATGAATTAATTGCTTGACGACTTTAATCACATTGAACCTATGATTCATTTTAACTACTAAAAACAGAGGGAATTGGCCAAATAAAAGGCCTCAAAGGAGGATAACAGGTCGACTATTATGAGAAATTAGAAGCATGCTAGATGAGAATTGAAACAATGAATAAAACAAACACACATATTCACAAAAATCGAATTAAATCGACCAAAGAAGGAATGAATACCTTGTAAGAAATCTGCCGACCCCAGCTTCGAACTAAGACTTGGAATTATTGAAGCCAAACGGGCTTTAATCGAGATGTTCTCGATTGAGAACACCTAGACTAAAGTCCCTTGGACTTCAATTGCGGCTAAACCGGCTCGAATTGGGTTTCTTCAAAATTAGGGTTCTTGGGCTCGGATTTGGGGCTTTTGCATTTTTGGTTAGATTCGAAGCAAACCAATGTCAATGGGAGTGTGGGGGAGGTGTGAGGAGACCGTGGTGTGAATTTGGGGTGATTTGGCATTGGTTCGAGTTTGACTCGAATCTTCAAATGAAGATTCGAGGAGCTCCGGCATGATTTGAGGTTAGTGGAGGCTGGGTTCGTGATGGGGGAGGTGAGGGGAAGGTTTTGGCATTGGTTTGGTGGTGATTGGCCTACCGGAACCGCCGTGAGGCGATTTCCGGCAGGCGGGGCACGGCGGCGTTACGCTAGGTCTCTGAGAGCTCCTGAGGGAGATGAAGGGAGAGGGGGGGTCTGGCTTGGGGGGGGGTATGGAATGAGTTTATATGTGTTTTGGAGAAGTTAAATCCTGATCGTTGGATCAAACTTGATCAACGATCGGGATCTCCTCACTTAAACCAAACGGCGTCGTTTGGTTAAGTCATAGGCTGAGTGTATGTTGGAATTAAAGGATTAATCTGGGTCGTTGGATAATAAAATCCAACGGTCCAGATCGAATGCCACAATGATAGATGCTGGACGGATTGGGATTCGTTTGGGCCTGGTTTTCCTGGACTAAACTATGGCCCAATTTGATCTCATTACTACACATATATATATGTACATGTATATATATATATATATATATATATATATATATGTATATATATATATATATATATATGCATACAATTAACCCACACAATTATATATCACCTAAAAATGTAAATCACATGACTTCGATATCAAACACTAAAAATGCAAAACTTAGCATATATTTTTGTATTTTTAATTTAAATAAATAAACGTGCACACAAAAGATAAAATAACACAAAATCACAAAAATCATACTCAACACGAAACTATTTTTATTTTTGAATTTTCTGGGAGTACTTCTCAAGTAAGGCAAAAATCACGTGCTCACAAAGGCAATTAGAAGAATATTGTATTCTTAAATTTCTAATAATTTTTTGGTAAGAAATTATAATTATGTTACATAGTTTATACCTGAACATCGCGAGTGAATTTTTGGCTAATATCATGGTATAAATTAGATTCATGCCTTTTTAAATAGTAGTAAAATAAGACTTCAAGACTTCAAGACTATATTAACTTGTTTGGATTATAAACATAGAAGTAAGTACAATATAAATATTAGAACATTTACATTACAGATGTGCTAATAAATTACATAGGAAATAACTTTTAATGTAAATAAAGTGTAAAGTGACATAAAAAGTAAAAAATTACCTAACATATGCTTGAAGTTTATGAACAACCAAAAAATATCGGCTCAGCGAGAGGAAGACGAATCAATCGAAGGAGCTTTTAAAGGGCCCTTCAATGAAAAAACAAAATTATGCCCTAAAAGAATTCCTTCTTTAACTTAAACCTATATTTAGATAGTTCAAGTAAAAAATTATATTTTATACATGGTAAACTATTAATTGCTCTAAAGTTTTAAATAATATGATTTCATATCTAGTCCAAATAAAGAAAACTTTAATAACTAAAATTTTAATTAATTTTGATATCCTAAATATAAGATAAATAATTGTGAAATTAGGACTTTTTACACAACTAAATAAGGAAAGATTTATAAGTAAACCATACATTAATTTTTCTGTCCTAAATATTAGGAAAATGACTAAAATGACGATTATATACAATGTAAATTCTATTTTTAAATGGTAAAAAAGGCGAACGACATTTCACTAAAGGCCTTCGTGCTTTTAATATAATATAGATATAGATGTATACTTATGCCATTTTGAAGGTACTTTGCATATATACATACATATATATATATATATATATATATATATATATATATATATATATATATATATATATATATATATATATATATATATATGTATGTAGAATTTAGGTATCAACAATCGTATATTTGGTTTTGTTGAATCTTAAGTTAAAAAATATCTTGAGTTCCATTCTGCTTCATCATAATTTTTAAGCATAAAGGCTCTCTCAGATACTTGCAAAAGAAAAACTTGCTAATTGGGGTTTGAACCTTTAACCTGTTAGAACAAAATCAAGCACATAACCAGCACACCAAGACACAAATTATGTTGTGTGATATCATATTTTCTTACTTATCCATTTTTATACAATATTTATATATATATATTTAGTAAAAAAATTCGACCAACCGATGTAGCATGACAGCGCTTCAGAAGCATGCATCCGACCCTGCTTTTAAGTGTGAATATTGACATGATTTGGTATTTTATTATCTATACATGTTTGAAGTATCTAAATCTTATAAATCCTAATTGTACTTGCCTCCCTGAAACTAAATTTCTAGTTATGCCTATTTGTAAGAATGAAAAACTTGTTTATATACTCATATATTGGTGCTTGTATCAAATTGTATTTATTTAGATGGTTAAGTAATAAATTAAGGTAATTATATATATTAATTAACTATGTTTACTCATTATACTGTATGTGAATGATAATTTTCAATTTGATGTAAATATTTAAATATGTTACATAATCTTATGCGACAACAAAAATTGGAAAATAACAAAAAAGAAATATAAATAAAACATTGGTAAATTACACTATGAATATTGAAATATGTGATAATCTTCTGCGACAACTTGAATATACCAAACAATGAAAATAACTAAAAGAATATAAATAAAAATATTTCATAATTTCAATGACAGCTCAAAAACTACCAAAGAATTCAGAATTAAAAGAGATAATAAAAATAAAAATAATGATAAATTAAAAAAGGATAATTATTCATCCATTTGCAAATTAAGGGATATTATTAAGAGAGTATCAAATGCTATTAATCTTATAATAGCATATCACCACTGGTCCAGTTCTGGAAATTGACTTGACCATTACCATATTTTAGAGATAAATTTTGAAAATCTTTTAAAAAATGGAGAGTACAGTCACCATTATGATTAATAATAAATTTACTTGCCATATAACATGTGAACACTACAAAAATAAACTGGATTCATATCTATGAACTACCAAAATTGAAAATCAAATGCTTCAATATGCTAGAAAAACTCTATAAATACTAGGCTTCTGCATTACAAAGTTCATCTCATATAGTAACTCTTAGTAATAAATACTAGTTATATCATCATTATCCTTAAGAATGAGTACTAGAATGATTAAGGGTCACAGAAATGCTCGCCTATCAAAACGCCGAAATTGTGTCTTCAAGAAAGAAAACGAGCTTTCTGTTATGACCGATACTGATGTTGGCATCATCATGTGTCCGCAAGGTAATTACAAACCTAATTACATTTTTTTCATATATATATATATATACACATACATGATATACCATCAACAAATATATATTTTTAAGCATAAACGTACGTGCGTCTTCATAACTAAACATGTAAATCCAAGATCTTGAACATGATTATTAATTTCACATAAAATTACTTGTTGTGGAAGGCGCTATAATAGTAGATAAATCAATTTCTCTTTTTTTTTTTCTTATTTTAAATTACTGATTTCTCTCCTCTTGTTTTATAGGTAGCAAACCTTACTCTTTTGTTTATGCAGATGTACATGAAACCATTAATAAATATGTTGGCGAAGAAAGGCCTCCATCACCATCATCAGCGGCCATTGATGACAAGTATGTCCAAAAGTTTCAAAAAGCCAATTTAAGAGAACTTAACAAACAACTCAGTTCTCTACAAGAACAGTTGAATTTTGAATTAAAGTTCAAAACTAAACTTGAGAAAATAAATAAAAATGTGGAGAGCCAACAAGAGTGGTTCAGGGGTCCTATAAAGAATATGAACTACACGGAGGCTTCAATATTGAAGGAGGGATTGGAAAATCTGCTTTTGAAGGTGAAGAACTATGGTACTGCGCATAGTTATGATTACGAAAATGGGAAGTGGAAGGCTGTATAAAAGCTACTACTAGTTTTTTATTTTATTGGAATAATCGTTCATGTTATTTATTTTTAAAGGTTAACATTGGTGCAACCATAAAAGTTATCTCTGTATTAAAAGTATGGGTAGAAATAAGAATATGCTAATAGTAAACGCAAGAAATAAAGACATCAGAATTTTTATTGTCCCGCCCCGAATTAGTGAGGCGTTACAGGTGCTCAATCGAGTGAACCCAACTGAGCAAGCCTTACCCAAAGACTTTCTATCCAACTCAATACGATTAATGGATCCAATTCCGTTTAGTTTAATTAGACAATAAAAAGGGTTGTACATTCTACATGGATATCTTATTTTATAACACAACCTTAAATCTTAGTTACCCTTCAAGATTTCATATAGTCATAGTTTAGAAGAAAGCAAGAGTAAAAAGTTACAACATAGTTTGTTGACCTATCCAATACCGTATATAACTCACACAATTGTCTACGGAACCTCTAAGGATACAAAAGTCAACGATGACAACACTGCCAACAAGGCCCCGGCTATACCTCAAATGGATATTGATCACAAAAGGTGTACAACATAATCCCTTGAAGGAGGAAAGGGCTCACCAAGATACTTGAGAAGAGGATGCTCCGCTACACACGATCGGCTCTATCCGCTATGGAACCACTTACATTCATTTAAAGATGTAGCCTCCCCCCCCCCCCTCGCAAAAGAGACGTTAGTACCATGGAATAGAACTAGTATATACTACTAAACACCATCCTATTAGAAAGAACAACCATACAAGAGTAAAGAGGAAATAGTAAAAGCAACAAAGTTTCAAATAAGCACCATGCCAACAATATAAGGAGGTTCTCATGATTTTTCACATATGAAATTTTAGATTAGAGTATCCCCCACCATTGCATCACTATCGATATTACCACCGCTTCCGTGAGCGGAGTCCGATCATGGTCCGATTGGCTAAGCCGTCTCCCCGAAACGTCACCATTATTTTATTATTCACTTTCCAAATTCAATCATCAATAAATTACCACCATGTGTATACACATCATGACATTCGATCGTGTCCTGGTCGGCTAAGACGTCTCCCCGAGACGTTACCATTTTCCATTATCCATCTCATACCAGTCTTTGGTTACACATGTATTAGTTTACCGGCACTTCGGGCCACATTTTCCACATTCCGTAACTCACGTTTCAATTTGTTCCCATTTTCAATATTTACCTTGCCACTTAGGATATAATCATATACAAAGGTAATTAAAGTCATAAGCAAAGAGGAAAATTCGTCAAGTTTGGCATATTAGTCCCAAAGTAACCTTAGCATGATAGTTAGGCATTTAGCATATAAATCATGTTCTTCACGCATCTTTCATTTACAAGAATAACACATTAAACATCTAAAGAATTACGTACCACTTATGTTTTTACAACATCAATTCACTAAACATAACAGATACTATATTAATCACATTTCGAACTTGCAACACTTGCACGGGTGCCATGGAAGCTCAATTTCTAAGAGAATCGAGTTTTATCCATACATACCTTAGTAATTCTTTCCTTAATTCTTACAAAATTCCAAGACTCTTAGAAACTCAATCTATGGTATAAGAATCACAAATCGAATGAAGAATTAGAGACGAGATTAAGATTCTAGCTCGTTTCAGCATATTATCAAACATTAAAGGTGCATTGTAATCTTAAGCCCCTTTTTAAGGAACCTTCGTTAATATTATACCCCAATTTTTGTCTCTTTCGCTCTCAACCTCCCCATAACCCATTATTTCTTGTGCATGCAAGATTACTAGCCTTAAATCCATGTACCCACTTGCTAATTACCTATTAACAGAAACATTGAGATTATTGATAAGGGTACAGTTCTTTCCTCTTAGAATGAAGACCTAGTAGCGTCAATTGACAATATTCAAGGATTTGGGGCTAGGATTTAGAGAGAACTTGATGAAGATTACTCCCTCTCGCTCTAGAACACCCTCTCTCTCAATGTCATGAAAATAATAAAAAAATGATCTATTGGGGTGTTTTCAATGGGATGTGGTCGAGTTTTAAAATCTAAAAAATAGGATCCCCGAGTCAGATTTGCGATCGCAAAATTGACATGCGGCCCGCATAATGGACCGCAAAAATGCTCCCCAAAACTTGAACACATTGTATAGGTATGTGACATAAATGTGGTCTGCATACATGTTCTGAAGTCATATAATGCACCGCAGAATTGCCACTTACAAAATCCCAAAGGAATTATGCGACAACTATGCGGTCCGCATATCGGTTATGGGATCTCATAATTGACCGCATAGGTGACCTCAAATTTGACCAACACACTGACTAACTCTGAGCCACTATGCGGGCTACACACCTGATATGCGATCGCATTCTCGATCGCAGGATCGCACTTTCTGGAAAACATTACTTTTTTGACTTTTTAATGCATAGATCTGTCCAAAAGGGTTCGAACCGCAGTGAGAAAGCTCGGCGAGAAGAATTTTATGCATCTCTAACATATATTCCTGAGTTGGCACTACGAGCTTTCATTTTTAGAGTAAAAATCTTTCACAAGCCTTACATTTATACTAGTTCGATTCAATGTGAATATTAGTCCAGTTCCCCTAGGTTGCAAGGGTGTTCTCTTTTAGTGATCGATGTTTCTGAGTACATAATGAATAGTATAGTTTCACACCAACTGCTTAGTCTCTATGTCTATTTTCTTTTCTTGATACACCGCCTCACCGGTGTTTATCTATGTTTCTTCTCTAACTAATTACATAGCATATCTAAAGGAACTATAATATCTGTGTGAAGTAGAACAAAAGGAGGGTAAATTGTTTGATCAAAATATGTCATTTCACATCCGGAATGTCTGTATATATATACTTTCCATGATACTTTCAAGAATCTTGAGAATTTGCAAACCCAAGAGAGTTTTTCCTTCAAAAGAATCAAAAATTAATTCTTTCCAAGAATAAGGTTAAGTTCCCGTTAATCTTTCTTATTTATGGTCTTGGCGAGCTTTCCATCGGCTAGGCATATCTCTATGGTACTTGAGTCATATCCGCTAGATCCCTTGATTAATTTCCAGTGCTTGTGTTTCCCTTTGATTTGGGATCTTCTAGTAATAGTTTCCGCCAATCTCTGATTGATTATCTTTGCTACATCTCAGATGTTTCTTCATTTTTCATCACCGATTCCTTTCCTTGTTAGCTTCTGTCACGACTCGTAATTTTCATCATTGGGATCATGATTCCACCTAACATCACACTCTCTAGGAAAGCTAACGTTAGAGTTTTATTACCTATTTTCCTTTACGTTTCATTGATCAAAAGTATACAAGATAATTACATTTTAAGTACCAATTACATAATAGTTACACAATATTCCTCATGTTGCAGCATACAACATGATCCCACCACACAATATCCTCATATTGCACCGTGCAACCCGATCCCACCATAATAGTACCAATTACACAATAAGAATAGAAACTTCGCAGTTTGATTCAAAACTCTCCACAATATTTGAACGTCAAAACAAAGCAAATGGAAAGATTGTACATTATGAAACTTAACACGAATAATAGTACTCAGTGAAATAAATCCAAAATATAAAATAAAATACTGATAAACCAGCTCAAGCCAATAATATGTAATAATTAAACTACGGGATATCTAGAACCTTCAATAACGGAGAACAATATATAACAATTAGCAATTAAACATGGAAGTACTAGTAAGGCATGTAGCAGTTAAGGCACGAAAGACAATATAATAATAACGGGAAGGAAACGGGCAAAACACATAAATTGGTGGCACATAGGTACTCGTCACCTCACCTATGCTCCACTCATATGGATTTTCACATAGCTATTAAGTCAAGGATCCTTCATCCCATGTGTCAAATTTGACATAACACATAGATCTATCCACAGGCCACTCACTGCTCAATTATCGCTTTCCCTCTAGGCTCCACCTCCAAACCCCTTGTATCTAGACATAATTAACTTGATAACATCAAATAGCATTAAAAGAATCAATTTCAATACATAAATTTAGGTTTCCCAATGTTTTCCCCAAAAAGTAAAAAACTGACTCTAGGTCTGCTTGGTCAAAACTCAAGGTTCGAACAAAAACCCATTCACTAATTCACCCATGAGCCCGAATATGTAATTAGTTTTGGAATCCGAACCCAAATCGAAGTATAAATTCCCAATTTGCAAAAAACCCTCAATTGTTCCAAAAACCCCTAATTCTACCATGAAAGAACAAGGTTTAAGACTAGGAATCCTATGCCCGAGAGCGAAAAGAAACGCGCAAGGAAAAACTCATCACTTGCTGTAGGGACTTCTTTGCTGCTTTCATAGTGCCATAGATATCGAGATCAGCTCTGTCGATTACGCCATCAACAATGGTGGCAATAAAGCCTCCCCCTCTGAAAGGAGTACCAACTGTGGGCGTCGATCATCCTTTCGGCATCCCTCAGCTCTCCTGATAAAACTGGAAAGGTCTTAATAAGATTGTTTGGGTCATTGATTTTTTTGAATAGTGACCCATGTTCTTGGAAGGCCCCGAACCCTGACCCATCAGGACCTATGGTCCTTCTAGCGTAAGCTACATTGAATTCGACTGCACAATTTAAAGCTACATCGATGTCCCCTTAGAGGACCTCTGGCTCCTTAACATTGCCAGACCCAGCCGCCCCAGACTCAGCAGCCTCCAATCGGGGCGCCTGTAAATCTCTCTCACTGGAACTCGTTCTCCTCCTCAATGGACTTCCATCATTGTCCTCCCACTCAACTTCAGGATTCAACCCGAAGGTTAGGTCAGTAGTTTCATCAGGACGATCAGTGGCCACCCTGTCTTTCCTTTTCTTGTTCAGATCACGCCCCAAGGCCTCCGCTTCACCATCGAGGGGTGGCATCATCTGCATATTCTCACCTTCGACTGTACTAACATAATAAATGCAATATGCTTTTGCTTAGAGCTCGAAAGGGAACACAAGATGCGGAGCACGAGAGGTAAAGAAACCTCATTGTGATTCTTAACCACCCAACGCTCATTAGCCATGAAGGTCCAGGACCGAAAATGATAGGGGAACCATTTATCCAAATACTTGATCCATCCCACCAATTTAGGACCACCGGGATGCCAAGTAGTAGATCGAGAGTGTGCAAAGGGGTTATCGTGACAAATAAGAGAATAATTGAGAAGCGGCTAATGGGAAATTCACTTGCGTTGATCGTTCCATCGGTCGGGAAAGGGCATCATCCGGGCTGGGATGATATCTGAGGTCCTCACTCGAATAAATCTATGCATTCCCCCCCAGTCCTTCCCATCATCAACACTTGTGAAGAAAGATTTTTTGGACCGATATCAAAACTTGATTAATCCTCGATACAAATGAGGGTGGTATATCTGATCAAATGGCTGAAGCTAAAAACCTCGCATATAACCCCTTAGGTAAAATTCTTGAGCATCAACACGATTCTCCAAAAGGGCAGGTAGATCTGACCGAGGGTCACCCGATATTGAGCACATAAGTCGAGGATAACCGGACCAATTTCCAAAGGAGGAGATGCAATAGATTTATCAGGACCCAAGGTGAATGGGTAAGTATATATGTAAAGAAAGCCATCCTTGAAGTGGGTAATTTTGTGGCTGGGGTCAGGAATTTCTATCTTCACTACCTTGCTCCATCGACAGTCCTCCTTCACTTTTTTAGCATCGGTCATGTTGCTAACATATCGAGATACGTGCTCACATTGACCCGGTGTAGACAAGGGAGTTTCGATGTCAAAATCATTCGATGTGTCAATATCGGGAGGGGTCCGTTGCTCTAAAGAAGGAACAAATTTTTTTTCCCCTCAAACAATCGGGACGGTGACGTAGTATTATTCCATTAAGGGACCGTCCTAGAAGTACTGGCCATGAAAAATGGTAAAACCTTTTCGTAATGAGAAGGAAAGATGTAAAGGTATCAGGTAGTGAAAATTTCGATTTATGAGCCTGAAGGAATGGTGAAGATGGGGAGTATCTAGCAACCGGAGCATTTGTAGCAATCACTAGGGAAGCAGAGAAGATGAACCTACGATAGTTCGTAGGTTTCTCAATTACCGCATTTAACGGCAGCCCTGCATGGTTCCCTAGGACATGGTATTTAATGCTCTCAGATGGTTGATATCATGGAAATAATTGCCTTGTGATGACGATTCAACATCAATTCCTATCAATTTGTTCTAGGAACAAGCAGACAATCTATGTGTGGTGAAATCAAAGGAATCTGTCTCTCGCCATTAAGATATATTCGGAATATCGTGACAGCACCTCGAGGCTATGGGATCATGATCAGGCTCCCTATCTCGAGGATTATCCTTTGCCCTACAATGGTTTCGAGGTTAAGGGAACTGTCCGCAGCCCAGCAAACATTACAAAGACGGGGGACTCACGAGATAAATAGCTAAAATCAATAGGCTCTAGTGTCTTGTCTAGCTGTCCCATCCCTGTATCTTTATATTTAATGCACTCGGTACCATACCGTGTTCCCTCGTCTATATAAGGGGAACCCATACCATTTTGTAAGGGACTTATGTTGCTCCATTTCTCCACAAGTGCAAAAAGTTCTCTCTCTCTCTCTCTCTCTCTCTCTCTCTCTCTCTCTCTCTCTCTCTCTCTCTCTCTCTCTCTCTCTCTCTCTCTCTCTCTCTCTCTCTCTCTCTCTCTCTCTCTCTCTCTCTCTCTCTCTCTCTCTCTCTCTTTTATTCTAAGTTGTTCATTCTCACTAGCCCAAGGTCGCCTTAGCATTTATCATTTTCTTGTTTGTTCTTCATTAGTTTTCTCAATATTGGTAACATAAAGCATTACTTAATCATATCTCCGCCTGTTATCCTATTCTCGATTACCCTCAGTAAGCTCAAGCTAGGCTCGAACATCAACCCTGAGGTCTCCATCGACTGACTTTGCATCCGGGGAACAGACCCCCTTGGTTTGGTTACTACCTCATTTTAGCTCGCATTTTATCATTATATTTCACATTTTTAACATTAACTACTTTAGCAAGTAGCTCGGGAATACATCACATAATTTTAGAATTCCATTTACAAATTAAATTATTATTACCATTTTCATGGTAAAGAAAGCATATGTAATAACCATGCCACCATGCATCAATGTAGCACCAAGTCCAGTACGAGATGGATCACAATGTATGGTATATGGCCTAAACCTGTGGCCCACACGAACACCAGCACCGTAGTCAAAGCTCTCATGAGATTCTAAAAGCTTGCTTCACACTCATCTGACCATCTAAACAGGGCACCCTTCAGGGTAAACCTGTTCAGTGGGGATGCTACAGATGAAAAGCTCTCCACAAACCGACAGTAATAACCCGCCAAACCCAAGAATTTACACATCTCAGTGGTTGAAGTATGTTTAGGCCAATTCTGAATGGCCTCAATCTTCTTAGGATCCACCTGAATACCCTCTGGGGATACAATGTGACCCAAGAAAGCAATTGAACTCAACCAAAACTTGCATTTTGAAAACATAGAATATAACTGGTTGACTCTTAAAGTCTTAAGTACGATCCGACGATGTTGCTCGTGTTCCTCTCGACTGCGGGAGTATATCCAAATATCATAAATAAAAACAATTACAAAGGAATCCAGATAGTCCTTGAACACCCGGTTCATCAAATCCATAAGTGTTGCTAGAGCATTTGTTAGCATGAATGATATCACTAAAAACTCATAATGCCCATATCGAGTCCAACATCGGATACCATAATCTTGAACTGATTGTGGTCATACCTCAAATCAATATTTGAAAACACCTTGACACCCTGAACCTGATAAAATAAGTCATTAATGCTCGGAAATGGATACTTGTTCTTGATGGTTGTGTCTAACATCGGGAGGCGACAACGCTCGTGGCAGCTGTGATGGCTTTTAGCAATGGAACGACAAAGCAATGTGCTAGTAGCACCGCAAGGGGTGAAGTGCATGTTGCGAAGCTTGCTAAGTTGTTAATTGCCATCGGTTGTTGCGGGTTGTGTCTGGAATCACAACACTCATGGCGGTTGATGGCTTTTAGCAATGGAACGGCAAAGCAACATGCTAGTAGCACCGCAAGGGGCGAAGTGTATGGGGCGAAGCTTACTAAGTTGCCGATTGCCATCGGTTGTTTTGGGTTAGGTCGGAAACCCCCTCCCCCCACTTTTATGAAAAAAACTAACTCTTTTATGTGTAAATATTATATGGAAATTTTTTCCACTATTTTCCCTATTTTTATAATAATTTTCCTATTTTTTACTATTTTTCTATGTATTTTTCGTTTTATAATAAAAATAAAAATAAAAAATATTTTTTTTTGTAAAAAATATCATTTACAATGTTTAAAAGTCATTTGTAAATATATTAGCTAAGTTGTACCTTGCTTTGTGCTATTTGGTGTTGTACAACTCCATTATGATTCTCTGGACAAAACATGTCTACTCCTGAAACTTGGGTTTTTTTTTTAAGTATATATAAGGGGGGCAGAGGTGTTGAAAGGCACCTCAAGGTGCCAGCTGCCAGGCAGTGCGGGCACGCATGGGGGACGCTGGAATGGGGCGTGGGCATAGGGGGCATGCATGGCTTGGCCGTGCTACGTCCCCGAAGTTCACAATCCACGCCGGCAAGTACTCGTGCGGGCTCGTAGCATGCCTGGGGTCGCACCGCTTGCGGCAAACATTGACTTTTGGAAACAAAAGGTGGAGCATCATGCAAGTAGAATCTCAAGGTTGAAAACTTTGAGAATAAGCCTAAGTCCAACCTGGACGAAACAGAAATAGTAAATTTGGGGGACATGGAAACTGTCAAGGAGACTCGCATCAGCATTCACTTGTACCAACGGAGAAGGAAGAGTACCTTCATTTTTTAAAGGATTATGAGGATATCTTCGCATAGTCATATGATGACATAACCGATTTGAGCACGTTCATAGTGGCTTACAAGTTGCCTACTAATCCCATGTGTCCACCAGTAAAACAGAAACTCAGAAAATCTAAACCAGTTATGCACCTTGAAAAATCAAGGAGAAAGTTACTAAGCAGATCAAAGCTAAAGTCCTCAAGGTGGTTGAGTACCCAACCTGGTTATCCAACATTGTGCCAGTTTCGAAAATATATGGGAAAACTATCGAGACTTAAATAGAGCAAGTCCCAAGGATGACTTTCCACTGCCAAACATACACATCATAATCGATAATTGCTCCAAGCGTGAACTCCAATCCTTTGTAGATAGCTTCATGGGTTATAACTAGATCTTGATGGATGAAAAAGACACAGAGAAAATCGTTTTTATTATACCATGGGGGCTATACTGCTACAAGATGATGCCATTTGGTCTAAAGAATGGTGGGTCCATCTACATGACAACCATATTCCAATATATGATACACAAAGAAATAGATGTGTATGTGGACGATGTCATTAGCAAATCCATGAAGTTCGCAGACCACGTAACAGACTTGAGAAAGTTATTGAAAGACAATATAATAATAACGGGAAGGAAACGGGCAAAACACATAAATTGGTGGCACATAGGTACTCGTCACCTCACCTATGCTCCACTCATATGGATTTTCACATAGCTATTAAGTCAAGGATCCTTCATCCCATGTGTCAAATTTGACATATCACATAGATCTATCCAC